>MU826360.1:192922-650881 GCA_029204205.1 Desmophyllum pertusum
TATCACTTCTCAATTATTATCACGTCTGAAAATTAAAAATGACGTACAAAAATGAGGAAACTATTCTCGGTTTTCACTGTCACGCCATAAAAAAAAATCGAAACCGTTCAATGAATGAAGTCAAGGAATTGACATGTCATAGATAATGTCTGTGCGGTATTCCGTAATCGAGTTATTTGTCAAAATGTTCCACACAAATTTTATAGAGCTCAGTATGGAAACGCCATGTTGGTGTCCCTCTGAGGGGCACCAACATGGCCGCCGGATATAGGAAAAAAACATCTGGAGTTCACTTTTGCCAGAAATGAGGTTTGTTTTCTCTTGTGAACTTTCGAATATTTAGATAAATATTTCTCCTTAAACTTAAATTGTTTAGAATGCTGAAAATCACCCGCTCTGTCACGGCCGTCCTGCTGATGTCACGTACGATGAAAACTCGGAAATTTAAACCGTTCTATTTTCAAAAGGAAGCATGAGATCGAGCTAAGAAATTGTGAAAATATATATATTTAGGTAATCTTTCCTTGAATGAAGGTAATAATTATGTAGGCCTCGCGGTTTTGAATTTTAGAATTTGATAACGTCACGTGAAAACCAAGAATTGACAATTTTAAACGTAAACTTAAAACCTTACTTTTTAAACGAGCTTTTTCAACTTAAATTTGTAGATTTTTTTCTTTGTAATCGTTTTAGCTTTTTAGAATTTTTTTACTTGTAATTATTAGTTTATTGTTTTATTTTTAAGTTTTTACAGTATCTTTTTAGTATATTTTGTATGTAATTAGCGCCTTTGAATCGACGAGAAAAGGCGCTATAGAAATCTATTATTATTATTATTATAATCGTATCAATAACAAAATTCTCGTTTCTGATTGGTTCCCGCGCGCCTATTTGTTACGTAAATGGAGCGCGCGCGCTCGGATGGCGTATGTGTCCAATTACAGGTATCCAATTTGAGTTTGTTCAAATTGGATACCTGTAATTGGACACCTACGCCATCCGAGCGCGCTCACGTCAATTAAATGGGTTCTTTCTTGCTGTCTCCGTACTGTTTGTAAAACTGATTGAATAAATCGCTGACATTTTCACTAAAAAGAGGTTCTCTCAGACTTCTAACCTCGACTTTTGTTATTGATACGATTAATTGGTAATTGGACCTCGTGTCGTACAATTCAGGGGTAATCGTGCTCGTAATTTCGAAATCTGCCTCGCGCTGCGCGCTCGGCCGATTTCGAAATTACTCGCCCGATTACACCCTGAATTGTACGACACGAGGTCCAATTACCATTACTTATTATTATTATGATTAATTTTTTATCATAATTTTAAATTGTAATTTGTACTGTAATTTTATTGTCACTGAAAAGCCCCGTGAGGGGAGTGTCAAATTAAAGTATTGTATTGTATTATTATTATTATATATTACTTTTATAACAATTATCCGTTTTTGAGGCAGTTCAAAAACACGTTCATCCGGGACATCGCCAATTTCAAAATGCTTTATTTTCAAAACGAAGCACTGAATCGATACTAAACTTTGCATAGAGATTAATGTTTTGTATATCTAGTTTATGTGAAAAGAATAGCTTTGTGGAATTAACAGTTTAGATTTTAGAATTTTGATGACATCAGATGAAAACCACCAATATAATTCAGTGTAATTATCGGTATAGTGAGATCCCGATTTCTATTGACGCGTGCGTCTTATGTAAATAATAAATAATTTAGCAAATAATGACACGGTCATGACTTAATAAATAATTATCAACTTTAGTAGCCCTCTTGAAACTATTCACTTTAGTAGCCTTATTATATAACTGGCACTCTTTTTAGATCATCCTAGCCTGTTCCCGCTCCCCCCGGCACTATCCGAATGGAACAGGCTAAGATCATCCTGAAATGAATAGTGTACGCAACAAATGTGCCGTTGATTGTCTTTCCGCTTGTTTATTTACATCGTGAACTCGGCACCTGAACTGCTCGCATACATGTCAATACATGTGTTGAATTAGAACATAAAATAAAATAACAAATAAAAATAACAAATAAAATGAAATAAGAAATAAAATAAAAGAGATTATTGTTACACAACATGGCCTAGTTTAATTACGAGAGGAAACTTCATAGCTTGTTCAGGGGACAATTGTTTTCTTAGAATTACGTTGATTTTTAAACTGAGAAATTGAGCGACATATAGGGTATAATTTTATATCAGGGTTAATTTTCATGATGTTGTTTTTGAATAAAATATGTTTATGTCTAGAAAAGTGAAGGTCATGTAAGAAAAGCTGTCCAACGCGTCGAAGACAACGTTGAAGAATATGACAATGTTGCCAACGCCCAAAACAGTCTCAAGAAAGCCAGAGACGTGGGAGACAAAGCAGGAGAAGCAATCTCTTATTGGAATCCTGGCAACGCTTATTACAGACTGGGAGATTTCAAAACAGCCATCGACTACCTTAAACGTAATCTAAAAATTGCGAAAGAAGTGGGAGACAAAGCCGGAGAAGGAACGTCGTATGGCATTCTCGGCAACGCTTATCACAGTCTGGGAGATTTCAAAACAGCCATCGACTACCATGAACAACACCTAAAAATTGCGAAAGAAGTGGGAGACAAAGCCGGAGAAGGAAAGTCGTATTGCAATCTTGGCTGTGCTTATGGCAGTTTGGGAGATCTCAAAACAGCCATCCACTACATTGAACATCACCTAAAAATTGCGAAAGAAGTGGGAGACAAAGCCGGAGAAGGAAAGTCGTATTGCAATCTTGGCTGTGCTTATCAAAGTTTGGGAGATTTCAAAACAGCCATCGACTACCATGAACATCACCTAAAAATTGCGAAAGAAGTGGGAGACAAAGCCGGAGAAGGAAAGTCGTATGGCAATCTTGGCAACGCTTATGGCAGTTTGGGAGATCTCAAAACAGCCATCGACTACCATGAACATCACCTAAAAATTGCGAAAGAAGCGGGAGACAAAGCCGGAGAAGGAAAGTCGTATTGCAATCTTGGCTGTGCTTATCAAGTTGGGAGATTTCAAAACAGCCATCGACTACCATGAACAACACCTAAAAATTGCGAAAGAAGTGGGAGACAAAGCCGGAGAAGGAAAGTCGTATTGCAATCTTGGCTGTGCTTATCAAAGTTTGGGAGATTTCAAAACAGCCATCGACTACCATGAACATCACCTAAAAATTGCGAAAGAAGTGGGAGACAAAGCCGGAGAAGGAAAGTCGTATGGCAATCTTGGCAACGCTTATGGCAGTTTGGGAGATCTCAAAACAGCCATCGACTACCATGAACATCACCTAAAAATTGCGAAAGAAGTGGGAGACAAAGCCGGAGAAGGAAAGTCGTATTGCAATCTTGGCTGTGCTTATCAAAGTTGGGAGATTTCAAAACAGCCATCGACTACCATGAACATCACCTAAAAATTGCGAAAGAAGTGGGAGACAAAGCCGGAGAAGGAAAGTCGTATGGCAATCTTGGCAACGCTTATGGCAGTTTGGGAGATCTCAAAACAGCCATCGACTACCATGAACATCACCTAAAAATTGCGAAAGAAGTGGGAGACAAAGCCGGAGAAGGAACGTCGTATGGCAATCTTGGCTGTGCTTATCAAGTTGGGAGATTTCAAAACAGCCATCGACTACCATGAACATCACCTAAAAATTGCGAAAGAAGTGGGAGACAAAGCCGGAGAAGGAACGTCGTATGGCAATCTCGGCAACGCTTATTACAGTCTGGGAGATCTCAAAACAGCCATCGACTACCATGAACATGACCTAAAAATTGCGAAAGAAGTGGGAGACAAAGCCGGAGAAGCAAGCTCTTATTGCAATCTTGGCTGCGTTTATGACAGTCTGGGATACAGAGCTGAACAGGCCATATCCCAAGGGTTTGTGTCCAGGGCTATTGATTGTTTTCAATACAGTATAAGACTGTTCAATGATGTAAGGGGTCTTCTTCAGCTTAAAGATGAGTGGAAAATTAGCTACCGCAATTTGCATAAAGGAGCATATAATAGTCTATGGCGTCTTTTTTAAAACAAGACAAAGTAGCAGAGGCTCTGTTTGCTGCTGAGGAAGGACGTGCACAAGCTCTGAATGATCTTATGGAATCGAAGTATGGGTCTGGTAAAGCACACTCTGAGTCACAAAACCGGAAAACACCACCATTGACACATTGAATTTCCTCCCATCGAATACAGTTTTCATAGCAGTTGGTGAACAAGAAATAATTTACTGGTTTATTCAAGACGGAAAAGATGTTCAACTGCGAAGGAAGGAAATTTGTGAGGATGATGTGGTCGCCTTCCTTGATTTGGTAATTCATAATGCTTGTAAGAAAATTGGTGCACGAGCATGTGTTAACTGCGAGAATCGCTCATTGGATAAACTGACGGATGAAAAGCTGGACAATGAGAGGTCTTCTCAGACACGATCCTATCCCGTACACATCCAGACAAAGGCTTTAAAAATAATATATGGCGTCATCATAGCCCCTATCGCCGATCTTGTTCATGAAAATGAACTTGTAATTGTTCCTGAAGGTCCATTGTGCTTGGCCCCCTATGCTGCATTCATGGACCCTAATTCAAAGTACCTGTACGAGTCTTTCAGAATCAGAGTGATTCCATCGCTGACCAGTTTAAAATGGATCCGAGATTGTCCACCAGACTACCACATTAAGACAGGCGCTCTTCTCGTGGGTGATCCGTGTTTAACAAAAGTGCTTTATCGAGGGGGGAAGCTACAGCAGTTGCCATGCGCCAGAGAAGAAGTAGAGATGATTGGGGAAATACTCAACACTTCACCCCTCACTGGAACACGGGCAACAAAGGATGAAGTATTAAAACGACTGTCTTCTGTTGCTTTGGTACACATCGCTGCACATGGCTGTATGGAAACAGGAGAAATTATCTTGGCACCAAACCCTACACGAGCATCCACGACTTCTGACGAGGAAGACTTCCTTTTAAAAATGAAAGATGTGTTGAGTGTTCAAATGCGAGCAAGATTGGTTGTGCTAAGCTGCTGTCATAGTGGGCGTGGTGAGATTAAGTCTGAAGGTGTGGTTGGAATTGCACGAGCATTCATGGGTGCTGGTTGTCGTTCTGTTCTGGTGTCTCTGTGGGCGATTGAAGATGACGCCACTCGGGAGTTCATGAAGCATTTCTATCAACACTTAACGAAAGGAAGAAGTGCCGGAGAGTCACTGAACCAAGCCATGAGATGCATGAGAGAATCTGGCAAGTTTGGAGAAGTGAGGCAATGGGCTCCATTTGTACTCATTGGCGATGACGTCACACTGGACTTTGATGCAGGCGATTAGATGTGTTTCATTGTAAGTAGACTATTGTTAAAATAGTTGAGATGATACAGTGGGAAACAAATAATGCATTTTTACCCCATTCTTCTCAGCCTTTTTTTATATTCGTGGGCCTGGAGTGCCTCTCCCCTTCTTTATCTATAAAGTGTTTATGTTATGGTAATTAAACTTGTATGTTATGTAAAACATTCAAAGTGGTTGATGTAAGTGGTGGTCACTTGTAATTTTTCATGTTATGTATATGGCAACAAAATGGCGTCATTACTTTCAAAACCCACCATGTTGGATTTCAAACTCGCTAAGAGCCTTATATCGTTTTCAGTCTCGAGTTTTTACTGACCATAACGCAAATGAGCAAATCTTTGAACGAGTCAGCGATATGGTATTAAAAGCAAATCAATTCTTCTGGTTCTTTGAAGTTACCGCTTAAAAGGAACTTCAACAACGCCACGTATTGAGTGATTTTTCTTGTTGTGTCGACGCCGCCATTTCGCTTTTTCATTCACAGAACTGCAAAGCAATCGGTCGCGTTAAAGTTGGCGGCTGATTTCAGCCAACATAAAACAAGCAATCTGATTGGTCTAAATGATTTATAACAGGTTATTTGATTGGACAATGCAACCCGTGAAGTGATATATATTACTTTACAGTTTTCAATTTTATTCGCGGCTTCATCACACTGATATATCCATCCTTAAATGCGAGGGATCGACTTTTTATTTATATTTATATATATATATTTTTTTTTTTGGGGGGGGGGGGGAGGGGGTTAATAAGTTAACACTGATTTCGACATAATACTGCCGTCAAAACGTAGACAAAAATGTGTTTATCGGCCGAATTTATATATGATGGGGAAGTTTAAATAAAACGCGTTGTATAGATCGAATTTATATGGGGAGGTTTATACAATAAGCGTTGTTCGAGACACGGTTATACTGCGAGTAGTCGGCCTTTCTTTGTCAGATCCTTGGCGCGAGTGAAAATGTAATAATTATTAGCCCAGGAAAAATAGGGTTAATAACTTGATTTCAGTTTAAGTGTTATACCGCATACTGGATAGACGCTCATTAAATCCCTTTCCATAAGAAATGTTTTATTAAAGATGACAAGTTCCAAGCTTTTAATCAATTTAATGGAATTTTGTTGTAATTTTGGTCCCTTAGGTGCGGACCTTTGAGACGGTATATAGCAAAGAAGAGACGCTAGTGCTGTATCTTGATCAAGATGTCAGTAAATAACTTGTTAACTTGATGAACAGTTCTTCACCACGATCAGAACATGGCTTGTATATATGCTTATTAGAGACTGCGAATATATATTAAATAAATAGTTGTAAATAGTTGTTGTTGAGGTTTCCATAAGTACAGGAAAAAAAATTTCCTATTCGTTCCATGCATGTAGGTAGAAGTACGATGAAACCGACTCATTCGATTTGTTTTCAAATATAATAGTGAACAAACCATATGTTAGTTTGAGCGTACCAAGTTATTGCTAACTGCACTTAGAGCTGCAAATATGTTGTCAAATAAGATAATAGTGAATTGAACATGATTCGTTGGTTTGAGTGTACATAGCAAACTGCAATGTAAATTCGTCATTGCCAGACATTTTGTAGCAAACGTATTCTTATCTAGCATCAGAAACGTTTAATAATTTTAGCAGTACTTATATTACTTACTTAGTCTTCATAAGGACCCATTGCAGCAGTAGATCAGAAGCTCTGAAAGTTGTAGATATAATGTTAAGCCAAAGCTTGGCGTCTCAATTGTATTGTTACAGATTCCATTTCAATACTTTCAGTAATTTCAGATTCAATCAACACTTAGGTTAGTTGTTTTAGTAATTAGAGAACATGAGCAATGACGCCAGCGAAGCTAAGGGCAACGCCTATTAAAAATTGAATTTATATTTTATACTTTTAGACATGTTTAGAATGTCGCAATTATCTTTTCAGTGTATTATCGGTTATAAACTTGCTCCCAGTGAATATATAAAGACGGCGTTTATATTAACAAATGGAAATACGAAAATTTAGCCGTCGTTCTCCAAAATACGCAGAATTTCAGGGTCTTTTCACGTTGTTGTTTTGCAGAGTACGGCTAAAAAATGTGCCAAGATGTATAACGCACGTGCAGAGCTATTGCACTGCTCATTAAACCTGCTGTTTTGCGACGTTCTCGTCGCCGTAGTGCATGGTTCGCTTAATTATGCTCCCTATTCAGTGTATAACAAGGTTAACGAACCTGTTCTTTGTATATTATTTTTTCGACACGTCTCTAGATCCATAGTTATAACCCAAAATGTTTTTGTTAGACAATAGTCCTTAGTGCATGGTTTAGGGATTTAGTGATCGATCTCTGCTTTGATGTTAAACATAGTGATATTAAAAGCTATTTTGTTAGAGAACAGTGGTTCCCATGGTAACCTGCGCTGCGATGACTGCGATACTCCAGTCCCTCGACCACTCTCCTTTAGTTTTTTTTCGGTTGGCATTGAAATCAGAGGGAACAGGGAGCATGCGCGTACAAATATCTCTTGTCTCTATTGTTCTCTACACTACCAATTTAAACAATAAACAATACACGCTTCTGATTGGTCTAAGTGGAGCATGCACATGCAAGGTCCCTCGACCCTATTATCAGTGCAAACCTGAAGTCAAAGAACGAGAAGAGTGGTCGATAGACTGAGCTATGACTGCATTGGACTTGCATCCCATCTCAGCCGGGAGTAACATTCGGAACTCTATAATACCCACAGCTACACAAATACTATCATTGTATTTACATTTTTACAATTTCAACCAAACCAGACATAAAATCTATTTACAAACTACAGTTGTTGAACCTCTCGTAAGCGACCACCTAAAATGTCAAGCCTAGGTGGTCACTTATAGCTTAGGAGAGGTCAGAGCACAGGGGGCTAAATGTTGAGTCATAACGTAAAGTATGTAGTTCTTTTTGTGTCCATACATGTTTTTATTTAAAAAAAAAAATGTTTCAATCAAAAACTCTGATAACGAAGAACGAAGGGAGATTTCTGCTTCAATCCTGGCCAAACATCCTTGGGCTGCTGTTCAATCAGTCTCTCGCAAACTTGAAAATTTCACTTCTGACTATAAAAATAACCGGACACTTTTTCCATGCGTTATTTGGCCTCCACAAAACAATGTTGAAATGCATGCAGCATTCCGGCTACACGGTAAAAGAGGGTGTAAACATGTTTTATTCTCTTAAGTTTTGCGTAATATGATATAGAGAGGGGAAACAGAGGGACTGGCACCCCGTAGTAAAGGGGGGGGGGGGGGGGGGGGGTGGGGAAGTCTACAGGAGACGGGAAAAGAGAGGGCGGGAAGCGGGATACCCGAGGTGGCGAAAACCGGGAAATAGGAAAAAAAATAGCAATACAGTCAAACCTCTCCTTACGGACACCTCTCTATTACGGACAGTTCCCTTGGTCCCGGGAAAATGCCCACATATTCTCTATAAAGAAAACCTCTATAATACGGACCCTCTCTAATACGGACAACGGACGCTAAATCTCGGTCCCAGAGGCAAATTCCTATAAACTTAACCTCTTTATTACGGACACTCCAGTGATAACGGTCCCGGCTATTCAACATAATTTCCTGTTTGTGGTTACAGATCAAAAAGTTAATCAATTGTCCCATACGATTAAAGTAGCATTTATTTTCAATAGGTTTATCGACATGTTTTCGCCATTTATCATCGAAATTCATGACCTCTATAGAGCGTTTTCACTCAGTCTTGTGGGAATTAAACGACAAAGGCCGTGGCAGCCATGTTGGTGTCCCCAAGAAGAAGTTAATAAAAATTATTTTGTACGAGGACACCAATATGGCGGCTATGACGTCAAGTGAAAACACTCTATAACGTACACTTTGCTCCGTCTCTTCGGTGTCTGTATTAGAGAGGTTCAACTGTATTTCACAATAGGGAAAGCACGGAAAGGCGGAAGCCACTAAGAAAAGGGCAGAAAAGGGCGGGAAAACCTGGAGTTAAATGTACGGGAAGCGGGAAAAACTCCCTGTCATAGAGAACAAGAAAGGTAGAATTTGGCCCAAGACTTTTGACAAGGGTTCTAGTAGTAACAGTGGTGCCAGCTCCAGTCCTGTTTGTGGTGGAACAGAAACAAACGCGAGCAATAATTTAAAACAAAACTAAACGCGCATTTTATTTCAGTCTAAAATTAACATTCAACCCAATAAAAGACCGAGCAACCTCGCCATGCAAATTGCACGTGCAAAATGAAGTGTGATTTTTTTATAATCGCGGAACTCAATTTGCATTTTATTCCTCCTCGTGGTCTTGACTGTTTGACAATTTTATCGTGCAAAAAAAAATCGAGGATAAGGGCAAGAAATCATTAAATTGAACAAGTTGTCACGTTTTTAACCGGGCGTGGGCCTGGGGCCCAGCCCGGTTAGTAAAATAGCTTCTGGTTTTTTTTTTGTCGTGATTCACCTTATACCTCTACTCCGCCAAAGTGCTAGGAGGAGAGCTAGGGGTGAGTATGAATATATATGAAAGTATTCGCCTTGTGAAAGATTTTCTCGGGGAAGAACGAAGCCCGGACTCGAGAGAGCGGCGGAAATCGAGCCTATGTGAAAGTTGGACTGGTCCAAATAAATATTAATTTAGGACCGCGTAAACGCATCGGAGCGGCGTACAGATTTCGCAACGTCGGTGAGTTTGACTCGTCAAAATATTAAATCATTGTACTCACTACTGGGTGGACACACTAGGAGCGCCATTAGATCAAATTTTTTATCAAGGCTACGTTACATTTCGCCAGGGTCATAATATTGTCCTGTTTGTTTTGTGTGAAATACATTTCTTTTCCGTAAAGGAAAACAGAAACTTGCCCAGACTCGCAGATTTATGTAAACAGAAACTTGCTGAGACGTGCAGATTTATATTTGGACGATTACGTCATAGGGTCACGTCGAATCGTGACTTGAAGAGATTGTCTGTGAGGTGCGTACGTACATCACATACACTGGAAGCGCCATTAGATCAATTTTTTTATCAAGCTACGTTAGATTTCGCCAGGGTCATCCTTTGCCTAAATGATATTTTATGAATATTGTCCTGTTAAATAATTGTCATTTTGTGTGAAATACATATCTTTTCCGTATATTTTCTGAGAAAAACAGAAACTTGCTGAGAAATACAGATTTATAAATAAGGACGTTTACGTCATGGGGTCACATGAGTCACGTCTAACTGTGACTTGAAGAGATTTCGCAACGTCTGTGATAAACCAGGGTCGCCGTTAGGTCAAATTTCATATCAAGCTATTACTTTTGATTTGAACATGAATACTCTGCTGTTTATTTAGTGTAAAATACATTACTTTTTCGTGTTGGTGCAGCAATTCACTTCCTTTTATGCAGAAGATTTATAAATAACAACCATTACGTTACAATATCACATTTCGACTCACGCAATTTGTCGAACTGTGACTAGAATAGCTGCGAATGATGATGGTGCAACGCGGAACGTCTGCGATTGATGGTTCAACACCGATTCGTACCTATGTTGTCGTGTTTTTTCCTCTTATTCAACTTTGGCTTTATATCGAGGAATGATCTTCAAAGACTGCTCAGAGGCAAGAACATTGACAGTAGGCACTATACGCAAACATCAGACTTCAGCGTGACTGCCGTGACTAATCTGATAGATTTCAAGCAAGAAAGCAGGTAAAACGGCTTGCTTGCTTGATAAAAAAAGCCCGGTTATATTTTCTTCGAAAATTCTTGTTTGAACTTGAAAAAGGGAAGAACCGATATGGACAAAGTAGTCGTCGAGTGCCAGCATTTGTGAATCGGTAACTGAGTCGCCATCGAGTTTGTTCAGCAGCGGAGTAAACATGTACAAGGTAACAATTTTATTTGTCCGCCATTGTGGTGCTGGAGAAATAGATTAATACCAGAAAATAAAGCGAACAACCTAAATTAAACAGCTATTTGACTAAGTGGAATTTGTTTCCAATTTGGATTTGTTTCCAAGGCAAACTGAAAGTCGACTTTGGAAAAGTAAATTGAAACTGGAATATTCGGGAAGCACTGAAACCAGGAACGGTGTGGAACGCCGGAATACTAAAATCAGGAACACTAAAAAAAGCCAGGATTGCCGGAATACTAT
Organism: Desmophyllum pertusum; assembly: GCA_029204205.1. Taxonomy (NCBI): domain Eukaryota; kingdom Metazoa; phylum Cnidaria; class Anthozoa; order Scleractinia; family Caryophylliidae; genus Desmophyllum; species Desmophyllum pertusum. The sequence continues at coordinate 204,421 of MU826360.1, forward strand.
ACCCGGAACACCCAAAAATGCTTGAAAGCCCCCCCCCCCCCCCCCCCTCCCCCATCCCCCTAAAAAAGAGGAACGTGGGGATAGTAGTAGACTGCGAGCGGCGGAAATTTAATAATTAGGTATGGAACTTTTCAATATCCTCGTGATTAGTACACAGATATCAGTCTCTCTCCTCCGCAGAGGCTTCCTTGGGGGAGAGGGAGAACAAAAAGAAAGGAGAGAAAGAACGCGAGCGGGGGACGATGGGAAGAGGGAAAGGGCGGGAGCCTCTGCCAAATAGTGTATCCAAGATGGCGCCGGATTTCCGAGGGAGACCGGAGCTAGGTCACATTCCTCATCAATATTTACAACATGGCGGAACATACAGTGCGACGAGAACAGGAAATTTTCTCTCTTTCCGTGCGACCGTTTCAACAAGCGAAAGATAGCAGTAAAACGATATGTTTTAAATGCTTTGAAGATGACGGCTTGGTAATTTTTTTCGCCGAGGGAGCTGGATTAAGTCAGCATTTTCGAACGATGCATCGTGGCGGACAACCACAACAAAAGCACGAATGCCCAAATATCCGTTAAAAAGGATCAAAACTTCATCAAATTGCGTCTACTAACCTTCTATACTTAGATTTTTAAAAGAAGAGTCGAAATCGTCCAAATCGTCATCTGGTTCAGCCATAATCACAGAACCGCAAACCTTCCCAGCGTCCCCTGTGCGCTTGCTTTTTCTCTCTCTCTCCAGCCCCGGCGCGCTTTATATTTCACTCTCCCCAATCTTCCCTATTCCTTATTATCCTAAGAAGCCTCTGCGGAGGAGAGAGGATATCAGTGCTTTGATGGATAGATACTACCACCCTTTACTATAGTGATGTTAACCCTATTCAGACCGGGCGATATTACGTCATGATTTCCGAACAGCCGCCATCTTGGATCCGCCATCTTGGATTTCTTAACTGTTTTCTCATATTATATAATGATATTATAAATAATGATCTGCATGCTACCACAACATTTTACCAAATTTAAATTTATAGTTGAAAAAAGTACTAAAGAAGTGTTCAGAGCCACGATAAAATATATCTCTCTCTCTCTCTCTCTCTCTCTCTCTTAGGAAGGGGAGACACTGCACACAGGAATCGAAAATTCGTTAAAACCGGCTTAAATCAGCAACCGAACCACACAGAGCAGTATTACACACAAATCCTTATATTTTTAACCATAACAAAGTGTTTATAGATCTAGACGAAAAATGCTGAAATGGACATAGCATAATGTAAACTGTGTCTGACACTGAATAATGTAAAATGTTCTGTACAACGTTCATAAAAACTAAATCAAGACGTTTTGACCGAATATCATCGGCCTTTATCGCTTTAAAATGTCATAAAATACGATCTAACCAGTGGACACATATTTCACTTGACTCTGAAGATGACTTCTGTTTGTCGAAAAGTCAGTCCCGACAACAGTCCTTTTCAGATCTACACTAGCCTGCGTAGCTGGTGGTATTGTTCGCACGAGGTAAAGATTTTTCAGTGGAGCGGGCAAATTAACCCTATTATTCAGACCGAGGGGGGCGGCTGGTTCCGTCCCCCCCCCCCCCCCCACCTAATTCCCCTCCGTTACTCCGAGATTATCAAGGCTAGCACAACGAAGCTTGGTGCGTGTATAGTACGTCCACAAATGTATATTTTTACGTATAAATCACGTGATTATGTCGTCCTGTGACGTAGATATTACGTCATGATTTCCGAACAGCCGCCATCTTCGATTTTTTGATTTTTACAAACCGTGAGAAAACCACCCAAAATGACTCAAAAGTAATAAAAACAAATAAAAGAATGCTAAAATGATCAAAAAGGTAAAACTTTTTGCCATAAAGTGATTTTCTTTACAAAACAACACGAAATTCCAAATTTGGAAAAACATGATTGTCAAAATATGGTTGCCATGATAACGGTCAAAGTCGCGGCGTGTAGCTCCCCACCCACCCACCCCCCCCCCCCCCCCCCACCCGGTCTGAATAGGGTTAAATGAGTGGCAAAGCCGCGGGAGAAAAGACCTCTCACTCTTTGTCAGCGGAGTGCGCAAAATGAGCAGATAATACCTTTCACCCCTCCAGCCCCAGACTCTCGCAGCTTCACCGCTCGCTTTCGCGGCAACAACAAGATTGCTAGCTCAGTGCGCAGGCTGGAACCACACCCTCGTTCCCAGGGTCTAACAACAGACCCACAACATACAAGACATTTCTCAACTTCTTTATTTTCGTATTTTTTTCCTTGAAAAAGTTCGTCGATGTTCACAAAGTAATGCAATTGACAGAAACTATCCCGAAATGCAATTTTACAACTAAACGACTAAACAAAACTGGACGTTAAATTTTAAACAGATAACATCATCATTTTACATAAAGAAACTGCATGATAATCGTACGATTGTCAATATGTTGGCCTAAACACGCACACTTTTCTAAAACAGACACCCTGTCGTACTTCAGTTATTGCACAAAACAGTCTCTTTATGCCACCTCTCTAAATCCAGTCTGGGAAAAATGCAGACTGCAGACTGCAAAAATGGAAACATGACTGAAAAAAAAAACGGTCGGTTAACGTTAGGGCGCTAACCCTAACCCTAGGGATCCATTTTTGCAGTCCGCTTTTTCCCCCGACCGCTCTAAATCGAACGCTTTGAAACGGCAACGAACACTTGACAATTGCCGTTTCGTTAATAAATACTTCATGGTGGACAATATATGCTGAATATGACACAACCTTTGTAATTACAGAGCGGGCACTCGAACCATGAACGCTATGGCTTTACTTTACTTATTTTTAGCTTATTTTCTACTTTTTTTAAAAGCCAAACTGTAGCCAATCACAACCGTGATTCGAAGCAACGACCGCCCGATACATTTTTCAACTTCTTTTCCGCGTTTTTATCAAAGTACGTCGCTGTAGTCTTATTTTGATAAAAACGCGGAAAAGAAGTTGAAAAATGTATCGGGCGGTCGTTGCTTCGAATCAGGTCTGTGATTGGCTAGTTATAAAAAAAGTAGAAAATTCAATTTATAAAAGTAAAAAATAAGTAAAAATAAAGCCATAGGGCCAATTATATAAACGACGTTTAGACATCGCTTAAGAAAGTTTTGGTCTAAACCTGGTTTAAACCGGGGAACCGGATTATTTAAACGTCCTTTATTTTAAACCTCGCCTACGCGGGGTCTAAACACAGACTAGCAAACAATAGCAACTTAGACCTGGTCATGAGTAGGTTTAGACGTAGTCTAACGTTTTTATTAGTAAAGGTTTGTATCATGGATGGAAGTTCGAAGTATAGAACGTTATAGGAATAGGCTAACAAGCCGAGTCCGAAGAATCAGACAGTTGAGGAATAGAGTAAATCCGCTAGAAGAATACGAAGATGACAATTTCCCTTACCGTACAAAACAGTCTAATTTCCATCGACGGTTTAGGCTCAGGAAAGAAGCAAGTTTTAATAGTGGATATTTACATCATACTAAGTTTTCAAGAAAAAAAAGTTTACTTCAATAGCATGTCCTCATTGTTCCATAAAATGAAAACCAATAAGTATCTTCAAAATTATTTCGCAAGTCATTAATAAAAATAATCTAATAGTTCCCTGTAGAAAGCAGGTAATTTTTGGCTAACATTATTTACGTTATAATTGCACTTCAGGATGAAAGATAGCCCATCAAGTTTTGCGAAGTAAAAGTTTTGAATTATTTTCCATGTGTTATTATTAGAGCGATGATAGCGTAGAAAAGTGCGCAAATCCAACTGAACTAAGCAAAACATCGAATTTTTAAAGCGCGGTTTAAGAAAAAACAATAGCTAGACTTGTTAAACCACGTTTAGACGTGGCCTCCGTGAAATGCGGCTAATCCGCATTCTAATAACGCAATTTAGACTCAGCCTAGCCGTGGTCTATGGAAACCTTGTCTAAACCTCGATTTAGCCTTAAACCAGGTCTAATTTAGACTTCGTTTAAATAATCGGCCTTATATAGGGTTCAAGTGTACGCTCTGTAAAACTAGCAAATACTGACATTCAGAGTTCACTTTCAATCTATAAAACCAGTGAACGTTTGACATGCAGTAGAGCCTGGTATATGCTTTACCACAGAGGACGACATAGTCAGTCGGGGGAACAGCTGCCGTTTTTGGCAAATCTTCGTTGAAAAACTCCAAGAGTTTCCGATTCTTATTATCCAAGCAAAAACTAGCACGAGCACTCACGAGTACACCGAAAGCAATTGCGCAAGCATATCGCATAAGGATACATCATGTTGCTAAGCAACGACGACCGTTGACTCAGTCCCATCTCGGAGGCGGGATTTCGCCATCAACTAGTACTTATTCCCCCGACTGGAGTACGACACACAGAGTGTGTCTTGTTTGGTAGCTAAATAAATTTTTATTTTATTTACAGCATGTTAGCTCATAATATTTCATGTCTCTTAAAAAAGCAGATGTACAAACAATGTATTAGTACTTTTACCCGATTGGTAACATGACATGTATACCATGTGACCAGATTTCTCTACTGCTACTCTTTAGCACACTCACAAATGTATTCTGCGGTTTTCTTGTTCCACTAAAACAATCCCCACAAGGTACACATGACGTTAATAAGGGCTTCATTCCTGTTTGATTTCTTTAATGTTGCTTAACAGTTCACAGATACTGAAGTAATTGTCATGCTCCTCGTCCGTACATGGCGTCTCTGCATCATGTGTGGTTTTATGTTTCTTTAGATTTCCTCGCTGACTAAAGCACTTGCCACACTGGTTGCACTCAAAAGGCTTCTCACCGGTGTGTGTTCTTTTATGTTGCTTTAGAGTTGTTGAGTGATTAAAACACTTCCCACACTGGTTGCACTCAAAAGGCTTCTCACCGGTGTGCGTTCTTTTATGTATCTTTAGAGTTGTTGAGTGATTAAAACACTTCCCACACTGGTTGCACTCAAAAGGCTTCTCACCGGTGTGTGTTCTTTTATGTATCTTTAGAGTTGTTGAGTGATTAAAACACTTCCCACACTGGTTGCACTCAAAAGGCTTCTCGCCAGTGTGTATTCTTTTATGTTGCTTTAGATTCGCTGAATCACTAAAACACTTCCCACACTGGTTACATTCAAAAGGCTTCTCGCCTGTGTGAATTCTTATATGTTTGTTTAGATCTCCTTTGAGGCTAAAGCATTTCCTACACCAGTCACACTCAAAAGGCTGTGTGCCTGTGTGCATTTGTTTATGTTTGTTTAGATTTCCTTTGCGGCTAAAGCACTTACCACACTGGTTGCACTCATAAGGCTTTTCCCTTGTGTGAATTACTTCATGTTGCTTTAGAATTCCTTTGTTACTAAAGCACTTGCCACACCGGTTGCATCCAAACGGCTTCTCTCCTGGGTGCATCATTTTATGTTTCTTTAGACTTCCTTTGTTACTAAAGCACTCGCCACACTGGTTGCATTTCGGGACATTGTGTAATTATGTTTTAGCTGGGTATAGTAATTACCACAGTACAGTACTAATGCAGTGATGTTTTCTCATCTAAGGAAATAATTTTCGCGATCCATCTTCTCCCAGGAATCATAAGTACGTCCTCAGACCTTAAAACACAAAAGAGAAGTAACATTATGTTAATGATAATAAAAAACAAGTCACTCAAATGTTGCAAAATATATTATAAAATTGTGATTATGTCGTGCAGGACTTTAATTGGCTGTGTAGACACGATTGAGAAGTACAATTGTATTTTGTAAGGTTGGGGAATTAATTTATTCCTGTCTGCTGAAATTTCAGCCCGGTAAGTAGGCTGGAATTTTGTTGCGATTACATGACGATTTCGGCCCGGGCTGGAAATATAAGCCCAGGCGCCAAATTTGAAAATGTGAGGGAAGAGTCATCAGAGAATCAGGAGCGATTTTAACTCCTGGCAACTTATTTAAAGATGGGGTAAAAGGCGAACTGGGATTGGCCTAATTTTGCACTGGGAAAATGAAATTCAGGACACTGGGACTGGGATTTGTTCACTGGGACTGGGAAACATGTCTATACATTACACAGGGCAACAAGTTAACTGTCAATAAAATGTCTAAACTCATATTAATGGATAACAAATATTCAAAGGAAAACAGCGTACTTCGTTTATGAAATCTTATGACCTTTTACGACTCACTCAGAGCATTTTTCTGCTCTTACGAGTCATTGGTTTCGTTATACAGTGGTACAGCTGTGACTGAGCATGCGCAAATGACCATAAGCTTGTTTTCTCTTTTTTAGAGTACTAGTAACTCGACCCGAACTCTCCTCCCGCATCCCTTGCGATTATCGCATCTCAAGATTTTTATGTGAAAAGAGCCGTATTTCTCAGAAAATAATTAATTTTTATCAATTCATGTCTGTTTCAGTCCCTTTATTGATAGTTCTAACCCTGGCCACATGACTATAACAATATTTTTCATACACTGGGATTTTCTATTAATTTAACTGCTGGGACTGGGATTTGGGCAGAAATTAGGCTGGGAAATGGGATTCATATTATCAAGTATTATCAAGAAAACAAACTTGATGTCTCATTATGTTTGCCTGTACTGAGTTTGTTGAACAGTAAATCAACGGAGCGATTGCAGAATACCCGGCCACTTTCGAACCGCACTAATCTACTGCTCCTGCAGTCCCGCAGTCACCAAACAATAAAAACATTAAAAAGTAATGAAGAAGATTATGCCTCAAGTTTAATACACGATAGCTAGTGGCTATAACATGGTGTCAGAAGTGGCTATTACACTAGGTTCTCTGTCCAAATTGTATACAAAATTAACATGATCACATTATAATTTACATGCCCATAGAATATTTAAATTAGCTTTGTCACTCGAACAGTCAAAGAACAATCAAATAGTAGAATCACTTGCCTCAGGCCATTATTGACAAGCCAACTGGACACGTTTAGTCAAATCCATGTAATTCGACTGACTTTTAACTACTTTGACGCCGAGTGTTGACATGTTATTTTTTAAAATAACAAAAAATACTTGCACCCTTACTTGCACCCTTATTAGTTGACTTTTTATTTTATTGATTAATTTAGAGAGTACCACACATTTGCGGTGATGGAAAACGTTTGCGGACTAAAGTCGAATCCCTATTAATTAAGGGAAATGGCAAGTGGCTGCTTAATAGGTGTTGGCCACTCAATAGGGGTTCAATAATTATTATTGTATGACATATATTAATAAATAAATAATTCTAACAAATCAAGGTTATTTTTCATACACTCGTATACCATAGAAAAGACCCCACAAAATGTTCAAAACTGAAGTGGAACCACGTGCAACAGGCAAGTGGTTTCACTCAAAATGTACGAGATATTTGAACAGTCTGTGTCTGTGAGAACATTCAGTACACTACAAACTCATGCCTGTCACACCCATATTTCCATGCCACATACATTTTCAATCAAATGCAACAGCCTACAATAAAATATGTCAATTTTTTGCAATCACTATTTGATGCAATGACAACTTTGATTGCGGCAGGGGTATTTTGAAACAGAAGGAATTGAACCCTGCATTATATTGACCGATAAGGTTAGCCTATTTAGCAAACTGGTTAGCCTATTTAGCAAACTGGTTAGCCTATTTAGCACACTGGTTAGCCTAGATATGGTTAGCTTTCAGTGTTTGTTACGGCAGACATTACACAATTATAAGACAATGTATGGATTCTGCGTTCGGCGTTCTGAAAAATACCCCGGTAGTATCGAAAACGAAGCACTCGAAAACGAAGACCGAAGCACGAAGCACCCTGAAGTCGAAAACGAAGCACCCGAACTCGAAAACGAAGCACCCTTACCCGGTTACGCCAGTGTGTATTTAAAATCGGTCACCAAAACACAAACACTGAATAATTTGTAATTATACTGTATCTTAAAAAGAACGACCTGCAACCCACAGTAACAAAAAATTTCAGACCGCTTACTTGTATAAATGGCGAAACGTAGTCCTTGCAGCTATATATTCTTTGGGTAGTCGCGCAACGCTTTTATCCGGTATCGAGAAGATGCGTGCGACATGACAAGAGCCTCTCTATGGGTATTTCCGAAGAAATCGAAGATGCGACGATCACCGCAAAAAACAACGATGATCTCAAGAGTGTAGCGAAGATTTAAAAATTCGCGTGGTCAGAAAGATTATCTGTCATCTGTGCTCGATCGTCCTATCTGAGTATCTCTAAATTTTTGGAATTGCATGGCGAGATCAGCAATAACTTGCCACAAAGACATTTCAAGACTGAAAATGACAAAAATGTATCCATGATGCAATCATCAAGCGGGCGGGAAAAACGAAGATTTGCTTAAAAAAATCGAAGATTTGCAAAAAAAATTGCGAGGAAATCGTAGTCTGAAGTTACCCATAGAGTCTCTGGTCTCTGGGACGAGGTAGGCTTTACCGACGTCGAATTTAAATCCCACTGGAGTAACCGGGTACGGGTGCTTCGTTTTCGAGTTCGGGTGCTTCGTTTTCGAGTTCAGGGTGCTTCGTTTTCGAGTTCAGGTGCTTCGTTTTCGACTTCAGGGTGCTTCGTGCTTCGGTCTTCGTTTTCGAGTGCTTCGTTTTCGATACTACCAAAATACCCCTGCAAGTTTGATTGCGTTCAAATGCTTCAATTTTTTAGTGTTTGATTACCCAATCCAATCGAACCCAATCACTTTGGGTTTGGTGATTGGGTTTAATTCGTTGACTAATCTAACGTTCACTTCATTATAAAGTTGATCTTACCTCTGCTGGAATAAAACAGTCAATAAAGTGATCGAGCTACAAACACAAACCACGATCGAACGACGCCATTGAAATCACTAGAGCCTAGTCCCTTCGCAACTAGATTCGTTGACAAATATATTGGACTGGACTGGAATTGTTTTTCATGAACGGAGGATAGGGAAAGACGAGAATGGAGTGTTTGGCCTTGTCTCTCTCTTAGTAAGGGAAAACGCTGCACACAGGAATCGAAAATTCGTTAAAACCGGCTTAAATCAGCAACCGAACCACACAGAGCAGTATTACATACAAATCCTTATATTTTTAACCATAACAAAGTGTTTATTACCCTGGGTGCCAGAGGCTTTCTTGCGCGGTTTCCGGTTTCAAATCTCTCTTATGGATCCGCCGCTCGCCGGGGCGTCGTCGGCCTCCGGCCGATCTCGACGCGACGGAGAAATAAACCTCTGGTACCCAGGGTAAGTGTTTATAGATCTAGACGAAAAATGCTAAATGCAACCTCGATTCCAGGCTCTCTCCCGGAGGAAAAGGAGAGAGAGCCTGGAATCGAGGTTGGCTGAAATGGACATAGCATAATGTAAAGTGTGTCTGACACTGAATAATGTAAAATGTTCTGTACAACGTTCATAAAAACTAAATCAAGACGTTTCGACCGAATATCATCGGCCTTTATCGCTTTAAAATGTCATAAAATACGATCTAACCAGTGGACACACATTTCACTTGACTCTGAAGATGACTTCTGTTTGTCGAAATGTCAGTCCCCAACAACAGTCCTTTTCAGATCTACACTAGCCTGCGTAGCTGGTGGTATTGTTCGCACGAGGTAAAGATTTTTCAGTGGAGCGGGCAAATTAACCCTATTCAGACCGGGCTTTCTTGGTCTTTTCAGACCGATGGGCGCGGCTGATTCCGTCCCCCCCCCCCCCCCCCCCACCTCCTTCTCCTCCGTTACTCCGAGATTATTAAGGCTAGCACAACGAAGCTTGGTGCGTGTATAGTACGTCCACAAATGTATATTTTTACGTATAAATCACGTGATTATGTCGTCCTGTGACGTAGATATTACGTCATAATTTCCGAACAGCCGCCGCCTTGGATTTTTTGATTTTTACAAACCATGAGAAAACCACCCAAAATGACTCAAAAGTAATAAAAACCAATAAAAGAATGCTAAAATAATCAAAAACGTAAAACTTTTTGACAGAAAGTGATTTTCTTTACAAAACAACACGAAAATTCCAAATTTGGAAAAACATGACTGTCAAAATATGGTTGCCATGGTAACGGTCAAAGTCGCGGCGTGTAGCACCCCCCCCCCCCCCCCCGGTCTGAATAGGGTTAAATGAGTGGCGAAGCGCGGGAGAAAAGACCTCTCACTCATTGCAATTGTCAGCGGAGTGCGCAAAATGAGCAGACAATACCTTTCACCCCTCCTGCCTCAGACTCTCGCAGCTTCGCCGCTCGCTTTCGCGGCAACAACAAGATTGCTAGCTCAGTGCGCAGGCTAGAACCGCACCCTCGTTCCCAGGGTCTAACAACAGACCCACAACATACAAGACAATTCTCAACTTCTTTATTTTCGTATTTTTTTCCTTGAACAAGTTCGTCGATGTTCACAAAGTAATGCAATTGACAGAAACTATCCCGAAATGCAATTTTACAACTAAACGACTAAACAAAACTGGACGTTAAATTTTAAACAGATAACATCATCATTTTACATAAAGAAACTGCATGATAATCCGCGTACGATTGTCAATATGTTGGCCTAAAGACGCACACTTTTCTATAACAGACACCCTGTCGTACTTCAGTTATAGCACAAAATTCAGTCTCTTTATGCCACCTCTCTAAATCCAGTCGGAGAAAAATGCAGACTGCAGACTGCAAAAATGGAAACGTGACTGAAAAAAAAAACGGTCGGTTAACGTTAGGGCGCTAACCCTAACCCTAGGGATCCATTTTTGCAGTCCGCTTTTTCCCCCGACCGCTCTAAATCGAACGCTTTGAAACGGCAACGGACACTTGACAATTGCCGTTTCGTTAATAAATACTTCATAGTGGACAGTATATGCTGAATATGACACAACCTTTGTAATTACAGAGCGGGCACTCGAACCATGAACGCTATAGATGGCTTTACTTTACTTATTTTTAGCTTATTTTCTACTTTTTTTAAAAGCCAAACTGTAGCCAATCACAGCCGTGATTCGAAGCAACGACAGCCCGATACATTTTTCAACTTCTTTTCTGCGTTTTTATCAAAGTACCGTCGCTGTAGTCTTATTTTGATAGAAACGCGGAAAAGAAGTTGAAAAATGTATCGGGCGGTCGTTGCTTCGAATCAGGTCTGTGATTGGCTAGTTATAAAAAAAGTAGAACATTCAATTTAGAAAAGTAAAAAATAAGTAAAAATAAAGCCATAGGGCCGATTATTTAAACGACGTTTAGACATCGCTTAAGAAAGTTTTGGTCTAAACCTGGTTTAAACCGGGGAACCGGATTATTTAAACGTCCTTTATCTTAAACCTCGCCTACGCGGGGTCTAAACACAGACTAGCAAACAATAGCAACTTAGACCTGGTCATGAGTAGGTTTAGACGTAGTTTAACGTTTTTATTAGTGAAGGTTTGTGTCATGGATGGAAGTTCGAAGTATAGAACGTTATAGGAATAGGCTAACAAGCCGAGTCCGAAGAATCAGACAGTTGAGGAATAGTTTAAATCCGCTAGAAGAATACGAAGATGACAATTTCCCTTACCGTACAAAACAGTCTAATTTCCATCGACGGTTTAGACTCAGGAAAGAAGCAAGTTTTAATAGTGGATATTTACATCATACTAAGTTTTCAAGAAAAAAAAGTTTACTTCAATAGCATGTCCTTATTGTTCCATAAAATGAAAACCAATAAGTATCTTCAAAATTATTTCGCAAGTCATTAATAAAAATAATCTAATAGTTCCCTGTAGAAAGCAGGTAATTTTTGGCTAACATTATTTACGTTATAATTGCACTTCAGGATGAAAGATAGCCCATCAAGTTTTGCGAAGTAAAAGTTTTGAATTATTTTCCATGTGTTATTATTAGAGCGATGATAGCGTAGAAAAGTGCGCAAATCCAACTGAACTAAGCAAAACATCGAATTTTTAAAGCGCGGTTTAAGAAAAAACAATAGCTAGACTTGTTAAACCACGTTTAGACGTGGCCTCCGTGAAATGCAGCTAATCCGCATTCTAATAACGCAATTTAGACTCAGCCTAGCCGTGGTCTATGGAAGCCTTGTCTAAACCTCGATTTAGCCTTAAACCAGGTCTAACTTAGACTTCGTTTAAATAATCGGCCCAGTCAGTCGGGGGAACAAGTTCCGTTTTTGGCAAATCTTCGTTGAAGCACTCCAAGAGTTTCCGATTCTTATTATCCAAGCAAAAACTAGCACGAGCACTCACGAGTAAGTAAGTAAGTAATCTTTATTTAAGCAGGGTGGCCCATTCAGCTCTAGGCTGGTATCCATAGGGACCCTGCGTCTAAAAAAATACATTATATTACAATTTAAGAAGATTTAAAAAATTACTATACTAATTACAATAAGATAAAAAATGCTATGATAAAAAAATACAAAACTAATTACTATAAGAGGCTAAAAAATACGTTACTAAAAAGTTATGATAAAAAGAAATGTTTTGCTAGGCGCAGAAAGTCTGTATATTATCGGCGTTTACTATATTTACAGGGAGTTCGTTAAAATTTTCGCGCCACTAAAAAGAAAGGTATTTTCCCCAGAATTTAATTTAACCTTTGGTAGGGATAGTCTAATGCTCTGTCTTGTGGTACTCCGAAAGCAATCGCGCAAGCATAGCGCATAAGGATACATCATGTTGCTAAGCAACGACGACCGTTGACTCAGTCCCATCTCGAAGGCGAGATTTCGCCATCAACTGGTACTTATTCCCCTGATTGGAGTACGACACACAGAGTGTGTCTTGTTTGGTAGCGAAATAAATTTGCATTTTATTTACAGCATGTTAGCTCATAATATTTCATGTCTCTTAAAAAAGCAGATGTACAGACAATGTATTAGTACTTTTACCCGATTGGTAACATGACATGTATACCATGTGACCAGATTTCTCTACTGCTACTCTTTAGCACACTCACAAATGCATTCTGCGGTTTTCGTTTTCCACTAAAACACTCGCCACAAGGTACACATGGCGTAAATAAGGGCTTCATTCCTGTTTGATTTCTTTAATGTTACTTAACAGTTCACAGATACTGAAGCAATTGTCATGCTCCTCTTCCGTGCATGGCTTCTTTGCATCATGTGTGGCTGTATGTCCCTTTAGATGTTCTGGCCGTCTAAAGCACTTGCCACACTGGTTGCACTCAAAACGTTTCTCTCCTGTGTGTGTTATTTTATGTCGCTTTAGATCTCCTTTGCGGCTAAAGCACTTCCCACACTGGCTACAATCAAACGGCTTTTCACCAGTGTGTGTTCTTTTATGTTGCTTTAGAGTTGTTGCCTGATTAAAACACTTGCCACACTGGTTGCATTCAAAAGGCTTCTCACCGGTGTGTATTCTTTTATGTTGCTTTAGATTCGCTGCATCACTAAAACACTTCCCACACTGGTTACATTCAAAAGGCTTCTCGCCCGTGTGAATTCTTATATGTTTGTTTAGATCTCCTCTGAGGCTAAAGCATTTCCTACACCAGTCACACTCAAAAGGCTGTGTGCCTGTGTGCATTTGTTTATGTTTGTTTAGATTTCTTTTGCGGCTAAAGCACTTACCACACTGGTTGCACTCATAAGGCTTTTCCCCTGTGTGAATTATTTCATGTTGCTTTAGAATTCCTTTGTTACTAAAGCACTTGCCACACTGGTTGCATCCAAACGGCTTCTCTCCTGGGTGCATCATTTTATGTTTCTTTAGACTTCCTTTGTTACTAAAGCACTCGCCACACTGGTTGCATTTCGGGGCATTGTGTAATTATGTTTCAGCTGGGTATAGTTTCCCACAGTTCTAATCGCAGTGATGTTTTCTCACCTAAGGAAATAATTTTCGCGATACATCTTCTCCCAGGAATCATAAGTACGTCCTTAGACCTTAAAACACAAAAGAAAAGTAACATTATGTTAATGATAATACAAAACAAGTCACTCAAATGTTGCAAAATATATTATAAAATTGTGATTATGTCGCGCAGGGCTCTAATTGCTTGTGCAGCTATTTGTATGAGGCTGTGTCACACGGCTGAGCCGTTTTTAAGATTTTCGCAAAAGCGCTCAAAGTAGAAAATTACCCGAAAAATATAATGGGAGTAACCTTTGGAAAAATGCTCGTCCTCGGGATCGCAAAAATGAAAATCAACAAAACTTTCATGGCGTCAAAACAGGAGTTCAAGGCACATTTTGGCTAATTCCGAAGTAATTTTATTAAAATAGTATGTATCTTTCGGTCCATTTACTATTATTATGCAAAAAATTAAGGTTTGAAATGTTTTTTCCATTTTATTCGAAATCAAACATACGGAATTTTTTTATTCTCGTATATTTTATTTGCCATATACCATAGTTTAAGATGTTGGTATTGGTTTTTCTTGATGACGTCTGGATCGTGCAGAATTTAAGTTTAACTGATTTCAAGGTTTTCTGTTTATCGTTGCCATGGAAATATCGATTTCACTAAAAAGTACATCATAGCAAACTTCAATGTAAGACTACTTATTGGTGTAAATTTCACATCGATCCGACTGAGGAAAGTCTGCCAAAAAGCTGGTTGAAAACAGTTGGTATGGCACCCGAAAAACTGTATCGAAACACCTTAACTGGTCTTAACTCGAAAAACATCGCACTTCCATTTTCAATCGATCGCAATCCAACGTCGACCATTTTTGCAATCACCGTGCCATCGAACCTAATCGAACTCAATCGAATCGAATCGAACTCAATCAAACCTAATCAAACGTTCGATTCCGTTCGATTACTCCAATTTTTTTGTGAGAGATCGATTCTGTTCGATTACCGAACTTAATCGAACCTAATCACGCGATTAGGTTCGATTAAGTTTCGATTAATCGAACGTTCGATTTGGTTCGATTAGTTACGCCGGGTTACATGTAGGAAAGGAAGCGCCCCAGTATGGTAAATGTTATTTCTAACATAAAATTAATGTTGATTTATAACAAAAATTATTGTTTAACTGATCTTTTGATTCCAGTTCCAATATAACTTAAACTTTCATAATTTGGCATACAAAGGTCGATCGATCGATCAATCGATAGCTTAATCAGCTTTGAACCGAAAACAAATAAAATGTTTATTTGAATAAATATTTTGGCTGCAAAACCTTTTTGTCTGTTATTGTGTAGACCTTAAGTTTGTTCATAGTTTCCGTGCAGGAAAGCAGGCTTCATCTGAGGCTTGTGTTTATTTAGGCAAATTATATCCCTTGAGTATACTTGGTTGTGTATTTATGAATAATTGCAGTCATTGATTGGAAAGACTCTAAGTCAAATTCCAAAGGGCAGAGACAGCACTGGAGGTCAACTGCCCCCTATATGCCCAGCCTCCCCCCTCCCCTTCCCCTCGGGCTTAACATTGATAGGTGCTTGCATAAATACCAGAGTCAAACCAGAAATTTAAAATAATACTAATCAATAATTATTTCAAAGTTATTGTGTTTTGGTATGCAGTAGTAGAACCTATACTCTTTTGTCAGATTTGGGATGTTGCCTAATATATATACAGTGGAATCCTGATTTCTCGAGCCTCCTGGAAGGGTTTTCACAGGGAAGGGCCAACAACTGCATTCAATGAATGCCATTAATATCAATCACATTCCTGAGCCTTTGAGCCATGGGAGCCTTTGATTTGTCTGGCAAGGTTTGCAAAGCAATTGATGCTACTACATTACCAAGCACTGCAAAAATATGTTATGTTTAACTGTTTAACGGCTACAAAGTTAAGGCTCTTTCAAATTTAAGACCTATCCTCGCAAGCCTCGTTTTCATGTTTGTGAAAAAATTGATTTCAAAGTCAATTTTTTTTTACGCCAGATCAAACCTTAATGGTCTGGGTTTGAGCTGTGGCCGGGTCATTGCCCTTAGGCACCCAGGCAACGTGGACTATGTAGTGGGGTGACAGGGGGGTCTGAACTTCCCGCTTCATGTACCTTGTATTATTATGTTTACTAATGTATCTGAGTCAAGCAAAATCATAAGGTCCATATGGGCTCTACTCTTCATTCATGTTTAGATACAGTTTATTGTTACTAGGTTCTGCATCCAAAATGGATACAAAATTAGCATGATCACATTACGTGCATATGAAATTGAAATAAAATAATGAAATTGTCTACAAAAAAGGAAAATAAAATGCTTAATTTCCGTCATAGTAGCACTTTAAATTTAGCTTTTTCACTTGAACAGTCCAAGAACAAAAATTATGTTTCTGTTTGACATGTTGAACTTTACAATCATATCAGAGTGGAATTTTGTGAATGAAATGTGGGGCACTGTCAATTGCGAAAAAATAATAACTGAAACACAGCAAGGAATATTAATTTAGCTAGATTAATTAGCACTCTCCGGTACTAAATGACTTGCTTTCTCATAACTGTGGGGACCATCTGTGCATTAAAAAGTATGCATTATACACTATGACGTATAGGTTTGCCGTGTTGTTGAGTCATAATGGAAAGTCACGTGGTGCAAAACAACCAATCAAAATATTCCAATTTGCACAGCGCATGAAAGTTGAATATTATATAATAATAATCAACTTTATTTAATGAGGGTTTAACACATGACAGTATACAACTGAAAAACCAGTGGCCCTCCAACAAATGATAACAAAATATAAAAAGACTGAAAATATTTACAGTGAAATTTGAAGTATAAAAGAACTAGAATTAAAATTAGAATTAATTACATTACAAATAATATAATTTAACTATTAAAGACTATATGTGACTATATTAAAGGTCTATTAAAATGTTGAAATAATAAATTAATTAAAGAGTAAAATGCAGTGTTCCCATTAACGCACAACAGTGCGTATCTGACGCACAAAAAATAAAAAGGATGCACAGTTTTTAGCCACAGTACGTCCCAGGGACGCACATAAATCAGCGCTCAAAATTTCGAGTGTTTTCATAGTTTGGTCTACTCTTGAGATAAATAGGATTTTTCAAGATACAAAACACACATAAGAAACAATGTTAAAGTTTCACTAGTTTCCTTCACCTTTTCGTTACCTCTCCAAGCTGGAAAATATGAAAATTTGGCTGCAAACTCGAAAACGAAGCAAGAATCCCAATGATAATCACGCGAACGAGCGAACAACTCTCGGCTCATTGATGGTCAGCGGTCAATACTTCATGTAATATTACATAATGTGTATATCACTTAAAATGCCTTTCTCACTAGGAGACCCTTAAAAAATAGAAAGGACCCCCAGTTACTGGAACTGGGGGTCCTTGGGACTCCTGTTTTCCAAAATGAGTGGGAACACGGAAAATGATCTATTTAAGTAAAAATCATAACAATTGTCTAGTAATAACTAAAAATCCTCCTATGTAACGTCGGAGAAAAGAGAAGAAACCGCAATTTTGTACACGACCTCCAGCCACTGCACACTAATGGCTGATAGTATACGAGTAGCTCAGCCAATCAGATTGTCTCATTTGCATTAGTATACTAGTAGATTATTACTAAATTCTTATAGGTGACGTTTATAAAATACTTGAACATTGCTTAATTCTTAAAGCTGCATAAACTCTGTAGACTTCTAATGTTTATTAGTAAAAATCTACTAGTATACTAATGCAAATGAGACAATCTGATTGGCTTAGCTACTCGTACACTATCAGCCATTAGTGTGCAGTGGCTGCAGGTCGTCTACAAAATTGCGGTTTCTTCTCGTTTCTCCGAAGTTTTGGAAGAGGATTTAGAGTTATTACAAGACAATTGTTATAATTTTTACTAAAACAATTAGATTATTCGCTCTCAATTTCTATGATGTGATAGTTGATTCGGCCTACGGCCTCATCAACTATCACATCATAGAAATCTTGAGCTCATAATCTAATAATTATTGTTAATTGGAATACTATTCTAGAAACGTGCAGTTGATACTGCAAAAGACCTCCCTCCTTCTGGTCGCACGATTAAATCAAGGGCAAACCAGGTTCAGCAACCAATGTTGGCTGGGTCTATCACTGACATCAGCATTACTTATTATGCATTAATATTAATTTAAACACTCCGGTTATTTGAGAACACTTGAGAAATATAGAAAACACTTGCCTGCGGCTCATGTTTTCTATATTTCTCTAATGTTTTCTCAAATTCCCGTCATGTTTTAGGACAGTATAATCAATGGCATTGGCTTCTTTATTTGATAAATACAGTACTTCACTCCCGATTCACTGTACAGAGACAATTGAGTAACAATAAATGGCAGGGATATTTTGCAGGTTGCAGGTCAACTGCTAACCCAAACCCCAACACGCCTGGTTCAATTCCCCCCCCCCCCCCCCCCCCCACCGGCACACCCCGGGGATTTGACATTTTTTCTTCACTTGGTGTCCTATTCCCCACCCCCGGGACACTTAAAAACAAACTGCACTGTTTCACAAGAAGAGAGAAATATTTATTACGTCTTACAAAATAGATTGACGTGGACTCGTATGCATACGAAGGTCAGCCACCTCTCCCATTGTTTTTATTTCTGACAGTGTTTCTTTAGCTTTCAACGCTCCTCTCTTGCGGTTTTTTTTAATACAGGTTTTATAACTTGGACAAATAAGGTTCCTCCAAACAATCGCTTACACATGGGAGGGATTTTCCAGCAAAGAAGTTCGCTAACTGGGGCATGTCGGCCCTTGTGATTCTACGCCAATTTTCAACCCTTAATTCCTTGCGCAATTAGAATTATCCCCACCCCCTACCCCGGACAAGACTATGCCACAAGGGCTGAATTTGTCATGGGAGTTGCCCGGGTGTAGGGGGTGGGGAATTTGGCTAACCGTGGCGTCATTCTCTGCCTAACCGAGTCTGTAATGTTTCTAAAAGTAGTCTCAACCTGCAAAATATACCTGCCCAACAAAATAAATACCAAATATAAACATGAAAGGGATTCGGCGGCTATTTAATTACATGTAGGTTGTGATGTTCGGTACTTAATATCTTACATTTACAGGAGCCATAAAACTTTACCCGTTTGTAAACAAAAACCATCCAACTGTCCGGGGCGACAGTTTATGCATAACAACACATCCATAATATTTTCAAAGTGTACACTACGATTCCTCTACCCCATTATAAAGTTGTTCTTACCTCTACAGTCAATAAAGTGATCGAGCTACAAACACAAACCACGATCGTACGACGCCATTGAATCCACTAGAGCCCAGTCTGTTTCGCAACTGTCTCCTCGGTCAGCGGCTGGTCGTCGCCGCCAGGTAAACACAAAAAATCAGGAGTGGACTTGTTTTTCATGAACGGAGGATCGACGAGAACGCTGACAAGTAGAATGAGTACTAGTGTGCTAGATCCCTGTTTCCCCTCCCATGATGGGGTGTTTGGCCTTGGGTCTCTAGGAAGGGGTGACACAGCAATCGAAAATAAATTCACCTTCAAAGTCAGAAAAACAACCACACAGACAGGACAGGGCTGAATAACGTCTGCGCATGTGCGGGATTTCATGACAGCAACAGCAAATTTTTGGCGCGAACGTGTTGTTGTGTGGTTTTTGAAACACGACGACAAGGAGAGATAAATGTCTTTTATTTCCGCTACAAAACGGGAATATTTCCTTTTCCTACTTTCGAAAATAATAATGTGAACACTTCAAAGTTTACATCGAAGATTTTTCCCCATGAAAATGCCGTGGAATACGAGAAAACTTGAGTATATCATTACTGCTTCGTTTCTGCATTTTCGCGGACTCTGACATCGTGGGGCGCTTCAATTCGTAGCTATTTTTCAGTGAGTGTTCAGAAAAAAAACCCTGGTGTTCAAAAGATATGTTTTCACTCAGTAACAGGCGGATCCACTGCAAGGTTTACAGGCAAACTCTTATTCTTTGGCGAAAACCTTTGCAGTGTTTCGTATTTCTGAAAATCACGCCATTTTACCTATGTTGTTGTTATGGTTTCCTGGCAAGCGCTTGGGGCATGCGCAGACGTTATTCAGCCCTGTCCACAGACAGCAATTATTATATGGCCGAGGCTCCTTGGGGTCTGGACGCTACCGAATCCATCAATTTTATTTGGTAAAACGGATATTGATCGCGGTCAATATTCTCCCATCTATACCAGCACTAGACCAGCATCTAGACCGCAACTTGCCGCAACGACAGAGAAAACTATAGCAGTTTGTTTCGTATTTAATAACAACGTACGTAAAACGTACGACAGAGAAAAAGAAAACAGTTAAACAAATTTAGCCAATTAAAATTTATGTTTTCCTAAGCTCGCGCTGTTGATAATTTCTAAAAAAATTAAATCATTGGTTATCATTTTATTTCGTGTTAGGTGTTTCGTCATCCTCGGAGACCGAGGGGTAGAGTTAGTCGGGCGCGAAGAAAGTTTACAATCGGCACTTTTACTCGTTAATGTTTATTTTTTCTCGCCTAAAGACTCGAAAAAATAAAAACTGACTCCACGTAAAAATACCCAGCCGTATTACACAACTTCCCGCTGAATAACCTCTTTTTATATCGCGATCAAGTTATGACACTGCACGAAAATGATGACTTATACATTTGACTACTGATTAGAACATATACCGTAAAAGCTCTATCAAGCCCCTTTCAATTTCAGGCCTCAAGTAGGGGGTGGGGGGTGGGGGGTGGGGGGAGGGGGTTATTAGATGGGGGGGGGGGACGCTACTTTCGATATTTATTAGCAGCCACATATTTTTGACGTTACTTTCGGGGGCTCGCTACCTTCGTAGCTTTACGGTAATTAATGCAATTGACAGAAACTATCCCTAAATATAATTTTACAACCAAACGACTAAACAAAACTGGACGTGAAATTTTAAGCAGATAACATCATCATTTTACATAACGTTTTTTGTTTACAGAAAGCTGCATGATAATCGCCTAAAGACAGACACCTCTCTAAAATGGACACCCAGTCGTACTTCAGTGATTGTACTAAACTCCCTTAAAGAGAGTTAAACACAATTACTGAAGTACGACTGGGTGTCCTTTTATGATTTCGAGAAGCAAATACTCAAATTCGGAGTTCGCTTTCAACCGAAAGCCTGTGAACGTTCGACAGGCAGTAATGCAGTGGAGCCTGGTACTTGCTTTACTACACAGTACGACATGGCGTGTTTCCTGGGTCTTGTTTGGTAGCTTATTAGAATTTTGCATTTTATTAACAGGATGTTAGTTCATGTCTGTTTCAGTACTCTATTACATCTATGGCCATCCCCATAAAATGCTTTGTTTCCCATCACCCGACCGACCCAATGTTTTCAAAAGTTAAAAAAAAGTTTCTGATTCATTGCCTGCGCCTTTTTCTCGGGTGTTTCCAAGTTTAATATGCTTTGTTTACATCTTAAAGTCACTCTGACATCTAAATCAGCCCAGTAATGACGTCTTCGAATACTTTTCAGAGTGATATCGGGTCGTTGCAAAATGGTGGTCACGGGGAAGATATAATCAAGGCTCGCTTGGAAATATTTATGTATAATTTGTCAATATTTCGTTTCTCGGCTTTTTATTTTATTTTTTTTTACCGACCGACCGACCCACTTTCACGAGAGAGAGGGCGATGGGAAACAAAAAAATGTATGGGGATGGCCTATCCTAAACACCTGTTGGACTGTTTGTTTGTGTTATACATGTAAGTGTGACCAGATTTCTCTACTGGTGAAATAATTTGCTAGTCACTGTGTCCAGTTGTGAACACTCTTAAATGCCTTCTGTAGCCGGTTTATGTGTTCCACTAAAACACTCCCAACAAGGTGAACATGGCGTTAATAAGGGATTCATTCCTGTTTGATTTCTTTAATGTTGCTTAACAGTTCACAGATACTGAAGCAATTGTCATTCTCCTCGTCCTTGCATGGCCTCTCTGCATCATGTGTAGCTAAATGTCGCTTTAGATGTCCTGGCAGCTTACCATACTGGTCGCATTCAAAAGGCTTCTCTCCTGTGGCTGTGTGTCTTCTTTTATGTCTCTTTTGAGTTGCTGCCTGACTAAAGCACTTGCCACACTGGTTGCACTCAAAAGGCTTCTCACCAGTGTGTGTTCTTTTGTGTTGCTTTAGATTTGTTGCTTGACTAAAGCACTTGCCACATTGCTTACATTCAAAAGGTTTCTCTCCTGTGTGTGTTTCTTTCATGTTGGTTCAGATTCCCTAACTGACTAAAGCACTTGCCACACTGGTTGCACTCAAAAGGCTTCTCGCCTGTGTGTGTTCTTTTGTGATTTTTTAGAGTTGTTGCCAGATGAAAACACTTGCCACAGTGGCTGCACTCAAAAGGCTTCTCACCAGTGTGTATTCTTTTATGTCTCTTTAGATGTGTTACATAATTAAAACACCTGCCACACTGGCTGCACCCATACGGCTTCTCACCGGTGTGTGTTCTTTTATGTCTCTTTAGATTTGTTGCTTTTTTAAAACACTTTCCACACTGGTTGCATTCAAAGGCCTCTTGTCAGTGTGTGTTATGTTATGTTCACGTAGATTTCTTTTGTTACTAAAGCACTTGCCACACTGGCTGCATTTAAATTGGGGCGTTCCCATGTGCTATTTGATTATTTTTTTAGCAATGTAGTTTCCCACAGTCCTTGCAGTTAAATGTTTTCTCACCTAAGGAAATAACGTTACATATGATGTATATTCTCGTAATTCCAGGAATCACATCCTTAGACCTTCAAACATAAAAAGAAAAGTAGCATCGTGTTAATGTTAGACAAGTGCAAAATAAGTCACTCCTAGTGCAATATTTAAATTATAAAATTGTGATCATGCAAGGGCCGATTTAGATATTTTTTGACACATGTGACATACTTATGGCAAGAATTGTTTCACATAAATCACACCTACGCGTTACTTATGATTATGATGTATGACATGAAACATGCCGTAGGATTTTGAAACATATTTTGTTTTATAACCGAACAACAAATCATGACCACAGACAATGTTTAAATAATTATTACAGGAGTTGTATACGGGTTTTGCCATCTAAATCGGCACTAACACACTGGGCTCTGATTGATTGCACATCCATTTGCATGGGGCTACTGAGTGACGGTTAAGACTTGTTGGCTTTATCCTGGCCTTTTGGCTTAAGAAAATCTGGGTGAATTTGGAAGTACTTTATGCGAACCTGCGGCTTTGGTTTATATAAACATTCCAAATTCTCCCATACTTTCCCGGCTATATACATGTATGCCATTTTCTATTGTTTAAAGCACAAGTCAAGGTACGTGTAACTCCTCCAGTCCACGTCTGCCAAAACACACACATGGGGCCTGGGCGAGGATTTATTACTTCATTGGCACAAATGGTTGGGGATTCGATTGATTTCTGTCTGCAGGAATGTGGGGAATAAAGGGATTTATGGGAATCCATTTGCATAATCGATGGCAGCCACGGTTCCTGCAAAGATCTCTGGGTATGAAATATGCAATACAAGATACAAGCATGACAAAATAATTACCGTATAAGTGGCGGGAAGGTGCAAATGGGGAAATAAATTAGATCCTAAAAAAATCCCTATAAAACCCCCAAAAAATCATGTTTCAAGGAACCCAGAACTTCCCGCTTCCTGTACCCATGTAATGTGGTAATGTATCTGAGTCAAGCAAAATCATAAGGTCCATATAAGGGCTCTACTCTTCATTCATATTTGCCGATCAGGGATGGTTTATAAAGAGGATCCTTGTCAGGTACATGCTACTCTTGATAGGTTCTGTGTCCAAAATGTATACAAAATTAACATCATATACAGTAATATGCACATAGAATATTAATTTAGCTTTTTCACTTGGACAGTCAAAGAACAATCACTTGACGACAATGACTTGTCTGAAACCATTATTGACATGACTACTGGCTGGGACGCATTTGACTTTTAACTGCTTTGATGCCGAGTGTTGACTTTGTTTTCACTTGCACCCTAATATTAACACATTTTTGGGGGTTTCATCAAGACCGACCCTTTACTGACCCCCTACTGACCACCTCTAAAATTCACTGGGAAAATAGGAAAAACAAAACAAAGGTCGAGAAAAATACAACGAGAGACTGGATCAAGTTCATAAATAAATTTTAGCTTACCTTAAATTTCCAAGGAAGTGTGGCTAAGGTCTACTGACTCTCTACTCCTTCCGTTACATAGTTAATAGAGGGAAATGGTTATGAAGCCCAGCAAAGTTCTTTGTTACATGTTTTTGTTCGCTATTTCGGGGTTGACCGTGCACAAAACCTGACAAAATACAATAGGTGGTTATGTGTGTTCAAGCAACTAACCAATAGAAACATTGCGATTACGTAATTCATGCATAGTGTATGAGCTCAAAACAAAATATGTGCATGGTCATGGACCTTCCAACATAAATCTTGGCCTCTTTGTTTACTCCTTTGAAGTTTTGTGGGCTTCATAACCATTTCCCTCTATTAACTATGTTCATTACAAGTACAGGTTGTGACTCTCTACTCTTTCATAATTGCAAGTACAGGTTTTGTTCTTGGATAAATAAAACATCTTAGCTGTCTCAATGAGAAACTGTAGCTATATATACAATGTACAAGCAACATATAACATAATAAGCACAGTCACTTGCGATGCAACAACCACCTTTGTAGTTCCAGGTCCCCGGCCAATTTCCCCATTTTAAAAGACGACCTTTTGTAGTTATTGGATAACATTCCCCATGATGTATGATGTTTATGTACATTGTACGTTGAAATACCAAGGATTCTCATTTATTCCATACTAATTATGTCTTATAATAAGCTTTTCACATGTTAGCCTATGATGGAATGATCCAACAATGTCACTTCCAGTTGCTGTACTGTGCGTGCGTGATGCTTGCGTGTGTATATTTTGTTGCTTTTATAGCTAGTTTCCTCATAGAGACAGCTTAAACATGCTTTATGATGTTACATTCACACTAATTGTTAATCAAAGAACAGAACCTGTATTTGTAATGAAAGAGTAGGGTCAGTAAAAATCTTAGCCACACTTCACATGTAAACATTTTCAGGTAAACTGAACTTGATTCAATGTTCTGGACTTTTGTTTTGTTTTTCTCATTTTCCCAGTGAATTTTAGAGGGGGTCAGTTACATGTAGCGGGTCAGTTGACCGGCAGTCAGTATTTGTCGAAACAACATTTTTTTACCTGCACCCTTCTAACAGCAATGAGCCCAAAATTGTGACCACTTTCAATTAATTCACATTCTTTCATATGACGTGTGGACTATCCAATAACAATAATATTATTGGTTTAGTAATCCAACACAATCGAACCCAAGAAATTGTCAGAGTTTGACTGCTTGCAATTTGGAACCATAATTGAACACAATTTAGCAATCTTAACCCTTTACTCACGCTAAAAAATTGGCTTGGCACCTTTCATTTTCGGCACCGCGTCCAAAATATTTAGTCATGGAACCACCCATTTACACAACCAAAAAGAGAAAGTTTTCTTCATACTGGGCATAGTACCAATTTTTATGTTGGCATCCCTAATAACAAGGGTTAATATGGCTTTGAAACTACACTACACTAATTTCACAACTCTGAAATGCACAATATTGATGGTAAAATCGGGTAATCGACATCCGCTCAACAGCTAAAATTATAAATTTATGCATTTTTGCTTGCTTACACTCACACATGTAAATATCATAAGATTACTGTGAATATTCTTTTAGCGAATGCGAATACATCGCACCGACTTTTTAGCGAATTTCAGAATTTCCACCTGAATTCCCACGCAAATCTCCTGATAGCCTGATAGTATTTGATCTTTGTTTCAGCAAAAAGATATGTACACAATTCGGCCTCATGATATTTATGTGTGAGTCATAGGAATTACTACACGGTGTTTACACTTACATGTACATCTACAGTACGGTTTACATACATGTACCTGGCTGGAGTTGACATAAACTTATTATAATTTTAGCTGTTGAGTGGATGTCGATTACCCAATTTTACCGTCAATATTTCGCATTTCGGAGTACATGTACATGTGACATAGTTTCAAAGCCAAAAATTCAAAGGTTGACAATTTGTAAAGCCTGGTTTTCACTAGTGATGCAAGCGCAAGCATAAGCACAAGCACAAAAGTGCTGTGAAAGTGAAAACGAACACAAGAGGTCCGCAAGCACAAGCAAAATAATGAAATATTCACCGGCAAATATTTGATCATTGCTAAAAACAGGTTTTTGTGCATTTGACTGAGGGATTAGACATCGATTGGTTTTACTCGATGACTGTCAGAAATGAGCATCTCTGTGATGTTAGATTGCCGTGTTTTGTAAAAAGCCCAGGTGTCAATGGGTTAATAAAACATATAATTTTATACAGAAAACAATAACTCAAACTTAACTCAATTATTAACTCAATCTTAACTCAACTCAACTCAACCCCTAACTCGGTCATTATCCTATCTATTTTCAATCGAACACAATCGCCTGCAATAGACGATATAATTTGAATGCGTTAAAATAAACTTGAGCCCCGTTCAAACGGTAACAACATTTGTCACAACATTCTCACAACATTTCTTGAGAGCCGATGTTGAGACCGTTTGACCACCCCTCTCCAATGTTGTGAGGTGTTGTGACATGTTGTGAGAGGTTTTTGTGGCCGTTTGACCGGGAATGGTCACAACATGTCACAACAAATGTTGTAAGAATGTTGTGACAAATGCTGTGACAGTTTGATCGGGCCTTTATTAAAGCTTACTTCAATTTTTTGTGAGTCTTCGATTATGTTTGATTACTCAAATTCAATCCAATCGAACCCAATCACTTTGGGGTTGAGTTGATTAATCTATAAACGTTCAGTTCATTTGAAAGTTTTACTTACCCAATACCTCTGCTGTAAAATGATCGAGATCGAGCTACAATGTACATCGTTCGACGGCCATTGAAATCACTAGAGCCCAGTCTGTTCGCAACTAGATTCGCAGCCTCATTCCCAGGGCCGCTCTTCTTCCCGTCGAAAATAAAGGGAAATTAATAGGACTGGACTTGTTGGACAGAAGATCGGATAAAACGCTGACAAATAGAATGCGTGCTATGCTAGATTCGTGTCTCCCCTTCCAGAATGATTCAACAGCTGACTATCTCTCGCACAGATTAAGAGTGGCGTGTTTAAAACACGAAATGGCGAAATGGCGAAACGGCGAAATGGTGCAAAATGCGCGCCAAAACTATCCCCACAGTCACAGTGCAAGTCCCTTCTCCACTGCCCTGAAGAGGTCACGTGACACCAAGTACGTGGCATAATGGCGGTCAAACGATAAATAGCCGTTGTCTCTAATGAATCGTTTGATGGTGGTTCGTTCGTTTACCTCGTCAAAGTGTGTAAGTGTTATTTCTACGTACACCCCTTGGGATCATTTATGCTTGACTTTTGTCGGGATTTATTGCCCCGTTGTTCAATTGTACCCCAAAAATACGAAGATTTCAGTGGAACAACAAACGCCTGGATCTCTCTTTTCTTGACAGTGCTGTTTCACACACAGTCATTTCGCCATTTCGCCATTTTGCCGTTTCGCCATTTCGCCATTTCGCAATTTCGCCGTTTCGCCATTTCGCCATTTCGTGTTTTAAACACGCCCTATTAGTGAGCTAGTAGTTCAATTGTTCCAGTAGACATTTCATTTTATAACCTTTATTTTTTCCCCATATAAAGGGATGCCGCTGTTAATAAACCTGAGCATGTTCAAAATATGAGCGTTGACTATTATCAGTGAAAAGTCAGGGACGGGACAATCAATCAACAGACATGTATTCATAATAGTCGACTGGTTTTTATTCGATCAAATGCAAATGCATGTCTCGTAGGGCTTCGGGAAGGTAGACGATTGATCAGAAGTACAGGTACTGGTGAGATTACTAGTCTTACTGCATACATTATCTATAGTTTATGATTTATTTTTAAAGCAGTCTTTGTTTTTAATTTCCAAGATTGTTTTTAGATGTGACGCCTTAAGAAGCACCGGTTCTCATGACTTGCTCTTCAAAGTATTGAACGTTGATATAAGTTCTCTAAAAATACCGAAGAAAAGAGGAAATCAATAAACAGAGCACATATATGTGACAAACATGATCTTTAACAAAAACGCTGGAAATCGTTTTGCCAATATTTCGGTTTTATTAAAATATTTGCAGAGAAAAACGATAATAATTAGTAATAACCATTAATAACCATTAGCAGAGTTTTATTTACATTATTAAGATCCAAACTTTAAAACAAAACAACAATTCCAATAACAGGGTATCAATACACCTTGTAAAGATCTAATCTTTTCAAAAAACAAAACTTTTTTTTAAATTTTTGAGTTGCCCTGAGAAAGGTTTTTGTAATAAAACCGAAATATTGGCAAAACCATTTCCAGCGTTTTTTGTTGAAGTTGAATGTCATCCTGGAAAGAAAATGGTTCGTTGATGTTTTTTTAATTAGCTACTTGTTTTGACAAACATGAGATATTCGAATGAGGTTGTTAGGCCGTTTATTATGGTTCTCCAATATAGGGATACTTTTTTCTCCTTGAAAATATGGGCTTTATATCAAAGTTTTTTTTATTGGACTGATAAAATGTCGAAGAAGAAGTATTTTAAAGAGGCTTAAAAATACTTATTTATTGGTTCCAATATATATATATGGGAATTGCTTGACTATGTGATGGGTCGGTCAAATGAAACAACACCTTTCTCATTTCATCTTTTTTTATCATAAAAAATATAACTTTAACATTTTTAAATATATTTTTTTAATTTTAATTTTAATTTTTTAATTAAAAAATATATAATATATTTTAAGAACCAACCAAAAAAACTATCGGTCCCGACATAAAAAGGACAAAATGAGGTATCTACGAACGGCTTAATGTTTTCAAATAAACAACGAAAACTCAAGGAATTGGGGTGGTCTAAGTTTACATGTATGACCGAGGTTTGTATAAGATGTCTGCCTCCAACAACGGTTGTAAGATGATTGATACTCCGTGAGTTACTGTAAATGTTGTTGTTTCAATATACAGGTAATAATAGTATTCTTCTCACCGCCTTGGCGTGCAAAATATCGTGTAGAATTAAATGAAGTTCTTTAAATGTTGGTCGTTCCTCTGGACACTCCTGCCAGCAACGCGACATCACGCTGAACCTAAATAATATTCAAAGTACATGTCAAGTTCGTAAGGGTATAAATGTACAAAAAGGATAGAATACTTAGTCTATATTTACTAGAATTAGGTACTTCAAACTGACAAATGCTATAAGATCTGACAAAATAACGATAATTTGTGATTTTGACCGTCCAATATATATAACAATGATTTGTTATAGCCTCGCCTATAGATCGACCACCACCTTGATATTTTCTGTTTTGCTAATATCTGGAAAAAATACCCCGTCAAATTCGGGCTCGTCGGTGAATCTGGGCAGATATGTTTCCCAAATAAATCTAAATATTATTTAGTGGCGTACCTGTGAACCTTGTTAGTCAAGTCTGTAGGACGCACCATTACCAAAGCTAACTGAACTGACCACGGTAAATAAACATATTATCTTATAACGGTAAATACCTGGTCAGGCCGGCATAAATTTTTACTGATGGCCTTTAAACTGCTCTTGCTGACAGTTTGGCATGCAGATTTTTTAAATTTATTCAAGAAAAACACTTCCATGTTGGCACCAAAACAAACTCTCAAACTGCTCTAAAGAACAGATATTCTAAGACACTTTGGAAGGTAGTTTCTTTGGTACGTAAAAAACCCAACAATATATTAATGTAAAAAAGAAAACCAAGCTTACAGCTCTTCGGAGCAATGAAAAGGTTTTTCCAGTCTTTCTCCTTCTTTCAGCTTGCTGTGAAGTTCAACTAGTCCCGTAACTCCCTTATATGGACGCTTACCTACAATGAAGATAAGGTTGAACGCATGTCTGTGTGTTGTTGCATTTCTTGTATACATTTGCTCCATTTTTTTTTCAGCTTAATGCCGCATTTTTTTACAGTAAGCCAATATATTGACGCTTTTTATACACCGTGTTGTAGTCTTTCATTTCTTTCGCTTGATTTCCGCAGGGATTGCTCAGAGTCCGTAGTCTGTTACAAGCGTATAAACTGTCCACGAGGAAATGTATTTTTCATAACTGCCACCCAGAGCAAAGTAACAGAGAAACAAAAGCCGTCATTGACAATTCACACACTGATAGCTTTGTTCCGTCATTGGAGAAGCTGGTCTTAATATTAATAAAGCTCTCCTAGTTAACTATGTGTTAGACCTGAGGCACAAATAAATTAAACTTTAGCCACTTCAAAATCATTTTGAAACACAAAGTTGACACAGAAAAGCACATGGTTTTAATTCAATAAAAATGGTAAGTGTTTGAAGTATCTATTTTAAATAATTAAGCCAATTACTTATTGTTAGCACAATTTTTTATTTGTGCTATAAGTAATATATGTATATGTATAATTATATTTTTGTAAATCTCGAATTAGCGTATTTAATTTATTAATAATAATCAGTGAATTTTTGTGATCATATATGGTGTAAGCGAGACTTTAGTTTCCGCATTTATTGTAACTAGTATAATTAAATAACATATCCTTTTATTAATTACCCATGGAATTTTTGTGATTATAGAAAATAAATTAATTAATTAAAACAATTATTAAAGCTCTCCTTCCCTTCCTCTTCCCAGTCTGCTCTCCTGTTTCCTTCATTTTGGCCAACCACCACCGGCTTATTACTTTTTTTGTTTTCAGTGCATTTCTACATCCTGACAGCATGACACAGGTAACTTTTTAATTATTAATCATATGTTGTCGACATGGGTAAGATGCCTAAACTTACCATAAACTATTTTTTGTCATAAGGTTGGACTTACCAAGAGTGACTATTTCCCAGAGAAGCACACCAAAAGACCATCTGCAAGGATGCTAGCAAACAAAGAGATAACATTTATTTTGTCTATAGAGTGAAAAAGCTGAGCTCAGTAACAATTGTGTAAATACAGACGGATGTATTCGTGTTTTGGCAAGCTATGTGCAGCAACGTGTAGGTGAGTTGATTGCTTTCTGTTTGTTTAAAAAGAGGTTACGTATTATACGTTTACCTTTTCTTATATGACTGAAATGGTTTACATATACACGAGACAGCTGTTAACTTTTGTCTTGCCAGAGAACAAAATTAGCTTCTAATTGGCTGGGGACGAATTTCTGCACGAAGTATGGTTTGAAACAGATTTTGAAATAAAGTCACCGGACGGCATTATCCGCCAGTTAATTCAGACGTCCTCTCGAGGTAGTATGCGACAGAGAAAGACGGCTGGAATTCAGGCTAGTTTGAGAAGTCATTTCAAACACTCGCGTGCTTCGTGTTTCATTCGGGGTTCAAAACACCTCGAAACAATAAAAGCACTCGGCCTGAGGCCTCGTGCTACTTCAGTATTACTTACACGTCGGACATGGTTGTGAATCGTCCTCGTAGAGCTTCGCTAGGCATCCAAAGCCACGGAATTCTTCCCTTGTTGGAACAAAATGAAGGTTGTTTATCACACAAAACAACGACATTAAAATTACGTCATCTTGGACCTCATTTTTTTAACCTGATTATTTTTAAATGTCAGAATATCGCCAAAATTGGTTGCAAAAAAGTAAAGAAATATACCAATGATAAAACTAAATATATTGAAAAAAAAATATCATTAAGCCTGTTAAAGTATGGGGAATACATTTAAAGATTGAATAAGGAAATCAATAGGCTGGCCTACGATACGATATGATTCGGTACTTGACAGTGAAAGAGGTCTGGGTATGAGTTATTCCCATGAAAGTATTTAAAATACCTCAGTAGTTTTAATGTACTCGCCATCTTGAGAGACATCTCGGGCCATCCCAAAGTCTGCCACTTTTGCAATAAGTCCATTTCCTACCAGGATATTTCGAGCTGCCAGGTCTCGATGAACACACTGTAAACAAAGTATATATACGCATGAAACATATTTCAAATAGTTCTTCATTTTCTCGAATAAGAGTAATGCTTTGATATTTAACATGCGATGATAAACGCAAATCGACATAAGCACGTATAACCTTTTTTGACAGAAGATTCCGTGCAGCAAAAATAGTCGTTCTGACTGCACCACACAGCACAACTGTTCTGATAATACCATAATACCGCAATGCATGCTGTCGGACCCTTAATACTTCCTTAATATCATAACAGCTGCACATAACTCCTTTACTACAATAATTAAAAAGCTTACTTGAACTGACGAATTCCTAAACAGCCTATCTGCAGACCATCCATGTTTTACATGCTATCTTGAAACTGGCATTCTTATCAAGTCCATCTCTGCATGATGCAATTGTTCGATGAAGTATTTACTAACTGCCTAGCGTTCGCTTAAATAATTAATTATATAATATAATTGCGCCAATCGACGGATGCTGGGGACAATATTAAGAAATAAGGATATCACTTGCCAGTTTGCTTTCTAAGTGCATCATTCCATTCGCGATATCTGAGGCAATTTGTAACAGTTCCCTCTCCGTCAGTCTCGACCATATGTTTACATACGGTTGATCCTCTTGTCCAATGCTTCTTTGAACTTCGCTGTTGTGCAGCAACTTATCAAGACTTCCACCAGGTACAAACTCAATAACGACGTATAAAGGCTCTAATGGTGTATAGACGTACGTAATTTTGCAAAAATAGTTTATATAAGTAAAATCACTTTTTAAAATAAATATATGTAAGAGATTCATATCAAGACAACTGGAATAAATGAACGCACATAAGATATGTTTCTCAATGTGTTATTGCTGTTGTTGTGTAACACAAGACATCGTGCTTCGTCGAGCACGTTTCATCCGTTTTCCAACCATGCACCGAGAAGATAGTCGAAAACAAGACGCACAGTGGAGTGTTGCTGAGTGTTTGTGACGAAATTCGAGGGGTTTGGAATTAATGAGATGAAACGCTGCTCCGAGTGATTTCTTTGTTAAGGATTTATTGGGCCTGTTTCTGTGTTGAATAGGCACAGCGGCAAAACGAGTGCGCATGCTCGGCTGTTTCGCTGTAGAAGATAGTAGACAGTTAATGTTTCACTTACGAGCGCTGGACTTCGAGCGAAACATTATCTATTGCTGCAAAGATAATTATTTTGCTAAAAAGATATGTGAAATAAATTGTTTTCAAGGTAAAAACCGTATCTGTTCTGTGACAGCCTCAGCCCCGCGAAATGAAAACAGCGGCCACGAATTTTAAGTTGCCGCCATTTTGACGCGGGATGTTTCTATGGAAATGACGCGAGCGGGTTGGTGCACGCGCACTCATTATAGCGCTGTGCCTGTCGAGTCACTATTTGCATGCACGAGAGACTATTCATGAGTCCGTTTTATCTGGGATTAAAAACTAAAATTGATTTTGGTCGTACACGTACCTTCAAACGTACATGCTCCAACCAAACTGACGATATTCGGATGTCGATCAACGCTGGTAAGTGTTTCCAATTCACTGATGAGTGCAAGTCGCTGTGTCTGATTATTATTATCTGCAATCGATGTAAAAGCAATGCAAAAAATGTATAGTGTAATGCGAGTAATGTAAATGTTTTCATTAACAAGGGAAAATCCCAACTGACTTGGAAAACATGACTATAAAAATATTGCTGCCATGGAAACATCACGTTCCGTGAACATTGACATATCATATCAAATTATTAACAGTAAAGTTGGTGGCTTTTACTTCGATATTTATTTTTGGATACTTATTTATTATTATTATTATTTATTATTTGTTTATTTATTATTTATTTTAAGATTATGGATTATAATAATTAGATACTTAATGTTTACTGTATTATGGATTGTAATAATTAGATACTTAATGTTTACTGTAATTTTAACATGAGCCCCTGGCTCGGGAGATTGGGCGACCACTCCCCACGTTTGTCGACGTTAAATAAATTATCTTATCTTATCCGTCTTATATTACATGTAAAAAAGGAAAAGTTATGTATAATTGTTTAAAGTTCGTGGAGGCGAATTCCCTCGTAAAAGCAAAACAAATTTTACTGGTTTCAACATGCCATATCGAACAGAGAGGTGTTTATATCTGGAAACAATTTCCATTTAAGGCTTGTAAATTCTAACCGATGCATTATTACGTTTGTTTTATTAAGCTATTACGAGAATGACCACAAACCTATCAGAGTTTTGACAGCAACTGGTAATTTGCTGCCGTCTCGCCTCATGTAGAAACCCTTGTTTACCATACCAAACTCTCCTCTACCAAGTTGATCGTCGGTTATCTCCAGCTTTTCTCGAGGAATTTGCCAATTTCTATCAATTCCCATTTCCCTCAAATACGTTTCTTCGTCAAAAACTTCGTTTTCATCTCTGTCAGCTTCAGCTTGGATTTCTAAAACGGTTTGCTCGTCTCTCAGGTGGGCTATTGTACCTTCTGTAATGTCAAGCAACGGAAACGCATCTTGATTCTCGGC
The DNA here is from genome assembly GCA_029204205.1 of Desmophyllum pertusum. Classification (NCBI taxonomy): domain Eukaryota; kingdom Metazoa; phylum Cnidaria; class Anthozoa; order Scleractinia; family Caryophylliidae; genus Desmophyllum; species Desmophyllum pertusum. Next base: position 238,943 of record MU826360.1, read on the forward strand.
TATCTGTAAAATCATTCATGAAGGCATTGGTGGTTTTCATCAACGTTACAAAAACTGTTTTGTTTGCATGAACAATGTCAGAAAATTAACAGGTAAAAAAGCTAGCAAAAAGAAAAGTTTTGTCCAAATTATAGTTTTGAAGCGTTTTTCATAATCGAGTTACATTAGAACCCCGCTAACTCGAACTCGGTTAACTCGAACTCCCCGCTATCTCAAACTCAAACCCATTCCCCTTGCCCTTGTTTTTCAGTCATGTACTATCGGCTAACTCGAACTATTTTTTGTTTCTCTTGGGAGTTCAAGTTAGCGAGGTTCTACTGTATTACGAAAATATTTTTCAGAAAATTGCAGTGTTTACTATGCAGTCGCCATCTTGGTTCCCATCTTTGGGGCACCAACATGGCGGCCATAAAATTGTAGAAGAACTAGATTACATTCTTCTATCAATATCATTAGCCTTCACTTTAAAGCTCTTTAGATATCATTTATAAATTATAAAATTTAAACACGACAAAAATATCCGTTTTTGTGACAGTTCAGAAACACGTTCATCCGGGACATCACAAATTTCAAAATGCTTTATTTTCGAAACGAAGCACTGTATAAATACCAAACTTTGCATACAGAGCCACCTTAACTTTAAGGTGGCTTTGAATCCTACCTACATAATTTTTTAAAAATGTGTAAACATTTTTTTTCTTGTCGAGAAGACAAAATTATATCAAATAGAAAAACTTTCACCGAGTAGTTTTAAAGTTATTGGCCTCAAAAGGTCAAAAATAGGATACGTTAGACCTCCCTTGATGTTGCCATGGCAACCAATTTTGATGTCAGAGGTATCTCAATTTGTTTCTCAGTAAAAGCTATACAAATTTGTTTTAAAAGTTATTTTAAATATCATTGGTGTACTTGTGATAGAATGCCAGAGACGGAAAGGTCTAAACTATTATGAGCCACCTTAAATTTCGGATAAGGCTTGTTAGCTCAGGATGAGCTTTATCGTTATGGTTTGGAAAAATTTGTTAGTTTATAGGTGTTTATAGGTGTTTATAGGTGTAAACTTTTCTTGGTAATTCCGCTGACCAGTGCATAATGCTTGAAAAATCACAACACTAAACAACATGGCGGGCGCAATATTTGGTAGTTATTGGGGGTCGGGTGGGTCGGGGGTTGTAGCCCGATCGCACAGCGAAAAAAATGGCGGATTGCTTCCGATTTTCAGGACGGTATCTCTATTTCTCTCGTCTTATACATTTAAAGATAGACCTTTTAGGAGTTCCGATGCCAACAAACGGACAAATTCTGCAATTCCTTCGTTCCTCGGTTTGAGAAATGCTTCTGTCACGAATTTACATCATGTTGTACATCGACAAAATTTGGAGATGAATCAAGGAGTTTATACAACTTCACTGAAGCACCGACGGTTCCAGCAGGGAATATTTTAGGAATGATATCGATCGATCGATCGATCGATAGCTTAAACTTAAACAGGTATTTGAATAAGCTTAAATATTTTGGCTGCAAAACCTTTTTGCTTGTTATTGTGTAGACCTGAAGTTTATTCATAGTTTCCGTGTAGAAAAGCAGGCTTCATCTGAGGCTTGTGTTTATAATACAGTAAAAACCCGCGTGTAAGAACCTAGTGGTTTAAGAACCTGCTGGCAGAAATTTGCCATTTTATATCCCTTTATTTTTGCTATAATTATCTAATTATTTTCTTTTTTTATTGTACAGCTCTTGTTGAAGAGATATTTGTTTATATAGATTGTTTAGTGAGTTTTGCATGAGGCTTGAAGCAATACAGTTATGAATAAATGCTGTATAATGCCCCCAAATACAAGAACCTATTTTGCCAAACTTAGAAAATTGTAGGTTCTTACACGCGGGTTTTTACTGTAGCACATATTATTTTAAATTTCTCTGATGGATTTTTCTACTATAGTTTTATTAAGTTATAATTTGCCCAAGGTGGGGAAGTTTGATCCGATTTGAAATACAAGTAGAACAATCAAAATTTTTTGATCCCTGTGCTTCTCAGTTTACATGTAATATGGACACTTGCACTTGTTTTAGCTCAGGATCGATGAGCTTATCGTATATAAAAGACAAAGGATTCATTACCTCTGTTTCAAGTACTTATGAACTGAACGTAATATTTCTACTAAGAAGCCTACATGCACCTTCACATCTAAAGCCTGGTTTTCGCTTGGCACACAAGCATAAGTGCAAGAGTCTGTATAAACTGACAAGCTCTTCAGACTTAATGCTATAAAATTAATTATTAAATGAACAAGTTACAGTCCGACTACTGTAACCGGGGTCACCCAGACAATCACAGGGCAGAATGGGAAGAATACATTCCAACATGTTCGATTTGAGCCAATTAAAAGTCAAGTACAGAACAATGAAATTTCAACTTTAAACGTTTAAACTTGTTCACTTGTGAAACTTATGATGGATGCGTTGACTTTTGATTGGTTAACTTTGTCTGGGTGGCCCTGGTTACACAGTAGTTGGACTGTAAAATGTAATGAACCTACCACTGTTAAGCCAGAGGGAGGGGTAGGGGGGGCATATGTAGGGCATTAAACGTCATGTACCTACCACTGTTAAGCCCGAGGGAGGGGGGCATATGTGGGGCATTTAACTTTTCAGAATAATTTTTTGACAAAATCTCTACCCTAGGACCCCTACAATGGGTCAAATCAGATTCCCCAATGGGCACATTATATATTACAGTCAAACCCCAGTGGCCACTTAATAGGGTTTGATTGGCATATCTTCAAATTGCCAGGGGTGGAGATGGTAATGGAGACCAGCTAACAGTTAAAATTTTGACCAATCAGCTATCAGTTAACCCCCATCAGGACCCTTTATGAACTATACACTATTGTTGTTCTAAAGAGGGAAACTTATAAAACATTTAACTGTTGTAATTAACTCACTATTGAATCGTGGTACAAAATATGTCAAATAACTCCTTGCCCAGATAACATAACCATAGGAATATGTATCTCCATGTTTCAAAGACAAGAGCCATATGCATTCAATTAATGTCAAAATATCAAATACATTCCCGAGCTGGCTCACAAGTGCCTTTAATTCTACTATAGTTATATTAAGTTATATTGTATGAATAAATTCCCTTTTCATCTAAATCAGTCTATAAACACAAAACATTCATTTCATTACCTCTGTTACACATACTTATGAACTGTAAGTTAATATTTCTACTAAAATGAAGCCTACATGCACCTTCACATCTAAAACCTAGTTTTTACTTGGCACACAAATGCAAGCATCCATATTACATGTAAACTGAGAAGCACAGGGATCAAAACATTTTGATTGTTCTACTTACATTTCAAATCGGATCAAACTCCCCACCTGGGGCAAATTATATACCTATAAGTATACTTCGTTTTGTATTTATAAATAATTGAGCAATGGAGGTCAAATTCCCCGTATATGCCCAGCCTGCCCCCTACCCTTCATTGATAGGTGCATATTACATAAATACCAGAGTCAAACCAGCAGAACTTTAAAATAATACTCATCAATAATTATTTCAATGTTATTGTGTTTTGGTATGCAATAGTGGAAACTGTATCAAAATAATCCCCTTTTGTCAGATTTGGCCTGGAATCCCCATTTCTCATACCTCATAATAAGGCTTTTCACAGGGAAGGGCCAACAACTGCATTCAATGAATGTCATTAATAACAATTACATCCTGAGCTGGCTCATGGAGCCTTTGATTTTATGTATGTATCCATAAAACATTTGTACTTATTGCATTTTATATATAATTACTATTTGTTTTTCACTTATTATGCGTTTACTCTGCGGCGTAGCATAGATCATTGAAGATTAATCCCTGCAACGGACACGATTTTGAAAATTATCTTCCAGGGCCCAGTTGTTCGAAAGCCGAATAATGCTAATCCTGGATTAAAAGTTAATCAAGGTTTTAATTATCTTTTATTAAAGTATTTTTATTTGCTAATTTTTGTGGAGTTTGGCATTAGTCGAAGTCAAAACCGAAGAACAAAAAATATAAACAGACGCTAATCCTGGATTAGCTTAATCGTCCCTTGAATAACCGGGCCCAGTTGTCTCCGCCTATTTACCTATTTCGTCATCTTTGCTTCAACGGTTTCTTACTTATATATAAGGAGATATACTTATCTCCTCGTTAGTCAGATAATCTAATTACTTTCTCTATTGGTGTCATATATCTCATATCCACATAACTATCTAATATCTGGCCTATTAAGTACATCCTTGACATGCTATGCCCATCTTTTCCTGAATTGTCCCTGATCCATTGCATCAAAGTCTGGCAAAGGGAAATGGTAAATGAAGCCCAGCAAAGTTCTTTGTTCCATGCATGTTTTTGTTCGTTGTTTTGGCCTTGAGCTTACGGTTACTTGTTTACATGGTTGTTTCAATTTAACAGGAAGTTTTCTGGTGGTTTTGTCGTATAGCTTCCTTGTTAGCTCTTACAAAGGAAGGAAGGGGGGGGGGGGGGGGGGGGGGGGGGCTTAATAGAGACGGAGGTGCTTCTCTAACTTAGCTAAACGCCAGTAGGTTCAAGCACATGAAGTTAGAGGTCATGCAGCCGAAGATCGTGAACAAAGTAGTGAATCATTATCCGAACTTCCAGTACGCAAACGTCCATAAACAGTTAATTACGATTATTTTTTAGTACAAGTACCGGTAATATTTCCCCCAAAGCTCGCGAGTGCTGTATGAGAATTCGTGCCCTGATTGGTACGGTAAAAATGTACCGGTAATACAGTCTGTGTTTATTTTTCCAAAAAGCGGGGCTTATTAGAGAGGGGGATTATTTGAGAGGGGGGCTTAATAGAGGATTTCCGGTATTCAATTTTACAGTTGGACTCAGTACATCTTTTTTAAAGAAATAAGTTCTTCAGCTTTACTATATCTATAAGAAAATGGTAGTAGCATGCCAAATATGCGATTTATTTAGAATTTGCTGAGCATTTCACGTACCTCATCATCAAGCTTGTTTATTTCTTTCTTACACCAGAACCTTCGTAGAATGAAAACAAGTGCTACCAGTATGACGACGAAAACCAATGAACCCACCGAGGCCCAAACGATTGTGAAAGAGCGAGTTGGATTAACGCTTTCATCGACCTCAATCTCTTCAAAGTAAAAGAGATGGAATGTCAGAACAAATCACTTCCTTCAATAAATAATAAATTCTTTAAAAAAACAACAATTGGGGCTATTTATGTTGATGTATATTACTGTGCTGCGTCGACGGGCAAATTAAACACTTAGTTGATTATCAACTAGAAGTTCGGATAAAGGTAAATTAACCGCCGTAGCGAATTTCTAGAAGCTGACGTTTCGAGCGTTATCCCTTCGTCGGAGCAACTAAGTATATTACGATGAAACTGCAATAAATCCGCTAATGATGCATAGTATGCTCACTCGATCCGGAAAGGAAGTGGGGTGGCTAAAAAACAAAAACAACAAAACATAAAAACAAAAACCACAGCCATGAAGTTTAGATAAAATAAAAATATTCCTTGGCAAGTCTTTAACGATTCTTACCAAGATGATGTCGGGATATATTTACTGTCAGCATTCCCGGTGCCTTTGACGTTACTGTTAACATTGCTGCCGTTGAGGATGTATTCCCTGCTGAATTCACTGCAACGCACTCGTAGACGCCAGCTGATTGTTCCTTTTTAATCGAGTGAAGAACCAAGGTCGAGATACTTCCGTTTTGAATCAGGGTAAGATTTGGGACGAAGGAGTCATCCTTTAACCAAATAATTTCAGGGCTTGGGAAACCAATTGCCGCACATTTAAAAATGACATCACTTCCTTCTTTCGCGACGACGTTTCCGGGATGAATTGAAATAATTGGTTTCCAGATAACTGTTGTAATGAAATATAATAGTTGAAGTCATTATATATTTCGTTTGGCACTTTATCTGGTTTTATACTGGCCTTAGACGTCATATCGACAAACAATAGCTTTTATACAAAATGTACATGGTTAAACCTATTCAGACGGGGTGAGGGTAACATTTACATTTTAGCATCCTTTTATTGCTGTTGATTACTTTTGATTCAGTATTGGTGGTTTTCGCACGTCATGAACAAAATCAAAATATTTAAAATAGCGGATTCAAGATAGCAACCTCCTGTTCCACGTGATATGACGTCATCATCTCGTGTTAGGTATGTCAAAGGAAACATCCTTGGACGTACCAAGTTACATTGCCGTAGCTTTCTTCGAGTTATTGACGATGGAAGGGGATCCCCCCTGGTCCTATATGACCAAAATTAGTCCGGTCTGAATAGGATTAAATTGCTACCACAAATCTCAAATTTAATAAGAAGACCTTGCTACTTTTAGTTAATAACTACAAATTCCATCACCTGTTAAATTGGCCACATTTGATCGATTCCATCCTTCATTATTATTTGCCACACACCAATATATTCCTTGATCTTGCCGTTCGACAGACTCAAAGGTCAGCAGTGAAAATGCCTTGATCCCTTTAATTTCATCTTTAGGCACTCTACGACCATCTTTAAACCACGTGATAACAGGCTTGGGAATTCCCAAAGCCTCACAACTGAAATTTGCAGATTGTCCTGTGAGAATGTTGTTGCGGGAAATCGGATGAGTATAAAATTGTGGTTTCGAGGGTTCTACAGGAAATAAAAAAAACATTAACAGTTAAAGTAGAGTGACAAGTTGGACTTAGAATATGGCAAATTAGAATATTGTAATGTTCCGTAAATAAATACTCACAGAAGGAGGCGAGGCCACGAGCCGGCGAGTGATATTTTGAACAATTTGGAAATATCACGAGCCGGTATTATTCCAAATACTACGTACAACTCATGCTATTATTTGTTTATAATACAAGGCAGATATCCTACCCGAGTACACGACGATCGTAGATGTCATTGGAGCTTCGTCTTGAAACGTTTAAGCAATGGAATACTTTGTTCAGCTTATTATACCACACAAAAGTGTTTTGCTTTCAATATTTATAGGTTTTTGGACACTTTGACAGATAATCTCGTTGAAATGCCCACTTTAGTCCACGCGCTAAACAATAGAAATGTCCGCCATCTTGTTTTTTTTCTTAGAGTCAATTGTTACACTTGCCATATTTGGAAACTGTAATTTCTACATGTAAGTATTTGAGATAAATACAGCTCGTTCGAACCAATCACCCTTCAGAAATTTCGCAGCCTGTATTATAACATATGTTAACAAACCCAAATAGCAAGGATCCTCGGGGTAACGACCTCCCCGATAGTAATGACTTTTAAATTATAAATATATGTTGATTTAACTTTTGTTTAGAAACAATTAATAGCCTCATTGCTTGAAAAAGCTACGTCGATTGTGATTTAGTGTACGCATTCAATATTCATTTGACATCACAACGAATGGTTAGAGGCCAATAATTTCAAGTACAATTTGACAAAGTTCTTGCCTAAAGGCTCGAGAGATCAATTATTTCCTAATAAATAATTTGAAAATTAATTAATTGATTGATTGATTGATTGTCTGACTGATTGATTAATTGATTGATTGATTGATTGATTGAAAGGCTCGATATAATTAATTGGTTGATTGACTGACTGATTGATTGATTGATTGATTGATTGATTGAACGAGTAATAATTAGATTACTCATTATTACAACGAAATACACTGTACTGAATGAATGAATGAATGAATGAATGAATGAATGAATGTTTATTTCCCGTCAATTAATACAAATACATATTGGAAGGTGTTACAATAAAATAGCTTTGGGAGGAAGACTAAAGAAACCCTCACGGGCTTTTACAAAGTAGTCTCCCTGTGAGTTAACTTAAGATCTAGTAAAATTCATTCAATTGGTATCAGTGAGATAGGCATAATACGAATAAAATTACAAAGAATACGATATTATTTACATAGAGGATATTACACGGCGGCGCGAAGATATGAATTTTATTTTCGAGTGGTAAAACAATATTTTACGAACGAGCGCAGCGAGTGAGTAAAATATTGTTTTTACCACGAGAAAATAAAATTGATATCTTCAAGCCACCGTGTAATTTTCTTTTTATTATATAGACAAACGACAAAAGCACAAACTTTATCGCGAACTCTTGCAGCTCGGTGGCTGGACTTTCCGAATTTCTCTCCTTTCGTCTTCACTAGCAAGGAACTCCTTGAATAATTTTAAGTCATAAGAAGTTTTCTTCTTCGTGTTAATATTTTCCTCCTCCTCAGTGAACGATTTCATGTCGGCTTCAGTGAATTTCACGAATCTATCGCTCGCCATTTTTCAACCGGAGTTTGGTAGCTTTGCACAAAAAGCCATGCAAAAGCGGGAAATGACGTCATCGATATCCTCACTAGTGAGGATATGGAAAATACGCCACTCGGGTCCCGGATGTAGTTTCGTATGAATTTTACGAGTGGTCTATTTTCCAGTAAAACACTCGTGTCTATATAATAAATATAATTACAAATATCAATCTTACCCTTTTTAATTATATTTGTTTACTGAACTATCATTACTCTGAAAAAGGAGAAACTGTTTCATTTTCCTTTTGAATATTTTCATAGATGCTGAGCGTTTGATGTTCACAGGTATTCTATTCCAGATATCAATTATCTTGTTTCTTGTAGAGAATTTTCCATAATTTGTTCTGTTAAAAATCTTATGTAAATTCTTTGATACTGCACGATTTTTAACCAGGCGAATTCGAGATAGTCCTTTCGAAGTTCTTTTCTGGGTTTTAATAATTGATATTGATATCCATGATTTCAGACTTTTGAACAAAAAACCTTATAACTCAGTTGGCCTTCCACTTTTTGCGTTTTATTTGTTTAAAGTTGGCTTCGACACTACGCCATTTTGGATTTTGTCTGAATGATTTCCAAAACCGAGAGGGCATGGTTTCGATTTTAATAATGATACAATTTCGCGTCGAAACCAGGGAGTAATTTGTCATCCATTGTATTGCATGGGCATTATTATACTCTGACCCTGTACTGAGTCCAACGTCATAAGTTTGGTCGATTGAGCTGTTGTTATTTTATGTCCAATTTAATCAAATGATAGCAAAAGGCGGATAGAAGGGGGTGGGGATGGGTTGTTTAACACCATTTTTCCTCCTGCGGAATGTTGAATAAAAGTAAACGTCCTTCATGTGTAATCGATAATTCGTTTCTAGCGAATGTTCACCTTTTAAATCCAAAGGAAGTGTCGCTGTAGTACATCCAAAACGATTGGACACAATGCAACCATACTCGCCAGAGTGGTTTTTCGAGATCTTCTTGATGTGAAGTTTACATATTTTGGATTCCTGCCTGTCAGAATAGAAACCTCCGCAGGTTTTAACCTTAATGCTATTGAAAAACAACTGTATCCAAAACGGTTGCTCAGAATTCTTCGAGTCGCCTTCCTTTGAGCTGTTTCCAATGCAAGCAATTGTGATATTGTAGCCAATAGGTATGACATCATCGTCCGGGAATTTTGAAATATGTAGGGCGACTGGAGGAGCTTTGGGAGCTGAAAGTAAAATGACTTGGCGTTAAAAATGCCTCAAACTCATAACGAATCACTTGTACAAGAAAAGCCGAGATTCTCGTGCGAAACGTTGTTATGGAAAAGCTATGAATGAGGTTTGTGTTCTTTACAAGAACCCGGTTGTCCAAAGGACGATTAAGCTAATCCAGGATTAACGTTCAGTTTTGTAACTTTTCATTGAGATTTCCTGTCATATTTGTCTCTTCCGAGTTGTTTTGAGTAATCTCAAACTCATCAAAGTGTTTTTCACTGCTAATATTTTGTTTTGGACTTATTATAGCATGTAATGACTAAAGTATCGAGGAGTACATGTGAGTGGGTTTTTTTTTAACGGATAATGTTGATAAGCCTGAACATGCGTCGATCCATGAAACACTCCCTTTAAATATTTCACTAACTTTTGGTAAAACGTCGGTATTACGTGTGCTTGTATGAAAACTGGCGGCAAACTTCTGCCGGCGCGGTGTTTCAGTTAGCAAGTTGAATGAAAAGCGAGCAGGACAAACTTTTCTTTGGATTAATCTTCACTCAATCTCCTCTAAGGTTTCATATATTCTGGAAAATTGTGCAAATGGTTTACCTTAAAATGGGAAGATCTACACGGGAAAACCGCTTTTTTTATTCATAAAAACCGAAAAACCGGAAATTTTGAGTGCAAAAACCGAAAAGCCCAATCTCAAAAATGACCAAAACCGTAAAACCGAAAATTCCAATCCCTCCCTCTTTATTGTGCTGATTCCAGCTGGAATTGACAAGCCTCTTCGAAATACAAAGTAACAATACTGAATAGGCTAAGCTTAAATTTGTGGTCTCAACAGTTTGTCATTTTCTGGACAAATTTATGTCGGTTTTCAGATCTTCCCGCAAATTTTTTAGTGCTCGTTCATTCTCGTTCATTCGCATTTCACTGATTTCAGTGTACATTTACAGGCCTTTCCCATTAAATATTTAGTTCCAAACTTCGTGCATTATTTAGTAGACTTAACGTTTGTTTGATTTAGAAGGGCCGAGGTTTGTTACTTAATGATTTGAGCCGCATCTTTTTCCAATTTGACAGTCTCGATCGCGAACAAAACCGCCCCAAACCGCCCCAACAAAATTGTAATCAATCACAAATAAAACCTGTTTTCACGCGATATTTTGTTGCTCATATCTTATAAAAGAATTAGTTCAATCATGCTTTAGCTGTGCGTATATCGAGTTATGGATGCCCTTGGGAAGTGTGGAGAGCACTCGTGAAGCTAGAGTTGCTGTCGGCTATATATCGCCTCGAGCAACTCTTACGCTTCTCGTGTGCTCTCCAAACTTCCTGGGTGCATCCATAACTCGACCTACGCGCGCTAACCATGAACCAATTCTTAATTAACATTGTGGTCAATTTTCTTCCCAGTGGCCCGCCAAGCAGTCGCCCTGTAACAATTAACTTGACAAAGGTAATTTAAGCGCTTAAGGCACCGCTCGCTAATGGGTTTCAGTAACGGAAAGCTTGCAATATTGTAGCGCATTGCGCCGTATTGAGTTTAGGAGAGCATGCGCAGTTGTTGTGGTTATGTTTTGGGAGATTACAAGAATGATACTAAATTGAATTTCTCCGTGTCTTTGTGCTCATTCTTCGCTAAGCAGAACGCTACAACTGGTGGCAGCGGTGGGATTTTGCAGAACCGTTCGTAAGACGATAATTTTTCTTGTTTATGTTTATCGCTGAAGTCATATTTTGGCTATTTTCGCTCGGAGTGCTGGAGCACGTGGCAAATATGGATTCCTTCGACTCTGGCTTATTTTCAAGTTGTTCAAACTCCTGCACCAAACAAATCACCTGCAAATCCCTTCAAACCGGAAAATCCGTTCCGTAACAATCAGGAGTTAACCACAGAAACAGATGCAAGCATTCTGACTTCCGTGACCGAGCTTTGGAACACTGCTCGTAGTGCCAATACCACAGGAACAACACAACAAACAAGTAATAACCGCCGGTTCGCGAAACCAATTAAGCTTCCCCATGACTACGATGGACGTACCTGCTTACGAGATTACTTGCGACATTTCGATAGATGTGCTGTCATAAATGGCTGGTTTGGCATACCAAGATTTAGATCCACTAGCCCAAGAGCGGTTTTCCGTACAACATTTTATTGATGCCATACATGATGTTTGACGATAGAATGCGACTTCGGCGAGACAAACCGCGTACATTAGATGAAGCTTTACTAACTGCATGTGAATTAGAAGCCTTTCGCATGGTTGATACTGGACTAATGACATCAAAACCAAAACTTAGGTCGGTCGAAAATTTCAACAATGAGACAAGTCAGCTAGCACACCAAGTTGAGGAACTGACACAGCAAATTAAAACTCAGCAGCAGCAACACCTCGCTCAACAGGAAGCGTTACATAATCTTGCAGATCAAGTACAAAAATGTATGAGTGTTGAAGGGCAGACCCCATACCCAAAGTACCCAAACCAAAACAGGTACCCTCCACGACGAAACTTAGTGTGCTGGAATTGTAACCAACAAGGACATTTCCAACGAGATTGTCAATTCCGTAGGAATACAGAGTCTGCGCAAAGCCCAATGTCGGGAAACGAGAGAAAGGCGTTCCCTGCAGCCCGGGGGAGCGTCTAGATGATTCAAAAGGGCAACTGCCTCATGGTGTCAAGATTGCTCCAGACATATCTCATGGCTTGTACATAAAAGGATTTGTTGAACAGCAGGGTGTTAACTGTTTGATTGACACTGGATCCGTAAAGACGATTTTGTCTAGTAAAGTATATGACAGGCTCCCACAAAGTCAAAGATTTTCCCTCAGGAATGAGAATACCGATATTTACCTGGCAGATGGTAGCAGTAGCAAGACTCGCGGTACAGGAGAGACAATGTTAAGACTAGGCAGTCAAGAATTGATGGTCAGTCTTGTGGTGGCTGACATTGCAGATGAGGCAATACTGGGCATGGACTTATTATCTCAAGCCGGGGCATCCCTAGACGTTGTTCAAGGAACAGTTACTGTCAATGGAGAGACAATTGACTGTCACGACTCAAAGAATCAATTGCTTAGTTTATCGATGTATGGTTCGCCGATCTGTTATCATTGAGGCACATTCTGAAGTTGTCTTCCCAGTAACTATCAGGAAAACGAAGGGTAGAACCCACTCCCTTAACTCCGGACTTTGGCTTGCGTATTTTGGAACCCTGCAATAGCTCTCGATTACAAGACAAGGGATTGGTCATTGCTAGGACATTAGTAAATGTAGGAGGAACTTCAAGTGTGCCAGCCCGAATCCTTAACTTGTCTGATGAACCACAGGTCCTGCAACCTAACACGGTTATAGCATTAGCCAAGCCTGTGCACAGTGTGAGGGAAATATACTTTCCAGAGGATGTGACGGGAACGAAACATGGAGCCTCAACAAGCGCAGGGTCAGGGCCTAGAAGATGAACTGCCTGAACCACTGAGAGAACTTGTCGAAAGGAGCTCAGCTAATCTTAACGAGGAGGAAAAACAACAAGTGGTTAACCTTCTGATAAGGTACAAGCATGTGTTTTCAATGAACGATTGGGATCTTGGAACGAGTAATGACGCACAACATCACATCAACACTGGAAGTGCTGCACCAATAAGACAACGCCCTCGGAGGGCTGCACCATGGAAACAGGCAGAGATTGACCGTCAAGTCAACAATCTATTGACAGAAGGAAAGGTGCAAGAATCAAACAGTCCATGGGCCTCCCAGTAGTCTTGGTCACAAAAAAGGATGGTAGTCAAAGACTGTGCGTAGATTATCGCCAATTAAATTCAGTCACTGTAAAAGATGCATTTCCCCTTCCACGCATAGATGACTCTTTGGATTGTCTGTCTGGTGCCCAGTGGTTTTCCACTCTCGACATGGCCTCCGGATACTGGCAGGTCGGGATGGACCCCACCACCAAACATAAAGCCGCATTCGCTACTAGCAACGGATTATTTGAGTGGAACTGTATGCCATTCGGTCTCACGAACTCACCAGGAACATTTGAAAGATTGATTACACTTGTATTGAAGGGGCTTCAGTTCAAAATTTGTTTGTGCTACTTGGACGACGTCATAATATTTGCTCAAACCTTTCGGGAACACCTCCAGCGGCTGGAAATGGTACTTGTACGATTCGCTTCGGCAGGCCTCAAACTCAAGCCCAGAAAGTGCAATCTTTTCCAGCACAAGATCTCGTACCTAGGGCACGTTTGTGACTGAGCAAGGTGTAACAACTGATCCTGCCAAAGGTCGAACGAGTTTTAAAACTGGCCAGTTCCCGAGAGTGCAACTGAAGTCAAGAGTTTCCTTGGTTTAGCAACATACTACAGGCGTTTTGTCCCAGGATTTGCAAGCATAGCTAGGCCTCTGTACCAACTCACCGAACCAACCAAAGAATTTGAATGGACTAACGAATGCCAACACGCAATTTGATAAACTGAAGGAACTACTCACTTCCTCTCCTGTCTTGGCTTATCCAAAACAAGATGGACTATTCATTCTGGACACGGATGCTAGCAATCACGGGATCGGCGCCGTTCTTTCCCAGGTACAAGATGGAGTCGAGAGGCCAATAGCATACTCTAGCAGGACACTCTCAAAATCTGAGAGGAATTATTGTACCAACAAGACGGGAGCTACTGGCAATCGTCGAATTCACTAAACTGCACCGACATTATCTCCAGGGATCCCAGTTCTTAGTTCGGACAGACCACGCCCCACTACGGTCTATCCTTGCGACAAAAGACCCAGAGGGGACAGTTAGCACGCTGGATTTCCTTCTTGAGCACGCTTAAGTTTAACATTGAGTATCGAGAAGGCAAACGTCACAACAATGCTGATGCCTTGTCTCGGAGACCCTGTGATGACGCGTTGCAAATGGTGCCAAGTGTGGAAAAAGAAGGAACCCCTACCCAGGTGTGAAGTGGGAACACAGACCGAAGTGGAAGAAGAACTAATAGGGGCACCTACAACCAGGTCGCCCCCTGCAGAACAAATGTGAAGTGGTGAAATTAGAACCCATGTGGACAACGGAGTACCTAAAGCAACAACAGTCAGTAGATCCCATTTTGAAGACCTTCATTGAGCTGAAGAAGTCTGCTAAGGAACGCTCACAATGGCCGGACGTCTCAGATAAAAGTCCTACATTGAAAGCACTTTGGTCACAATGGGATCGCATTTCCCTCCAAGACGGAGTATTATGTCGTAGATGGGAGAGTGATAGTGGTGACAGGGTAACATACCAAATTGTACTTCCAGAGAGTTTGAGAGAGACTGCCCTCAAAGCCCACCACAACCATACGACAGCAAGCCATAGAGGAGTTAACAAAACTCTCAGTTCTCTTAGACAGCGCTATTATTGGCCTGGTCTGACTTCGCAGACATACAGATGGGTCACCAGATGTCATGATTGTGGTGCAAAGAAGACTTCCGGACGAAAACGGCGCGCTCCTTTGAAACAGTATGTCGTGGGTGCTCCCCTCGAGAGGATTGCAATGGATATACTCGGTCCCCCTGCCATTAACGACCAGCGGAAAACCGATACGTGCTTGTTGTAACTGATTACTTTACTAAATGGACAGAAGGTTATGCCATTCCTGACCAGACTGCCCCAACTGTTGCAGAAAAGTTGGTGTCTGAGTTCATTTGTCGGTTTGGCGTGCCACGACAACTCCATAGTGATCAGGGCACGAACTTTGAATCAAAGGTCATGGCGGAAGTTTGTAAACTGCTAGACATTGAAAAGACTAGGACAACACCCTTACAACCCCCAATCGGATGGGCAAGTTGAAAGATACAATCGCACGTTGATAGAGATGCTTAGAGGAAAGTTAAATGACAAGCAAGAAGATTGGGATCTTCAGCTATCCACATGTATGATGGCTTACCGGTCTTCCGTTCACGAATCCACTGGGTCAACACCCAACGAACTGATGTTAGGAAGAGAAATCGAAGTGCCGTTGGATGCTATTACGGAGTTTCTCCCCAGATACTCCGAGTCCGGTCACCGATTATGCACAAGCCTTGCACCAGAGGTTGGCTACTGCGCACGAGTGTGCACGTCAAAAACTGAAGAAAGCTGCTGTGCGCCAGAAACGAAATTACGACAAGAAGATGGCTGGAAAACCCTTCCAAGTGGGTGACAGCGTGTGGCTGCATCAAGTACGACGTAAGAAGGGGAGAAACCCAAAGCTTGACTGTCCATGGGAGGGTCCGTACCTCGTGACTGCTGCCTTATCAGATGTGGTTTACCGTATCCAAAAGCCACAGAGAGCCAAGCCCAAGGTAGTGCATTCGGACAGGCTGAAGCCTTATCTGGGACCACCTCTTAAGAGTTGGATATCTGTTTGTGCTCCCCCTCCGCTAAATGAATCCGAAGTCGTGCAGAGTGTTGCTGCTCCAGAGCAGGTGGTTGTTGATGATGGAGTAATCCAGTCTTCACCTGATGGCGAACCAAGCATGCACCATTCCGATGTGGAGTCGGAAGCTTCAGTGGAGGAGTTAGAAGACAGAGAGGATGATGTCCGGCCGAGCAAGAGGATGGGTTGCAGAATGCTGAGGGTTCCTGCGGACTGTGGGGCTACAGAATCAAGTAATGATGGTGGAGCCGACATGGCCATGGAACAAGACCCACTTGCGGAGACAGTGGTAGAAGGAGTACAAAGAGGCCAAGGAAGAAGAAGGGTGAAGGCCCCTGAACGTTTTGGAGAATGGGTTAACAACGTTAAAACATTAATTGAGTTGATTTACGGAGACGAGTATAACTGAGTGGCACTAGATTGAACGAGACTTGAACTGAACCTTTCTTTAACTAAGTTACTAGTTCGTCTCTAATTGCGGCCCTTAGGCGTGTTAGTTTTGTTAGTTCCAGTTTGTTAGTAGTCCGATGCACTGTGGACAGTGCTACTTTAAGAGGGGGAGCTGTGTAGCGCATGCGCCGTATTGAGTTTAGGAGAGCATGCGCAGTTGTTGTGGTTATGTTTTGGGAGATTACAAGAATGATACTAAATTGAATTTCTCCGTGTCTTTGTGCTCATTCTTCGCTAAGCAGAACGCTACAATATAAACCTCAAAAAGAAAACTGGACGAAATTTCGGAGATTATCGACTTCCTGTACGCCGTCATGCAGTTGTGTTTTTCTTAATTCAAAGATTGATGGTTATTTTAGAATAAAATCAGGAGCCATAGTCCCTGATTATGGCTCCTGATAAAATGTATTTTTTGTTGCCGTTTCATGTTTATTAGTTAAATTCAAATGTTAAACGCATTCGCTCCAATAATTCATTGAGATACTGATATAAAGGAAACTTGCTGTAGACACTTTAGCCTCCTACGCAGGGTACATACATTTCATATGTGATTGTTTTTATCTATAGAAACGATTTTTATTATGTGAAAGTTTTCAGTCAGTGATAATTACATTTAGCTTATGTACAGTCTAGAACACTCGCCAATGATCAACGGCGAGGTAATTCAGTCTGTACATAGAAGGAAACATGATACGGTCAGCGATAATTAGATTGACCTTATAATAAAAATACAGACTGAAATGAAAAACTCGCCGGCCAACGGCGTGGTAATTAATCTGTTTTGTACTGATAAAGAAGGACACCAAAACTCGCCGACAGAATTACAGACAGACAGAATTACCTAGCCGTTGTTCACCGGCGAGTTTTGCCTTTTTTATACAGACTGAGTTACCCGGCGAACGGACAGTTCTGTATAAGGTAGTTAAATTATTCATACATATTGAGAATTTGACGTATTTTTTCTCGTTCTATATAGTGAAACAATCACATAATATGCGTTTGTCTGATCACCGTCCTACGCAGACCTCAAAGACCGTCTGCGTATATAGGTAAAGAGGCTAAGGTGTATCCCGTTTGTGCAATTGGTCATAGGCAATGAATATTTAACAATTTATCCAATAAAAAGGAGCTGCAATAGATCTGAGACGTTTAATAACCCTTCCTATAATGACGGTTTACCATGAAATGCATTCTTGTTTGACGGTGGATAGCTACAATTTTAGAACCCGTCAACGTTTGGGGTTAACAAATATCTACACAAATAACTTTCAGACAGGGGATTTTACATGACATTGCTTTTGACTAGTTTAAAGCATTACAAAAATGCGCTTAAGAGTCAAACTGATCGCCAGAGATAACCAAAACCATAAAATTAAAGTGCCTTGCACCTTAACTACTCTGTCTTGCTCCAGAGGCAGAAAGATCAAGTTAATGTTCCCATCGTGTCACTATTCACGAAAACCTTCCTCTACTTTCTAGTGAAATCCGCTCGAGTGTAAAAGTTCGACTTCATGTTACTTACTTTTATAGACATCTTCTCTTGTTACGCACAGCTGTGCACTGGAAAAACAGTCAGGGTAAATTGATAATCCAAAGAGTAGTAAAGATTGGTACATACGTATCCTGTGCATGTTTCTCAGTCAACTAAACAGCACTACAGTTTCTCTAGCTAGTGTTTCAGGGTATAAATTTTCCATTTCGTTTTTGTTTATTGACACATAATAGAGCGTTTTCACGTGACGTCATCAAAATTCTAAATTCAAAACTATTG
This sequence comes from Desmophyllum pertusum, assembly GCA_029204205.1. Taxonomy (NCBI): domain Eukaryota; kingdom Metazoa; phylum Cnidaria; class Anthozoa; order Scleractinia; family Caryophylliidae; genus Desmophyllum; species Desmophyllum pertusum. The sequence continues at coordinate 257,128 of MU826360.1, forward strand.
ATCATACAAAGCTGTTCTTTCAGTATATTCTATACATCAGTGTCGTTAGTTGCTGGGAAAAAGTTTGCGCCAGCAGAGTGCTTTATTTTGAAGATAAAGCGTTTTGAAATTTGAGACGGCCTGGCTCAATGTGACCTGAAATGTTACAGAAACCAATATTTTCGCACTTTAAAAATAATTTTCCGAGATGCTAATAAGTTAAAAATGATAACTAAAGCATTCCGAACTAAAATTCATGACTTTGGGAGCAAAATCTTTTTTTCTTCTCGCTGAAGGTGTTCCAAACTGGTACACCAATATGGCGGACCCATACTAAGCTCTTTAATTTTCCAAATATTTTTTTCCCGATAACTTCGTTGCAATGAACACTGCCGAGTTAAAATTTGGGGAATATATTTATTTCCACCTACTCTACAATCTCTGAGTTTGTTGATGTTTTTGATGCAGGCAAAACGATCTTGTTATTTTGGTGAAAACGCTCTATACGGGAAAAAGTGAAACACCTGCAGTCGCTTATCAAGATTGCAGCCAATAATTTTGAATATAGGTAAACAATTATCAAAATAATTTTGCCTTGCCCGCGCTCTTTAAGCGAAATAAATAATTTACACGACCAGCTGTCGACGTGCACTTGACACTTTGGCTTTTAAAAGCGACTTTTTGTGGAAATTTTGACAGAAAGCCACTTGTAGCGTTATCATGTTGGCGTCATCCTAAAAAACCCGGACTATTATGCCCAGACTTATGCTCGACTGCCACTGTTATGCTCGTAGTTATGGCGGGATAAAATGGAAAAGGGGAAACACCCACACACACAGTAAAAAGGTAACACTGTATGGTCACATAATATAATATAAAAAAATACATAAAATCAAACAGCTGTGTTGGATAAATCTTGCCACGGATATGACATGGTTAAGGCCGTTCGCGCCCATTAAATCTTCCACGTTCAGAATGTTTTTAAACTTTTGCTGCAGTTAGATAATGACCAACTCATGTCAGAAAAAAAAGAAAATATTTCAGGCTCTGGAAAGTGCATTTTGGTGGATCCTAGATATGGCTTTGGTATGGATAACGGTGAAAGTCCTTTTATTATTCCTTTACATTGCATTTACAGTACATTTGCTGAATTGCTCTGTTTTCCGTATTATCAGTGATCACTTGACTTAACACAATTGGACTTTACGGTGACCAAATGAAATTCTCAAAACAAAGGTTCATTTTTGGGGGTGATACACACTGCAATTCAAGAGCTCAATGGCAAGTCAAAATAAAGTTCAAACAAGCTCACTGTTTCAAATTAAACTTACAGGTCTTGCACAGTTGTTTATTTTTCAAAATGTAAACACGTTATACGAATCAAAAGCAAATTACACACTGAGTTTATGGAACGCCGAGCAATAACTGCTTTGCGAGCAGAGCCGACCATTAGAAGGTAGTCGAAACAAATTACAATTTCGAACACGCCTGGTGTTTAGTTGAGTTTAAAAAAAACGAAAATTAGGTCTTACAGGTGAGTCCGGACCCCTCCAACCCTCCCCCTGGATCCGCCAGTGCAGTACATATTTAGCGAGTACGTAGCCGTTTAATATTCAAGCTTGCGGTTTCTTCGATTCGTATTTTGCACAATATAATTTCGAAACATTCAAGCTAAAGACTACTTGAATTATGGCAGCCCTCGGATTTTGTCATTGATGAAAAAATCTTATTTAAAACGACTGTCGACAGCTACCACACGTGAATCAAACTATTTTGGTGATAACTATTTTGCTGGATTCATTCGGATTCACACATAAGGGACAGTTCATTAATTATGCATAGGGGTGGGCTGTAGGACTGAATTAAACAATACCAATAAAGAAATTCCCTTTTCTCAATATCCCCCAATGGTCTCGAGATATATTTCACTCCCCCTCCCCCCCAACCAAACAACTGTATCCAGGGTCAGATTACCCCACGCTCACATTTCGAGATTTAATTATTTGGAGTGTTTTTTACTTTTACTTTTAGTTGTATATTTCTAATTAGATTTTCACCTGGCTTCCCGTGTGGAAAATGTATTCAATAAAAGTTATCAAAATATAACTAACTTTGAATACGATATGAAAAGTAAGCAATTTGTGCATAGTACTACCGTGATTAAAATGGAAATATCGAATGACTGGGAGGACACTCGCTTGAAGCTCAGATTATCTTAAGAGCCAAATAACGTAGAAACTGGGGTTTGTGCTAAAATATAACAGATAAACTGATATTATAAGGAGAGAAAGAAAAGGAGGAGCGAGGCTCTATTCAAAGTAAGATTAATTCGTAAAGTCGTGCTTCTGCGCAGTTTTCGTTGCTCAAATTTTAAATTGTGTTCTAAACTAGAAGGAAATCGATTAAGCCATGAAGACTGGCAGCTTTAAGAAACCGATAAAATAGCTGTATTCCTATTCTTCTAAAAAAAAACCTTTTCATGAATAATTTAGATTTCGTGTTAAATTTGAATGGAAACGGGTTTAAACTGCTTCAAGTTTTTTTTAAGCCGTTTAAAAAAACTCACAGCAGTGTTTTATCAGGTATAAAGACACGAGTCGAAAACGAGTGGGCTGTGTTGTCTGCAGCTGAATGCTTCAACTTCAACTAGTCTGTTTACGAAAAAGGATCTCTTGCTCGCCAAGTAGTCGCACTGCAACAATTAACATGAACATGCAATTTACACACTTAAGAGCGTATGACTGTAATTATGGAGAATCCGGCGACAGAAGCGAAATTTCAGATTTCATTTTATTTGACCTAAAAGACCCCTTTGGTAAACTGTTTTCGAAAATCATATCAAAAAGTTATATCGCTCTTTCGGTTTTCAGAAAAATCAAAAAGTTCAAAATACGACTAAAATCTCGTTCCAGCCCGTTGGAAACAATGAAAACTTGTGCGATTTCAGAAAGCTCGTACGCAACAATGAAAAGCATTCCCGGTTTGCTCTTTGGCTACGTTAAAAACAATCCTTTAATCTACCCTCAGATATAAAAATAATGTAACATTTTAAATTTTGAGTCTATATACTGACCCGTTGAAAATAGTGACCTTCGGGTGTTTTAGGCCAATATAAAATTAGGGTCAACTTCAGAGGTCCATATAACTCCTAGTATATGTATTTCTAAAAAAAATTATACGGCAAATCTCAGCTTTATAATCCTAGTTCACTGTCTCAAAGTATCTTTTTTGGCCAGCAAAAAGCTACGTATCCAGAGTAAAAAATGTCGAAACTATTTTGACTAATTCCGTATTTTTTTCGCAACACGACTGTCACGCAAGGCACAACGGCCGACAACAAGTTATTCATAAAATTTCCTAGAAACGACAATTAACTATACCCTACAACGAATTGTTTCCATAATGTACATTTCAGTTGGTTTTGGTAACATTTCGACAGCTTAAATTGGCACAGTGCAGTACCTTACAATTCGATGAATTACTTCATTCAACCGCCGACACGTACTACATGTACCAAGGAAGCTTAGTAAGCTTATATTTAAAACAATTTTTAAAGCCTCACCTGAAGACATTGTCCTCTTGTTCATCTAAGGATTGTTTCCCCATAGAATCCGAGCAGGACATTGAGTAAGTTACTCTCTTATTTAACATTTTCACCACTGAAATACATGATCATCATGGGCTGTGATCAAGCAAATGAAATTTGATTCACCTAAAAAAATAGCGTGACGCAGACCGCTTGAAATAACTTTGCCGTCATTTTAATTTCCGAGAATTGCTCAATTCCTGGTCAGATTGTCGATAGTTGACCATAGCCTTTTTGTGGAACCGACATCAGTTATTCTTCTGAATTGCCTCTATTCATTCAATGTTACTGTGAATTGCAACTTGTGGCTATTCCTCTCTACTGAAAGATAATTATTATGCGGATCAAACTGGAAAGACCCTGAGGATTTCCAGTGCGTTACCCCCGGGGGGGTACTCCCTTATGTGGCCTATACAGGGACGTGCCGCTGGACAGAGTATGGTTTTTGGTCTCACTGCCCTGAACAGGGTATATAATTTCATGCGAGTCTGTCCTAAACAGGGTATGGTTGCACGATTGTAGTCGTAAAAATATGGTTTATACAGTATTTAGAGTTCGGAGACATCAGTAAAACGGGATTCGCTAAATTGCAACCTAAACAGGGTCCTAAAATAGAGGATGTTGCCCTACACAGGGTAGGTATTTTAGGTTTTTTTTATTGTTTATTTGCCCTAAACAGGGTCAGGTTTTCGAACCCTCAGCGGCACCCCTATACCCAAACATGGGTCAAGTACCCCCCCCCCCCCGGGGCGTTACCCTCAAATATTGCAACAAGGATGTGTCGTCTCATCTGAAATCATGTAAAGTAGTGGACGATGGGATTGAAAACCAATTTCAATTATTGCTCGCAAGGGTAGGTAAGTACTGTTCTTGTTTTTTTTGTTGTTTTCTTTTTTTACAATCCGGCATGCACTAGGGGACTGTGCAATAATTACCAGGAGGGGGGGGGGGGGGGGGGGGGTCGTAACATTTTATTTCAAGTACATATTAAATTGGCGAATCCATACCTATTTATAAGGTGGTAACCGAAAAATTTTCCGGTTCTTCTGGCCTTCACCTGGCCTGAAAATAACACACGTGCTCTTTCCTTCTGCTATGGCTCTGTTGTGCATTGCTACGGTGGTGATGTTTGTTTCAGACGCGGATGTCCAACAATTAAACATGTAGTAGGAGCTCTTATTTCTGTTATAAGATTTTAATCCACAGGTGCGTGTAGAGAAAATGCATGGCACTATAAAGGTGTGTGTACACTGTGAGGGGGTCGTACATAATTTCTGACTGATTAGAGGGGGGCAATAACTAAATTCAATCCTTTAGGAGGGGGGTATTGCCTAATATTTTCCTACGTGAAGCCCATTTTCCAACCCCCCCCCCCCCCCCCCCTTCTCTTGATAATTATTGCACAGTCCCTAGCTACTTTTCAATCAGATTTCGAACCATCACCACCCTTTTTTAATTTGTTTACCATTTCGTGTTTAATTTTGCGTTTTCTAGGGGTGTTTATTATTAAAGATTCCCATGCATTAGTGACAGTGTGACCACGGCACAGAGAGACACATGGGGTTGGCTGGAGGAGTGGAAAGGTCAGAGGCTCTATGCCAAGCGAGATGGCAGGACACAAGTCCCCGTCAGCCAAAGGGGATCGTGGAATTTGCAGCAAGTCAGTGTTTATCTTAATGACAGGGAAACTGTTTCTTCCAATCGGAACACAGGGCCACTGGCACATAAGGCCACTGATAGATTACGAGAGCGTGCGCGAAAATCGGCGCCGCTCGCGAAAAGACGCGGGTGGGGAAACAAGACGCGCGGAGGCGGAGGCGGAAGCGGAGGCGAATTTCTTCCACCCCAGCGCGTCGCGCCAATGTAAATGCAAGGTTAAAAGGGGAAAGTAACTTAATTCCTAGGACGATAAGTCCCTCATTTCTCTCAGGGATAGTCTAGCGGCTAGCGGTGATTACGCGAACGCGTGACGCCTCCCACGAGGAGGGGCGACGCGCTAGGGTGGAATAAATTCGCCTCCGCCTCCGCGCGTCTTGTTTCCCCACCCGCGTCTTTTCGCGAGCGGCGCCGATTTTCGCGCACGCTCGCGTAATCTATCAGTGGCTTTATGACACATTTTTTCGTTCAAGCCACTTTTTCCCGGTTCCATGCAAATATTTTTGGCGATTTCTCTAACATTTATAAAAATAAAAATAACACACAACAGTCCTACACACAAAAAGGGCACTAGCTGTTGAAAAAATGTTCATGTTCTTATGTGTTCCGATTGGAAGAAACATTTTCCCTGTCATTAAGATAAACGCTGACTCCTTGCTGCAAATTCCACGATCCCCTTAGCTTTGGCTGACGAGGACTTGTGTCCTGCCATCTCGCTTGGCATAGAGCATCTGACCTTTCCCCTGCTTCAGCCAACCCCATGTGTCTCTCTATGCCGTGGACACATGCACTGTCACTAATGCATGGGAATCTTTAATAATAAACACCCCTAGAAAACGCAAATTAAAAAAAAAGCGCGGTGATGGTTCGAAAGCTGATTGAAAAGTAGCTAGTGCATGCTGGATGGTAAAAAAAAAAAAAAGAATAACACTGAGTACTTACCTGCCCTTGCGAGCAATAATTGAAATTCGTTTTCAACCCCGTCGTTCACTACTTTATGATTTCAGATGAGACGACACATCCTAGTTGCAATCTTTGAGGGTAACGCACTGAAAATCCTCAGGGTTTTTCCAGTTTGATCCGCATAATGCAGTTTGATCCACATAATAATTATCTTTCAGTAGAGAGGAATAGCCACAAGTTGCAATTCACAGTAACATTGAATGAATAGAGGCAATTCAGAAGAATAACTGATGACGGTTCCACAAAAAGGCTATGGTCAACTATCGACAATCTGACCAGGAATTGAGCAATTCTCGGAAATTAAAATGACGGCAAAGTTATTTCAAGCTGTCTGCGTCACGCTATCTTTTTAGGTGAATCAAATTTCATTTGCTTGATCACAGCCCATGATGATCATGTATTTCAGTGGTGAAAATGTTAAATAAGAGAGTAACTTACTCAATATCCTGCTCGGATTCTATGGGGAAACAATCCTTAGATGAACAAGAGGACAATGTCTTCAGGTGAGGCTTTAAAAATTGTTTTTAAATATTAGCTTCCTTGGTACATGTAGTACGTGTCGGCGGTTGAACGAAGTAATTCATCGAATTGTAAGGTACTGTACTGTGCCAATTTAAGCTGTTGAAATGTTACCAAAACCAACTGAAATGTACATTATGGAAATAATTCGTTGTAGGGTATAGTTAATTGTCGTTTCTAGGAAATTTTATGAATAACTTGTTGTCGGCCGTTGTGTTTTGCGTGACAGTCGTGTTGCGAAAAACATACGGAATTAGTCAAAATAGCCTCGACATTTTTTACTCTGGATACGTAGCTTTTTGCGGGCCAAAAAAGATACTTTGAGACAGTGAACTAGGATTATAAAGCTGAGATTTGCCGTATAATTTTTTTTAGAAATACATATACTAGGAGTTTATATGGACCTCTGTAGTTGACCCTAATTTTATATTGGCCTAAAACACCCGAAGGTCACTATTTTCAACGGGTCAGTATATAGACTCAAAATCAAAAATATTACATTATTTTTATATCTGAGGGTAGATTAAAGGATTGTTTTTCTACGTAGCCAAAGAACAAAACCGGGAATGCTTTTCATTGTTGCGTACGAGCTTTCTGAAATCGCCACAAGTTTTCATTGTTTCCAACGGGCTGGAACGAGATCTTAGTCGTATTTTGAACTTTTTGATTTTTCTGAAAACCGAAAGAGCGATATAACTTTTTGATATGATTTTCGAAAACAGTTTACCAAAGGGGTCTTTTAGGTCAAATAAAATGAAATCTGAAATTTCGCTTCTGTCGCCGGATTCTCCATAATTACAGTCATACGCTCTTAAGGCACCGTCGCTAATGGGAAAGCATGCAATAACCTCAAAATGAAAATTCGACGAAATTTGGGTGAGATGCCTTCGTGTATGACGTCAGGCAGTTGAATATTTGTTAATTCAAAGACTGATGGTTATTTTAGAGTAAAATATATTTGTTTGTTACAGTTTCATTTGTATTAGTTAAATTCAAATATTCAACTCATTCTTCCAATAATTAATTTAGACAAATAAAGGAACTGAACTTGTAGAAACACTCTAGCCTCCTACGCAGACCTCAAAGAACGTCTGCGTATTATAAAGAGGATATAGATCATGAGGTGTATTCCGTTTGTGCAATTGGCCATAGGCAATGAATAATACAAAACAAGGAGCTGGAATAGATATGAGACTTATAATAACCCTTCCTATAATGACGGTTTACCATAAAATGTATTCTTGTTTGACTTTGGATAGCTTCAATTTTAGGCCCGTTAATGTTTGTGGTTAACAAATATATACACAAAAAACTTTCGGGTAACCGCAGATTTTACATTACATGCTTTTGACTGTTTAAATCATTACAAAAATGCGCTTAAGAATCAAACTGATCGCCAGAGATTACCAAAACCATAACATTAAAGTGCCTTGCACCTTAACTACTCTGTCTTGCTCTAGAGGGAGAAAGATCAAATTAATGTTCCCATCGTGTCACTATTCACGAAAACCTTCCTCTACTTTCTAGTGAAATCCGCTCGAGTGTAAAAGTTCGACTTCATGTTACTTACTTTTATAGACATCTTCTCTTTTTACGCACAGCTGTGCACTGGAAAAACAGTCAGGGTAAATGGATAATCCAAAGAGTAGTAAAGATTGGTACAAACGTATCCTGTACATGTTTCTCAGTCAACTAAACAGCACTACAGTTTCTCGAGCTAGTGTTTCAGGGTATAAATTTTCCATTTCGTTTTTGTTTATTGACACCTAATACGGGAAAAAGTGGAACACCTGCACTCACTTATCAAGATTGCAGCCCATAATTTTAGAACATAGGTAAACAATAGTCAAAATAATTTGGCCTTGTCGGATATGGAGTAGCCTCCTACGCAGACGCTCTTTGGGCTCGTCACGCAATCTTTCCTCCCCCGTCTGCGTAGGAGGCTAGATATGGAGTGACCGCGCGGAAACGGCTCCTAACGAAAAAGGTTACCGAAATAAAGAATTCCCCGATATGTTTTTGCTGTTTATATGTTAATCTAGATACTGTCTAAATTTGAGGTCAATCGCTCAAATTCCCTTTGTGGTTTAACTCTTTGAAGTGTCCTCTACAAGCGAAAACTTCGTCGCTTTGAGAAAACAGCGCTAAGAAAAATATCTCGCTTCGCAAGCAAACTCCGCCCGCAAACACGTTCTCAGATAACGTGGCCAATCAGTGAAATTAATTTTCGCGCAATTCCAACTTCAAACGTGTTTCGAATTGCAGTGTAATCATCATTTTGTTTTAGCTTGTTCGTTTTGACGGCGGTGGATATTCTAATGGAGAATACGAAAAAGGAACCAAATTAAAGCTCAGTCGAAAGCAAAAACGGACAGGCGAAGGAAAACAACAAAATAAATCGCGGCGGCTTCAAATGAGCCCACAAAACTATAGACAGGAAATGGTTACTGCGATGACCACTGCGATGGCAGAAATTGGGTATGTTCCAGTAAATACGCTTTATGATATCGTCATTATAAGTATTAAATACTTTGGAAAAAAACATTTCAAGTTAAATTTCATTACAATCAAGCAAACAACTTGGCCCTTCGCGCGAATTGACAAGAACACGTTTGCTTTATACTAGGGACCTTAAGAAGCAAGGACGGGAAGCAGTTGAGTACGGCATATGTTTTGCTGTGTGACGTAATCGAAAGCTACTGCGCATGCTTAGTTGGCTTTCCATGTGCTCTGTGTTCCCGTCGTCTTCCCGTTGTGAACGTGAGTCGGTGCTTTCTCCCGTTGTGTCGAGAACGACAAGAACGTGGCACTTTTTCGTCTTTTTTTCATTCGTCGTCGTCGTTCATCCACCGCTTTGAAGGTAAGGGGAAAGAGGAAATGTATTTGGGATTCTTTTATCCTCATTTTGAGGTTTCAAAACTCTTTTAAACGCTTTAAAACGATGTAAGAATATTTCTTGAGGCGAAGCTCCAATTTGAGTTTATTATAAAGTCATATGTTTATTTATCAGGTTACTTACAAGCTTCAGCAGAGCAAGTTGACGATGGATGACCAAGAAAAGGATAAAACGCCAAAGAAAAAGAAAGTCTAACTTGCTTTTGTGTCCCCGTATAAATGGTGGAGTGTGTATTTATCATTTTAAACACGTTCAGCTCAGGCGAGCAGTTGTTTCTCTCCCGAGTTTCTCGACCATTACGCGTTGAACTAAGCTTATGTTTATAGATTTCAGTCCTCAAAGAGTTGATTTCGGTTCTGTTGTTTTGATTTATAAAAGACAGATTGCTGTTAAATATTTTCACGTTCAGTTATCAAACCCGCTAGAAAATTAACTTGCCCGCAACCCAACTTTAATTTCGACTTTCAAGCTATAGTCCACTTCGAAGTTTTTGTAGTCGGATGTATTGAATAATAACTTAAGCTTAAATGGAAAAACCTCCGACACCAATGGAAAGGGTACCCCAAAATTAGTGAAATTTACAAATTTACAAATTTGAGGGCTATATCTAATCTCGAAGAGACGAAGACGAGTGAATGGGTTCGTCTGGTGGGAATTGCTGTTTGTTTTAAAACATGCAGATAAGCTATGTCTGTAAATGTTATGTCTTTCAGGAGTTATATAAGCTTAGGTCTTACTTGTATTATTAATAATTTAATAATAATAATTAGATGCTCTTTTGAAGTTGCATTCGGTTTTAAAGCTTTTTATTCCGCTAAGTCGATAATTAGAAGTTCAAAACTTTCGGTTGGTCTAGCTGTTAGGCTGATAAAGCTTACACTGTAAAAGCTGACCAGTTACAATAACCCAAAAAAAATGGTTAAAGTTTGAATCTGAGGTAACTATATTTTTTTGGGTTATAGTAACCCAAAATTATTGTTCAGCTTAACCATTTTTTATTCCAGTTGAAATGACCTTTCTTTATAGGTTGCATTAACCATTCAAAATGGTTGTTTCTAACCTCATCCATACCGGCCTTTTCAACCTTTAAAACAATAGGTTGTTATGACCTTTACTTTTAGGTTAATATGACTTTACATTTTTGGTCATATTAACTAAAAAAAAAACAGTCAACATTTTTCAATCCATTAGTATTGGTTAAAATAACCATTGTTTATGGTTATGTTAACCCTGTTTTTTTGGTTCTGGCAATGAATCTGTGGTAACTAATTTAAATTAGTTAACAGGTGGTAGATATAACCATTCCTTATGGGTTATTAAAAATGGGTTGTTGTAACTAATAATAATGGATTACAATAACTACAAAATAATAGTTCTTATAAATGATTTTAATGGTTATTTTAACAATTCTCTTCACCAATAAAAGTGGATTGCAATAACTACACAATAAACGTTAATACAAACGCGGCAACATGGTACATGTATTTTCTTTTGCATTTCATCCTACAAGCTATCCAGCGGAAGAGTTGCACTTGACTATTCATTAGCAGAAATGATATAACATAAAAAATGACATTTTTGTTCCCATGCACCATGTACTCTTTGGGAACTTCATAAAAAACTACCCAAAAGGTGCTGAAACCTGCCCAATACCACGCCTTCCGAGGCCAGACAAAGTTTATTGATATTATATTCTTGATTCCATCCCAGTGCTTGTTAGCCTCGGTACGGTGATGTTGTAGTCTCTACAAGCTTATCAAAGACACCAATTCCTCGGCTTCACCCTGTAATGCATACAAAAAAATACGAATTAGTATTCTATAGCATGCAATATGATCACAGATTCAGGAGTACAGTGTTCGAACTTGTTGTTAGGGGCTGATGTAGAAGTCCAGAGGCCCATTTGCCTCTCATTCATTTATTGGGCACGGTACATATCGAGAGGTTAACGTGTTCTTTGAGAAACGCTATTTTGGGGCAGAAAAAGAAGCCCAGTATAATTAACAGTCCAGATATGTTAACGGACTTTTGAGCAACAACCTCCGTCCCGAAAGTATACACACTTAAAATATAATTACTACTAGTTGTCAACTAGCTAACTTGTGATCCCTGTTTTTTGCACAAAATATATTCACAATGCATGTTTCTGCTTGTTGGAAGCAGGAAGATTAGGCTTCCGTTCTCCTTTATAAAATGTAACAGGTATTATCAATTGTGTTTAATAAGTACCTTTGTTTTTATCCAAAATGGCTTAGCAAGAAGCTGTGTCCTTTTTCTTTTGTCCACAAAGTAAAAATGGCAGTCCAGCCATTCAGCAGCTTTGAACTTCTAAAATTGGAGAAATTAAAAGTACATTGTAGTACGTGTAAAAATCGCCAGAAACAACCATAAAGATCGAGTGTCTATAGACTGTGTATACCGTACTATATAAGTCTTAGTTGTTCATGCTATTTTTCTTGCAATGATTTTCAGTGGCATTTCAAAACAACATGATGGCATGAAAATATAATCAATGTCGCATGATTCTTAGACCTGGTAAAAAAACAAAGTTTATAATAATATTATACATTAAAAAGTCTAAATATAGAATATTCAAAAGCAAAACTGTAACTCTGTAAGTTGTTGAAATCACGGTCGCTTTCAGTTTTCACCAGGCGCTCTCATCCCAGTCTCCCATCAACTATTTTCTCATCAACGCTACGTAGGTATACGAAGACCGTTGATATTGGCGCCAATTCAAGTGAGTGATTACTGGCAAATTCTTGCACATTTAAAAAAGCAAGAGAACATTATGAGGGCATATTAATTTAGAACTATCTGATATATTGAACTGCCGACTATTTCAAAAGATACTGAGACAAATAACTATCTTTATTAAATATATCCCGATTGATGCGCCTTGATTTCTTCAATAGACCAATTTCGATATATTAATATTCTAACTTGGCTCCGAGGCTTAGGGGAATAAAACAAAAGAAATCGACAATAAATCACATCGAGGTTGAGGGATGAATAAATCATTTATTTTGTTTTATTCCCCTAAGCCTCGGAGCCAAGTTAGAATATTAATATATCGAAATTGGTCTATCCTAAACATGCATTGTAACAGCAAGCATGCTGGCCATTTAATCTCGGTGCTACTTTTATAATAAAGCGCAAATTACCCAGCTTGTTGCTCAGTGAATTTCAGTTAATATACATGTACTAGAAATGAGCCAAAATACTCACCATTCCTGTCATTTCCGTCCACGCGAGCCTTAGCTGTTTCCGAAGCTTCAATCTGGGGTCAAAGCAGCCATGATCATTGAATGTCCAACAGATCCAAGCCGATGAAACTCTCGCCATCAATTTCGAAAAATTACATAAGAGAGTAAAACAATATGATGTTAGGCTTATGTAAGCCACAATTTAATAAGCATCTTAGTCGTCAGATTCTAGAAAACAACTTCATTTCGTACAGCATTCAAAGCAACTGAAAACTAGCAATAGTCGGTTACCTTCTAACTTTTCTTTGATTTCCAGCCCTTTTTCTTCGAGAAATTCCACAACCTCCTTTACTGTTGAGCTGGACGTAATTTCCGCATTCAATATTGCCGATGTTTCTCCATGAAAGCGAACTAAAAGTGACTTTTCCTTGAAGTTACACATCCCAACGGACTCGAAACGGACTGTTGCTCGCATAAATAACCGTATCAACGGAAATGTGTTGGTTTTGAATCGAAATTCCACTACTTCTCATTGGCTTAAACTTTTGACGTTGAGGTGTTAAGTAACATACCACAGATGGCCATCAATCAACTTCAATCTTTTTAGGTCAGTCGGCTTCCGTTTATCGAAAAGAAAAGACGCCAGGCACTTCGATCATTTTGAGTTGTTCAGTTTGGCAACAGATCTCAGTTTCATTGGATGCTGCATGGCTGATTAAAACTATTTTACATTATTTTTTTTAATGGTAAAAGGAGTACTAAAGGTTTGTTTGTGTTTGGTGGCCGGTTTAAAATGTCGTGTCATTAGCGGCCAAACAAACTGCAACCTAATCAAAAGAAACTACCGCGTGGCTGTTAGTTGATAAGAAAATAATTCCTGAAATGTTTTAATTTTGGAACGGAAGTGGTTCTGTTTAAATATGATTGCACGTTTCCCGGTTAGATCAACCATTTTTTTTTAATTTACCAAGTAACCTTTCATCAAAGGTTGTATTAACCAATAAAACAATTTATGGCTATTTCTAACATAACTCCATCAACGATTTCAAGGATGAAGCGCATCGTTCTTATATCAACCATTACTCATTCAGTCCGTCTCTAGCTAATCCCGAGCTAATCATTGGATCTGCTGTGTTCAATGCGAAATAATTATTTGTTAAATCGACCATTTGTTTGCCAGTTAAAATAACCTTAAATTAAACGCTGTATAATATGTTTCAGGTTTGATAGTCTCATCGGTCCAAAAGCCTCACTTGTGACAAACCAAAATAGTGTATATTTCGTAATTACTAAAAGCTTGTAATTATAGTGAGCTAAAATGCCAATGGTTTATTTCGACTACCCAAAAATGGTTATTTCGACTATTTATTGTCACAACCTATTTTTAAGGTCAAAATAACTATTGGTATTGACTGGTTAATCTAACCAATACCAAATAGGTTATATGATTTTAAGTTAACACAACCTATTTGAATTGGTTATAACCTTTTAGAATGGTTATTAAAGCTTGTAATTATCGTGAGCTAACAGTTTCAATGGTTATTTCGACTACCAAAATGGTTATTTTGACTGTTTATTGTCACAGCCTATTTTTAAGGTCAAAATAACTATTGATCATTGGTTAATCTAACCAATACCGAATAGGTTATTAATTTTAACCAATTGATTTTAAGTTAAAACAACCTATTTGAATTGGTTATAACCTTTTAGAATGGTTACCTTAACTGGTCAGTTTTTACAGTGTAGTTATGTACGAAAAATATCATATTGGCAATAACTGTTACTCCTATTCCAAAAATTCCATAATTATCGTTTTGTCTTCTCAGTTAGTAAGGCACTTGCTGTGCAGAAAACATGGAAAATATCTTGCTAAATTCACCATCAACTCTCCCTAGGAACATCATGGTTTGGAATACCGAAAAAGACGAGCTGCTCTGTGAATAGGTTCTGTTCTTTGAGCTTTTTAAGTTTAGAACCAGAACAAAGGAACGAGGAAATGTTTGGAAAGGCATTGCTGACAGTCTCAATAATAGCTGACAAAACACAAGTTTAAAGTAGATACTCGAGCAGTGCGAGAAAGATTCAGTGTAATCAGAGCCCATTATGAGTAGAGGGCAAGACAAAGGAAAAGTTGGCTGCCTGTAGAATTTCTTCAGAGTTTACTCCAGTTGATCAGGCTATAGAAACCATCTTAGAACAGATAAAAGAGTATGAAAAGCAGATGGAATCTGAAGACCAAGAAAAGTCAGAAAACAAATTCCGCAGAAAAAAAAGCTGAAGACCTACGCATGAAAGCCATGGAGACCTTTGCCGAAACAAAAAAATCAAGCTTGAAAATGGAGACATGAATGAGGGTGGCCCACGAGTGAAAAAGTGCAGAAGTCCTGGATCTGACACATTGGTTTACTTAAGAGAGAAATCAAAACAAGAGTGTCAAGTCAGGAAACAAGAGGATGATACGAAAAGGAAAGGTCAAGAGCTGCAAGCAACTCAGCTAAAATGTATGCAAGAGAAGCAACAGCAGATGATGAGCACTTTAGGTGAGCAGTTAAAGTAGCAAGTGATGACGATGTTACAAATGTTACAGAACTATATTTTTTAGAGGAGAGAAAATGTTCTTAAAACTCAGTTGAGGTTTGAGATTTTAGGATTTCAGATAGTTTTGTGTATGCGTCTGTTCAGACCTTCTATTTACAAGCAATTTTTTGCTGGGAATGTTATAGTGGAAATTTAAATTTAAAGTGGAATTAAAGGCTCTTGCAAATTGTGTTGTTGTTGTTAGTCAACTTTCATACTCGTAAAGGGATGCTTTTTATTTGCATCATGGAGCCAAGTAAGGCCCAGTTCAGACGCCATACTTCACATGAGCCAAATCGAATTCGAATTTAGGCCGACCCAAATTAATTTAGACCGGCTGAATTGGTTCAGATGCCGAGCTTAATTCAGCCGAACATAATTTAATAGGGGTTTAATTGGTGTTCATTGAAACGGAATGGGGCTGTCCCAACAAATCCAAAGATATTATAAGTCTAAAAGCAGGTCAAAAATGAAATGGTCTCCAAAAGCGGGACACGAGGTTCCACGTTGCGGTTCCACCTTTCTCGCGAGAACGAGACGATGGCGCTTTTTTTCGTTCTCAACGGGTGGTAGACGGAAAAATTGTCGCACGATCAAAGTTAGCGTGCCCCTCCCCATTGGGGCTTAATTTGACTGGTGTCTAGTGCTAACCACGCTCTTCACGCATTGTATGGCAGCTATTTTTGAAACGCTTTATGATTTTGTGTAGCGGCTAATTCCTTTGGATCACGAGGTATGTCCAATTTGTCTTCCCAAAAACATGCTATTATCGAGGCGTTAAGTCAAAATGGGAGCCTAACCTATTTTGGTGCGGAAATTTGAGCGAATTTCGAAAACGAGTCGAGCGGTGAAAGTAGATTATTCCGATTATTCAGGCAGAAGACTCCTTCCTTGTCAATATATTATACACGGTAAGGTAACTAGAACTAAAATCGCTCAAAATTGCGTTTAAACACATTGTAAGGATAGCAAACAACACCTGATGTATTAAATTTTTCCTGAACTTTATTCAGTAATTTCAATTTTATTTATTGCTCAAAATGTTCGGTTTGAAATCCCATACAAACTCTTATATTTGTAAATACATTGATATGCAAATATTATGCTTGGCATAGCCAGAAATTTCGAACCAAATTAAGCTTGCGTTACTCCGTGCCCAGTCACGCGTGGAAGACACACGATTGGTCAGTTACGTCGCGCCACGTTTGCAAGATCAAAATGTTGTCACGCGGGATTCCTGATGAGAGGCATATTCTTGCTTCCTGTGGTCCACAAAAGAAAGCAATCGACAAAAATCCAATGTGAAACGAAAGTCGCCGTATTCAAGAGTACTTAAGCTCGCTTTCACGATCAATTTTACCAGCAGACATGCTTTATTCTGTTAAATTTAGCAAATGTTTTTACTTCGTGACTCAATCGTGACTGCCTTCGACTGCCTTTTGCATAAATTAAATGACAAAACAAGCTAAGCTACCAAGCCTTTCTGTGAACCCCAGTCTCTTCTCCTTTTCATTCATGTTTTGCAAAATGGCGGCTGTTTTCGTATGTTGATTTTGTTTTGTTTATTTTGCTATGAAGCGCGCTGGAGCAAACCGATTTCGTTCAATAATGGCGTCCTTTAGCTTCAATTTTTCCTCGACAAATACTGCTTTAAACCGCAAGATTTCAACGGCTACAAAGCCTTATAATATCATGGAAATACGAAGACACCTTCGAACTTCAAAAACTGTCTGGGAATGAGAGGATAGCTACATCTAGAAACACTGAAAGGCATGGATAAAGTTCGCATGGAGTGAATTTAGCGTGTTGCCACCTCAGAGGTAAGCAATTGTATGGCCTGTATTATCGTGTTAGTCCTTAAAGTACTTTCTTAAAAACCGCAATGAATATTCGATATATCACCGTTTTGAAACCTCACAGTAGATGACTTAAGTCGTATCTCCCAATATTTATTGGGGATAGATGTCCTTTTTACCCCACGGTTTAGATATATCATGTTTTTATTTCGACTTCATACGAATCTCTGTAAGTTTGGAGCCGCCATTTTCTTTTTAACGGTCACGGACCGTCACGGTTAAATGCTCACGCGCGTTCGGAATTTCTGGCTATGGGTTTCCTATGTTCATACGTGGCAGAATAAACTGAATTCTTCTTCAATTGATATATCGATAACGAGGTTACTGAATCGCGTGACTATTTCCCAGGCCTTACTAGCTCTTTACTCGCTCTTTCGTAAGAAAAGGTAAGTCAAGGTTGGTTTTATACATCATAAAGACCGGTAATAGTTCGTAGCTTGAGTTCCCTTTTAAAAGCGATGTGTTTAATGTATAGTTAAAAAAATGAGTAGCACACTAATTTTCCTCCAGCCTACTAATCGGCCACAAATATTTGAAACATGCGACGTTCAGCGTCGCTTCGTCTCTGGCTTTAACCTGCAGTACCGACATATATCTAGAAAGGTAGGTCTATTGCTGTCGAGATATGTCAACTTACGAATCGAAGAAAGTAGCCATCGTGTAAATAAGGTTATTGTTAACCTGCCGCATTTCGTTCTGGTTGCATTATTTTTTCTTCTACTGTGTTTCATAGTTACAGCCCAGATCAAACTAGTCATCGCAGTCACCTCCTCTCCGAATTACTGATGTAATGTTAGCCTTAGTAACGTCAGCAGTACATATATGAACAATGAGCATTTGCGTTTATTGTGGTCGCATATTAGAATCAATCAATCGTCCTGTTGAGGTCCTTCAGTCAGCTTAGTTGGATAATATTCATCGAAGGGTTCCTTTTATTGAGTCAATACTCTTTGCAATATTGTGATGTCAGTTGAAATTTTCACTTGCTCCCGTTGTCTGTTGTTAATTCAATTTTGGCCATTTGACGGCAGTCAGTTCGGATTGTCGGTAAGCTGTTTGGCCATTTTCAGTTAATTGTTGTTAGCTTAGTAAGCCAGTAATTCTTAAACAGCTTCATTGCATAAACGGCGAGAAAAAATGTTAATTATATATTCACGTACTTCGTTCTGGTCTACTTAACCTATTCAGATTCCAGAGTACACTTGCTTCAGGAGGCAGATTCGCTTACAAGTGAACATATAAGATGTGGAAGCTTATCACCTATCAGAGAAAGAATGTGCTGGGGCTGTTTAGAGCTTCCTTGCCAGAAAAGGTTCCATCGATTCCTTGTACCGCACAGAACGTAAAGGATTGTCGTCGCCATATGTCGGATGATCCAGCCAGTCAGGATGTGAGTGCCTCATACTTATCATAACTGCTTGGTATCGCTTTCTGTAAGCTTATAGAAGTATTGTAATTTATTGTAGACTAGTTTTTAAGCTTTGTAAATTATATCTTAGATCGTTTTAATTGTAGACTGCAAAACAGTCGTTATTTTTCCGCTCAATTCGCTGCTCACAAAGGCGCGAAGCGCCGTGAGCGCGCGAGCCTCACACGCCCGCAGGGCTTGTGAGGCGAGAAAAATAACGACTGTCGGCATTCAATACAACGAATTCGTTCTGACCGGGGGTTCAAATAATATCGCTGAGGTGTTAAAAATACATGACAGCTCCACCCATATTTCAGTTTTGTTTGTCCAAGTTCGCTCTTCAGTGTTGATTTCAACGAGAGTCTTGATGATTAATTTTGGTTCTATATTGCCTGAAAAATGTAGGAAGTGTTCTGTTTGAAGAGAAATCGGTCGGATGAATCATTCACTGAAACCCGCCTCGTGAAGACGGAGGGAAAAATAATAAGACCAGCGAGCGCGCCAGACAATGGCAGATTTGTATCGCAATTAATATTTGGACATTTTAAAACTAAATGGATATCCACAGAAAACATATTTGCCGAGCCCCAAATAATTGGAAAAACGTCGCTTCAATTTCAAGAAGGAACTATCTTTCGTTGAGAGTTTGCTCACCGTGTGCCCTCTGCTCTGTGTTCGCAAATTTTAAAAGAGAAATTAAATAAGAGCAATCAAACGTTTTAATACCATCGCTACTGATCACGAGGCCGCAACTTGAGAGGAGGACGGTTTGAGCTGAAACGAAGGAGTAAATATTCCCGTTAAATAACCGACATCTCCACATTGTTCACAGAATAAAAGTGCGCGCGTGTATCAACAGAGCTATTGTAGCGCCATCATTATCATTTTCCGAACAGCAGTCATTAAAGGAAGCTCAAGTTCGTCGTTCTCTGACATTAGGCTCCGAGGACAAAGAAAATCTTCTGCCAGATCTTCCCGGAACCGAGAACGCGTTCCACAACGGAACAGACCCGCTTTACACTTCAGTTGTCGTAAAAATGCAAATTTCACGAAAAGCTCGTTTTACTGTGAAATTGACACGGCTTCGGATATCTCTGATGAGGTGCGATGGACATTTTGCTGACAGGTAGTGTCAAAATTCAACCAATGGGAATTTCCCGTTGCTGGAGGAACGGGAAATTAGAACGGATTCATTGTATGGAAAGCCGACAGTCGTATTTTGCAGTGTCTCTCCCCAGTCCCACTCTCCGTTTTCACACTCGCTCCAGACCTTTCATTCGAAGACCGCGCGTCGTAACGCAAAAAAATACGACTGTTTTGCAGTCTATTTTAATTGAGGTACCTAGGATCAACGGTCATTAGTCTGTTAGTTTTTAACTGGTATTTGTTTACCCTCGTAAAATATAAATTTTACAATAGCTGTCAAAATTCTCGCGCGCTCATTGGCTAATTTTTATTGTCAATAAGAGGACAGACACATGAATGACGTAATCGCGCGCGGAAAGGCTTCAAAAGTTCGCCAAAATGGCAGCGTTGACGTCAGTTCGGTAAAGTGGGAAAATTACATCTGAAATGGAGCTCTTTGAGGCGTAAATCATGAAAAGTCGTTCACAGGTAGCTTTTCAATCGGCAGACTGAGAATTAATTCAACGGTAAAACGAAAGAGAACAGTATTTGTTGTAGATGACGTTGAAGTTGACTGGAATGGAATCCGTTTATTTTGCCGCGTGTAACTTCAAAACAACTGATAAGAATGGACTGAACTTGCGAATATTTAAGCGGGTTTACAAGAATTTCCAAACGGAATAAAATAAAAATAAAAATATGTCTAATAAATTTATTATCGAGTTATTGTACGTAGTTTGAAGTTCACGAAGCTGAGATTCTCGGAATCGTTTCGGCTAAAACAAATTCAGTTCACTTTTACCTGGTTTCCCTTCGTCAGATGTCTCCGCTTGATCATTTTGGCCAGTTGTTATTGTAAAAAACAAATGGACGTCAGTTTTTAATGCGTCTGTCCTGTTATTGATCATGAATTTCGTCATAACATTGTCAAAGTAGTCTGCGGATCCACGAGGCGAAGCACAACTACTTTGACAATGTTATGACGAAATTCATGATCAATAACAGGACAGACGCATTAAAAACTGACGTCAATTTGTTAAGTTGCTTACTTACTGACTGACTGACTGACTGACTTACTTACTTACTTACTTACTTACTTAAGAAAAATGACGTCAATCATGTATCCATGCATGCATACTAATAAATGATTAGCTCATTACAGTCAAAACGGCATTCTGCCCAAATAATGATCAATGTTTTCGGATTGAGTAATTTCATTCAAATTTCCAATAATTCAACCGTAGCGTCAATTGGAATACCGAATGGTAAAAATATTTCTTTTTATCCCCGTGAGAGCGGTGATAGTAAATCTGGGAAAAAGTGGAAATTTGAGTGATTTGATAATAAAAGGATACCACACGATAGTCAGGAAACCATGCTTGTGCAGTTGTGCGCATGCCCAAAGAAAAAATATTGATTACAATTATTTCGCGATGTGCGCGCGCTAAGTTTAAAAATCACGTTAGATGTTTTTGAATAAGTTTAAGTCAACTTTTTCGATGCAAAATTGGCTTTTTTCATTTTATTGCTGTTTGCTACTTTAGAAAACTTAATTGAGACATAATTGGGAATTGCTTTTGCTTCGATAAGCAATTGATGGGCGAAAAAAAAGTTGCGTTCAAGTATTCGTGTGCAACACTCGCGTATAACACTTCGCGTGTGATCAATCATCACCGTTTCCTTTCCATTTGTCCAAAAATGTTTGAATCGCTATATAATATTATAAAACAATTGGCTCATGCTTTTAGCTGTGTGTATCGAGTTTTATTATACGACATACCATTTTAGAATGCGAATACGCACCAAAACGAGTGCAAATACGAGACCGAATATAATTACACGGGTCTTAGTCCCCCTGATGATTTGTAGGCGAGAAGAAAGGCCAGGGAGACTGCTGAGACCAGAATAAGAAAAATTCGCCTCTTCACTACATATTAAAGCTATGATACCTATATCATACTCAACAAGTAAGATTTTCAGGTGTAAATTAACTAAGAGATATCGGGCAACTTACTGAGGTTCAGGAAAAAATGATCGAGTAACTTGAGTTTCAGGAAAAAAATGATCAATTCCGTGACATGTCAGTTGGTATGTGACGCATGCGGTCAGATATTGCATGATATAGATATGGTATGATATAGATATCACAGCTTTAATATGTATGAAAAAGCGTCCAATTTAACTAAGAGGTTTACATTCAACTATCGTACTAATTTACCTTATGTTATCACTTCAATTTTCAGGTCCACGCTGCAACAGATGTATCCGCCGAGCATAAGGTATTGTTGAATGTTGTGCCACATCACTCGTTAATTTACTGGCCAGAAATTGTCAGGCTTCAACAAACTGTTTTTAGATTTATCTTTCATAACATATTTAATAACGTATGCCAGCGAAGTAGGCTATACGACCTATACAATTGTTAAATTGTACAGTTAAGGTTACCGTAGACTTTCGCGGGTGTCCTTCGGGAAAAAAAATTATAGGCGCGCTGTTTTAAACGCAACTACCATAAACTATATGTCAATGTAAAGGTTATGAAATGCACTATCCGGTAAAAATTGTTTGGCTTTAATTGTATTTAACTGTAAGAAGAGTGCGCCCAAAAAGCCAAAAACGACTGATGACTCTTTGAGCGAATTTATCGTATATCGAATTCGAGCACATAAACAAAACAACTGCATTATATCAATCACAAGGCGTCAATCTTCAAAACCGTGTGAGGCTTTCTCGAAATTCCTATTGGTTGCTTTGCAATATTTCTGTCAAGTATGCTTATCAAAAATTTACCGATACGTGTTAAAATGAAGGCCATTGCGGGAGATCAACTTTGAAAAAACGGAAATCCCTCACACGGTATTTTTGTTTGATGTCTTGGGAATCTTCGGGCTAAATTTCAAGGCAATCCGTTAAATTCTCATACCCTATAAATTCGTTCAAAGGGGAACCACTCGCGTAAAAACGAAGTCAGTTTTTTTCGCTTCTAAAGGTTTATAAGCATTTCACGCCTTTGCTGCGTCATATGTCAACACTGTGGATATCGCAGATGCCCACAGCCAATCGAGATGCAGGAAACCCCGCCTGCGGAGTCCCCAGAGACACTGGGCAAGATACTAGTTGAGTGCGTGACTGTAGTTCAGGATTTCTTTGCGATATGCCGGGGAGAAAAAAAGTATTCGAAGCAGAGAGAAACAGGATGAACAGCGGCATTAACGGGCCCGATCACTCTCCATCCTAAAGAACAGTTGCAGGCCGAAATGCGGTCACCATCCGAATAAGACCGAATAATAGGCGTTGCAAACTAGCAGTTCAATGTCCGAGTTCTTCTACATGTACGTACTTTGTAGCTTTGATAGATATTTTTTACGCGTAACCTGGAGCCAAGCGTTGAGCGCAATATGCTATTTATTCTAGTGTTTTGATTAGTAGAACAAAGAAGTTGACCCAGAAAACGCAGAATTTTCGTTTCCGGATGTTGTTTTGGGACGTCACGGGAAGCCCTGCCGTTGACACATTCTAATTGGCTTATGACACTCTAGCGGGTTATAGAATTGTATTTGAAAACACGTTTTTGCGGATAACTCGCGCGCGTTTCAAGATTTTAAAATAAATTGTTTTGGAAAATGTAGCTAAAATCGTAATGTTTAGTTTGGCCTGAAAAAATTAAAATCGCAAAAAATCGTCCCTTGAAGGTAAGGTAACCTTAAGGTGATTCCTTGGTATTGCATTGCGCATCCTTACTGCGCATAATTTCTTGCGTCATTTGCGCGCGCCACGCGTCATTTAGCGCGAGTACGAGCGCGCGCACATACAGAACATTACAGGATTTCTTTCAGACAAAGCTTGGCTGGGAAATAAATGGTCGTTTTCTTCTAAACAAGCACGGTGACCCCCATTTTTTATTTCATAATTTTAATAAGAACAGTATCTACATTACACAAGAAAAAGATGGGCAGAAATCTATGATCAGTTTTTTGGCAATTTAACTAAATTCTCCGGAGGGAGCCACTACGGTCCAACAGCGCATATCCAATTTGAATCTACTTTGGAGTGTAAAGTAAATACAAAGGAAATCGAAGACATTTTTCTGGAACGTCGGTGAATAAACAATGGAATAAAGTCAAACTCTGTGCGATATCACGGCTGCATTGAAAAACATCGAGCTTATTTGCTGCGCACGGTTTTTGCCAAAAGGGGCCAAAATGACCGCACTCGTCAGCATTGTGGCGTGGAAACGAGCACGGTGACCCCCTCTTTTTATCACGTTTTTATTATCTCCTTGACTTGTTACAAAAGTGTACCAAGTTTCATCGGAAATCTATGTTTGGTTCTATTACCAGGGAATTACCTTAAGGCGGGAATTAACTTAAATGCCATTTTTCCGCGACTTTTAAAACATGGGTTAAATGGAAATATCTCGTTCACGTTTCTAGCAATCCAAAAACTCTATGCTCATCCCATGAATCTATGTTATGGAGTGTTTTGTAAATTTTTGGGTGATTTTTGGGTATATTTGGGAGGAAATAGTTTTTCTCAAAGGATTTGTAAAATTTAGGAAAATGAGAAATATTGAAGATTTGATGTAGTTTTAAAATTAGAATTTGAAGTTAAAAATTAGTAGATTGACAATTGACAGACAGTTGATAACCACGCAAGAGCACCCGTGTGGTTATCAACTGTCTGTTGGTGTTCCAAAAATTATTTTCTTTCTTCTATTCCTTCTTTAAACCTCTTAAAATTTCCTTGAAAGTCCCCCCTTAAGTATTTTACGGCCTTCTGAAGTTTTGAGAAAATAACATCTAACAATCCATCCGTTCCGTCTTTATTCTTTAGCAGCTGGCTGCATTGAACTGACTTGCCAAACAAAGAAATCTTCACAAAATTTATTCATGGGGCTGGATGCAGAATTTCTGCATCTATCGTGACCATAGCAGTCTTCTTAGCAAAGGGCAGAATTTCTGCATCCTTCATTCATTTCGCTTGTGAAAACAGGGTATTTTTTTACTGCATTTATTTATTTGGCAAGACGCAGAATTTCTGCATCCTTGATGGATTTGATATCTTAAAGGAGCTACGTCACGGATGGCCATTGGCCATTTTTTTCAAGTTCGTCATTCGCAATCCGTCTCAATCTTGTCCATCCTTGTTCCTGTTTGGCTTATTATGGCCTCTTTGGTGTTTTTCTACCTTAGTAAACTATTATTTTGAGGCTTTCTTCAATTTGAAGGTTTCACTTCGCAAAAATGACTTAAAATATCGTGACATAGCTCCCTTAAACTGGGCTGTTTTCACCAAATTTGACAAAGAACAAGACGCATAATTTTTGCATCCTTCATCAGTGAAAAACATGTGGCAAGATGCAGAATGTCTGCATCTTTCAGTTTTCGCAGTCGCAGAGCTGAAATAGATGTGTTACACTAGTTCCAATCATACACGGTAAATAGACATGTTTAACCAAATCAACACACTTGCTGTTGAGAATACTAAGTTCTTCACTGATCCCTACAGAGGCTCAGAGGATATACCAAGATTTAAACGGAAAATTAAAACTTTGGAAAAAAACCATTTTAGTTTCTTACATTGCAGCTATGGTCTGATTTCCACAGCCTATTTTAACCCTTAACGTACCAACTACGCATATATGTGTAGTTTGGAGTCTTACACATCAAACACATTGTGGCGTCATCAATTAACACGTGACAATATTAGTTTGACACGCATTTGATGCAAAAAGGATGGATCTTTGTAACAGTGCATCAATTTTGGAAATCTAACAAATTCTTCCATAGTTATGCTGGAAAAACCTGTTCAAGTTTTGTTGAAAAATCAGTGGCAAATTTGGCTCTCACACCCAACATACTTCCAGGTTCATTTTTCAGCTCCCTTAAAAAGTTAGGTCAAAACGTTTCCAGCTGATAGGAAGTGTATCAAGCGCCGAAGATAGCAAGAAAAGAAAGGGGGAGTAAAAGGAAAGGAAAAGAGAGAAGGAAAAAAATCAAACCTTTTTAAAATCTTCCCCTAGTTCTCCAAATGGCATTTTTAGCAACTGTTAGCCCAATTTCGGGTGACACTCCAATAAAACGGGTTGTCCGTGACCCAGAAATGCGGGTTTCAGCGCGAATTCTGGTACCTTAAGGGTTAAAGCACTAAGTCGTGTAATAAATTACTTATTAACCAAGCTTGCCCAGGACCGTACTGGGATAATATCGGCCCTCTTTTCTGCATTTACGGACTTCGATGCGTACTGTCAAGACCCAGGGCCGATATTCTCCTAGTACGGCCCTCGCGCTTGGTACATGATACACTTGGAGAGCACTCAAGAAGCTAGAGTACACTTTGGAGAGCACTCAAGAAGCTAGAGTACAATTTGGGGAGCACTCAAGAAGCTAGAGTACACTTTGGAGAGCACTCAAGAAGCTAGAGTACACTTTGGAGAGCACTCAAGAAGCTAGAGTACACTTTGCAGAGCACTCAAGAAGCTAGAGTACACTTTGGAGAGCACTCAAGAAGCTAGAGTTGCTCTCGCCTGGCGTCGAGCAACTCTTATGCTTCTCTTCTGCTCTCCAAACTTGCCAAGTGCATCATAACTCGATATACGTACGCTAAAGCACGAACCAATTATTAAATAATACAAGTGACGATGGAAGCGCGAGGTCAATTACTATTGATGTATTTCTTTATGCATTTCTTTATTTAATTATTTTATGGGTGTATGTTTTATTTATCTTTTATGCATTTGCATATTCGTTAACTTACTTTTATTTTCAGATAAAATTCCCCAAAAGAGGCAATTTTTTCATTTGGAATCTGACAAGCAATGCAGGAGGGTCCTTAATGACGTTAAAACCAGGCAGTAGGACGCCCGAGATAGAATGTTCTGGGTCATACGCTGAAGATAATAATAATAATAATCCAAGTGAGTACTTATATGCGCTATTAGTGAATAATGTTAGTCTAACAGAACTGAATTGCATGAGTCCCAGTTATTTAATCATTCAAAATCATAATTAAAGGTCAAATGCAACGAAATTTGGCATTTGTTTCTTTTGTCGCAAAAACTGTTCTTTATACTAACATCAATCATACTCAACCCTCAAAAGCTGGTTTGGGGCGATTTGGGGCGAATTGAGTTTGTCAAGGCTTCGCATAAAATGAAAATTGTAAATTGCCACCCGACCGAATGCAAAAATTAGATTAACATGGGAAAATAAATTGTAGAAAACTGAGGAAACAGTTTTACTCGAAAAATGCTTTCAAGAGTATTGAAGAATGAAGATTGTCCTAAAATGTTCTGGTTGCGACTTTGAATGGTTTTTGTGTTAAATTTGAAATAGCTTCTCGTTTCAGCTGCTTTTAGTGGTGAAATTATGTTCGAGACTCCATCGTCTGTTCTTCACAGCTACATACATTTCTGTAATTACATATTTCGGTATAAAAAATTAATCGTCCGAGTTTCTTGTTATTTGTGGATTCATTAAGTTAAAGGGGCACTGTCACGGATTCGCATGCGCGAAAACTGCTCACTTCCTGTCGACCATAAATTATTTGGCCGCCATTCCATAATGACGGTTAGTGAAAATATTTGCATGTATTTTGTTTCTAATCACGATTATGTAAAACAGATAAAGTCATAATATTACTGTAACAGCGAGCGCTGTTCGCATACGTATTTCCGAAACATGATTTGCATACAAAATATTTTTGCAACGGCCGTAACGCAACGCACTTTTGACAGCCAAGCTTAGATTTATCCATTTGTACAGAAGTTTTCAACGGATAACCGTTGCCGTTGGAACGGCCGCTCAATATTTTTTCTCAACGGATTACCTGGCTTAGCTTCGAACGGGTGAAGATTATTTTCTGAACGGGTAGCAGGCAGCAGCCGTTGGAACGGCTGAAGATTTTTTTCGAACGGGTAGCGGCAGCAGTTCGAACACTTTTTTCGAACGGGTAGTAGCAGCAGCCGTTCGGCTTGCTAACCGTTCGGGTAGTGAACGGCTTTTAGCCTTTCGAACGGAAAGCCGTGTTGTACGTTTTCGCGTGAGAGGTCACAGCTGAGGTCACATCTGTTTCGATCACTCGTCTCCTCAACAACAAATGTGTCGCGAAGACAGTATCTTATCACTGTATCCTTCGTAACCTGCAACGAATTTCGCTTCAAGCCATGTTTTGAAACTGTTATCTTCAAGATAAATGCGTTTATGGGGTTTTGTCCACTCTCTCTTGGCTCTTGTCGGGGTATTGAATATTCTTTTTCGCCCAGAATTACTACGCTTTCCACCGTGCCGCCGCCGCCACTAGTCGACGCCATTTTGGATTTGGCAACTCAAACTTGAAACAGTTAGCCTAACCTTTTCAAGTTCGACTCGCGAGACTGGCGCATGCGTCCTTGTGACAGTGCCCCTTTAAGTTTTATTTCTTAGTAGCGACCTTGCGTTAATAAAAACACATGTTCAAGATTTCTAGCATCACAGAACCATGCAAGTAGGAAAACAATAAAAACGTTATTTGCCGGCCTTTTTATTGTAGGCTCAGATTAGAAAAGTAGTGGATCTGTCAAATCAAACCTGATACAAGAACGTTTGCGACTTTATACCTTAAGCTTTCTGCGTTTTAGTTTCGCAAAGGCTGAACGTCGTGAACGGCCGCACTCCGTGTTCGTCGTGCTTTTTGAAGGACATTCTTTGTCAATACTTCGCTTTACGGAATTTCGGAATTTCTTCCAAAGTTGAAAATGGTCGGTAAAGCATCAGCTTTTAGTCGAAGTCTTCGTGGCTTGAACTGAGATCCCAGGTGTGCCCTTAACTCAAGATTCTGCTCGAAGCGAGAAATGCACGGAGCAAAGACGAGATGCTGCTTTGTTTTTTTTCTTTAAATTATTTTATGTAATTAATGGGCAAATAAAGTTGTTCTTGTTGTTGTTGTTTGTTGTTGCTGCAGTTGGCGTGAAATCTTTTTTTTTCATTAATCTCACCCATTCCTTGCATCTCTTTTCGTCTTTAGGGATTGGAAAAATGCTTACGCCTGATTTTGAACAGTTACTACAGTTAAAAGCAGCACAAAACACCATACTTGTTGATGTTTTGAAAGTGCATAATTTTGTAATTCTTGCTCTTCTCGCGAACTCGCGCGTGTATGTGACGTCATATGTGTTGAGCTTCCCATTTCCGACAATTTTCCGAAGTTTGCCCGAACGCTTCCGTTTGTGGAAGAGAAAAAAAAGGCAGTTTTCAAAGTCGAATATCTCGACGACGTTTTGTCCAAATCGTTTCAAACTTAAGAATATGATTATTCATAATATTCCCTATTATTTCGACTTAAAACTAATCTTACTAAAATTTTGTTGCATTTGACCTTCACTAAGCGTGCCGTGTCATCGCACGCGCGCCCGTATCATCACCTTTTAACTGAAATCCCGTGGAGGCTCACATATAATATATCATTTGACATCCTTAGATGTAATTTATGATTCTTATTAAACGTTTCTTAGGTCTTACTGTTATCCACGACACTACGGTATTCCCGATTGCTACGTGGAGCATTGCCTTAACATTGAATGGAACCGACCAGTACCACGTGTCTGTCGACGATAACCGTCGAATTGTTGCCAAAGTGAGTGATTAGCATCATGCCGATATGTATAACTAAACGTTATGACATTAAGTTAACCAACGTTACCAACATGGACGAGCCTACAATGGGCGACAATATTGTTGACACACAGCACCTCCCTCCCTTATTCTCAATCCCCCCCCCCCCCCCAAAAAAAAAACAATGCTGCGGTTTGCTTCCAGAGGTCTGTCGCTGCAATCAGATAACACTGGATGGGGGAAAGGGGGTATTGGGGCAGAGTGTGGTGAATTTTAACCTGTAGTGATTAATATGGCATGAAAACTGCTACGCGAATACACTGTGTCAACTATTTTTGTCGCCCATTGTAGCTAACAACAGATAGGGAACAGAATGCAAATCAAATGCTTCGACTTCCAGTATAGAACGTAACAAACAGCTCTCAGCTAATTCGAACAACTAAACCAACACCTTCCTTAAATTGACACTGAACAGCTCGCCGATCGCTGTTTACGATTTTTTCACGAGTCTTAACAACTGATAACATCACGGCGAAACTTAAAATTTAAATGACCATCGACTGACGAAACACGGTTAGACTCTGAGGATGCCTTGCTCACATTTTCAGCGGATGGACATAACATATAATTTCACGCATTTAAATATCTCTGCCTTTCTCGGTTCTCATCATTTGAGGATTCACGTGTTTGTCCTCACGTGCATGTTTGTCCTCAGTTCTTGTTAATTTCATCCCCCGCGATGAGTCTTCTGTAAATACTATTTATACGTTTCCAACGGATTTTTTATATTTATTTAGTTATTTATTTATTTATTTACATATTTATTTATACTTATAAGCCCCAGTTCAGACGCTGTGCTACACATGAGCCGAATCGAATTCGAATTTAGGCTGACCCAAATTAATTTAGATCGACTGAATTGATTCAGACGCCGAGCTAATTCAACCGAACTTAATTTAATAGGGGAAATTGCTGTTATATTAATCGGCTTATGTAATAGTTTGGCGTCTGAATCAAAAGTTTGCGTTATTCCCGGCTGAACCAGGCGGGAAGAACGGCTGAGCCGAACTGAGCCGAACTGAGCCGAACTGAGCCGAACTGAGCCGAACCGAGCCGAACCGAATCATGGCCAGTCGGCCGTTCCGAATTGATTCAGTTACTTTACATGAACTTAATTAATCGAATTCGGCTCATGTGAAGTACGGCGTCTGGACTGAGCCTAAGTAACTTTGTTATATAGCTGCGGTTTTTCCTGATACAACGCACATTCTCATTGGATGATTCATGGTCACGTGACAGCAAACAAAGAAACTTTCTCCCGCCAAAAGCGATGAGCGGGCAACATTTGCAAAAACTGTGACGTCAGAGGTAACCGTGCACTGTTGCCCACAAATGTTGCCCGCTGCGAGAGTTTCCAAGTTTCGGGAAGAAAATTTGAAGGAATTAAACGAACTTCTAATGAGCTTTTACCCCAACGCGAGAAATAAATGAATTATTGGTAAGTTTGCATTAAATTCACAGTTCTTTCCGACGTTGGCAGCCGAATTTATCCGTGCAACGTAGCCTCACTTCAACTTTTTTGGTAGCGATTTGGCAGCAAATGTGAGCTTGCCTTTATGTCAGTTGATGGTTAAATGCCTATTTGTTTTGCTAACAAATCACTTAATGACTGGACCCTCGGGAAACCAATGAATTTTGTTTCCCTCGAATATTGTTTTCCTCGACTTCGTCTCGGGAAACATTGAGATTCTCGGGAAAGAAAATTCACTGTTTCCCTCGCGACCAGTCATTAAGTGTTTAATATTTACTTCCACAGCCTTTTACAGTGGAGATTACTGACTATGATCGTTTCCTGTCATGGAGCCACGGTAGCTACACAATGTTCGAAAGTAAGCGATTCAGGAATTTTTTCATGGGATGCAACACAGAAGGAAGAGTGAAACTCCTTCTGCTTCACGATAAAAGTCACCCGGATACGCGAGCCTTGTTCTTGATGCATAGATTTGTGAGCCTAACGGGGATCGCCCACGTTCTTATAGCGAGTTCATTTAAACTTTTCTTAAAATATTAAAACGTGGAATGACAAGTTAAAAAACGACTTGGTGATGGAAAATGCAACTCACGCATTCAGAATCGAAACAGGAAGGTTTCATATTAGATGAAGTTATATCAAAACTTTGTTCGAAAGTTATCAACCTTTTATCCTTATTAACCGGGCGTGGGCCTGGGGCCCAGCCCGGTTAATAAAATAGCTTCTGTTTTTTTTTTTGTCGTCGATCTCTTATACCTCTACTCCGCCAAAGTGCTAGGAGGAGAGCTAGGGGTGAGTATGAATATATATGAATGTATTCGCCTTGTGAAAGATTTTCTCGGGGAAGAACGAAGCCCGGACTCGAGAGAGCGGCGGAAATCGAGCCTATGTGAAAGTTGGACTGGTCCAAATAGATATTAATTTAGGACCGCGTAAACACATCGGAGCGGCGTACAGATTTCGCAACGTCGGTGAGTTTGACTCGTTAAAATATTAAATCATTGTACTCACTACTAGGTGGACACACTAGGAGCGCCATTAGATCAATTTTTTTTTATCAAGGCTACGTTACATTTCGCCAGGGTCATAATATTGTCCTGTTTGTTTTGTGTGAAATACATTTCTTTTCCGAAAAGGAAAACAGAAACTTGCCCAGACTCGCAGATTTATGTAAACAGAAACTTGCTGAGACGTGCAGATTTATATTTGGACGATTACGTCATAGGGTCACGTCGAATCGTGACTTGAAGAGATTGTCTGTGAGGTGCGTACGTACATCACATACACTAGAAGCGCCATTAGATCAAATTTTTTATCAAGGCTACGTTACATTTCGCCAGGGTCATAATATTGTCCTGTTTGTTTTGTGTGAAATACATTTCTTTTCCGAAAAGGAAAACAGAAACTTGCCCAGACTCGCAGATTTATGTAAACAGAAACTTGCTGAGACGTGCAGATTTATATTTGGACGATTACGTCATAGGATCACGTCGAATCGTGACTTGAAGAGATTGTCTGTGAGGTGCGTACGTACATCACATACACTGGAAGCGCCATTAGATCAATTTTTTTTATCAAGGCTACGTTAGATTTCGCCAGGGTCATCCTTTGCCTAAATGATATTTTATGAATATTGTCCTGTTAAATAATTGTCATTTTGTGTGAAATACATATCTTTTCCGTATATTTTCTGAGAAAAACAGAAACTTGCTGAGAAATGCAGATTTATAAATAAGGACGATTACGTCATGGGGTCACATGAGTCAACGTCTGTGATAAACCAGGGTCGCCGTTAGGTCAAATTTCATATCAAGCTATTACTTTTGATTTGAACATGAAATACTCTGCTGTTTATTTAGTGTGAAATACATTACTTTTTCGTGTTGGTGCAGCAATTCACTTCCTTGTATGCAGAAGATTTATAAATAACAACCATTACGTTACAATATCACATTTGACTCACGCAATTTGTCGAACTGTGACTAGAATAGCTGCGAATGATGATGGTGCAACGCGGAACGTCTGCGATTGATGGTTCAACACCGATTCGTACCTATGTTGTCGTGTTTTTTCCTCTTATTCAACTTTGGCTTTATATTGAGGAATGACCTTCAAAGACTGCTCAGAGGCAAGAAAATTGACAGTAGGCACTATACGCAAACATCAGACTTCAGCGTGACTGCCGTGACTAATCTGATAGATTTCAAGCAAGAAAGCAGGTAAAACGGCTTGCTTGCTTGATAAAAAAGCCCGGTTATATTTTCTTCGAAAATTCTTGTTTTTATACTCATTTAAAATGAGTATACATTAATCACATTATGAGCATTTAGCATGACCTCCGCGATTTTGTAAAAAAATGGCATAACTATGGTAAAAATGTATGCATATAGATCTGGCTAGATTTAAATAAAATTCCTTAATTTCTTCAATGTATAAGGAATTTATTTCTTTTTTTTATAGGGAGGAATCTCCTCCAACCTCCAACAGCTACCGATTTTTTAGTAGCGCGCACAGTGTCGGATCTAGCTAATCAAAACAAATAAAATAATGCTAAAATAATCTAAAAACGTGATTCATTGTAAAGCATGCCTGTCAAAATATTGTTGCCATGATAGCAGCAAGTTCCGTAAAACAAAATTATTCCCAGATAAATTTTAGTTAAAGTAAAAAAGTTTGGCGTCCCTTACTTCAACATAAAAAATGTGTTTTATCTCTCAAAATTATATATTATTAGAGACAGTCTCCCTCGGAATAAACATAATGATTTACATTTTTAGGTTGTCTTTCAAATATTCAACCCCTTACTCAGACCGAGTGTGAGGGGGAACCCAGCCACTCGGAATTTAACTGTTTATAGCGATTAAAAAGTTAATTTTATTTGGAAACATTTTGGTATGACATGTTGACGGAATTTGATGCTTCCATGGCAATCACGTTTTGACAAGCACTGTTTTTCCAAATGTGGATTTTTTTATTGAAAAAATTCAGGTTGTAGAGATTTCATTGCTTTTGTGTTATTTCTAGAGGTGTTCTAAAATTTTAAATTTAAATTTTAATGTTAAAATTTACCCACACAAGCCTATAGCCCAAGCAATAGCATTCTTACGCTGATTACATATAATATGTTGTGTTTGACGAGCTCTTAAAAGAAACTGGACGTACTCTGCTTATCGTCGTGTCAAAATATCGCATTGTAATCTAACTAGGTGACCGTTTAATAGAGGTGAAATACAATAACATTAGCCAATTGGGAAGTCTAAAATGGTGACCGCGTCCGCTTAATAGAGGTGACCGCTTAATAGAGGTCAAGTTTACAGTACGTATGGGGAGAGATTTCCGGGAATTTGATAAGTGACCGCTTAATAGAGGGTGACCGCTCAGCAGAGGGCCGCTTAATAGAGGTTGGACTGTAGGCAAGTGTTTATTGTTTATTGTCAATGATTAATTTGTACTAGCTTACTTAGTGATAGTACAATTAATTTTAGTAGTTATATGTTTCAAGTAAACTGGTGTACTTTTCGCTTAACGTTAATAAAAAATACTTTTTGGGGACATTTTTATTTTCGTGGAACTTTTTCTGTAACGACTTTGTGTGTAGTGATTTGAGAGATTGACATTATTCAGGATCCCATCACTAGGAGCGAGCAACTGGATTGGATTCGTGTCACAGCGTTTTTACAGACCAGGTTATTTTTAGATTCGCTTTTCCCGCGAATTCGTATTCCCGCCAGACAATCGAACGTTTTTCCTTTGTAATCATTAATTGGCGTTACCGCGTAACAAAGGCCGCAATTAGGTCGCCATCTTTTTATTTTATTTTATTTCATTTCATATTACACATGGGACCAGAAACACATTTTCCCGGGAAAAAGGAATCTAAAAATAAACCGGTCTGTAAAAACGCTGTGACATAGGCGTAGTGTCGGAGTTGCTCGCTCCGGGTAATGGGCTCCTGCATTATTCCACAAAGGAATAATATTAGGAATCAATATTAATCATAGGACGTCATCTATAACATAGGTGCTATTAACGTTCTAACATTGTTGAATAACAAATGCTAAATAACAGTGTTTAAAAACGTTTAGCCCGGGCTTAACTGTAGCAAAATAAATAAATTCATAAATACCGAGGAAAACTGAACAAAACAAAACGTACAAACGGCATCAGTATGCAGTTGCTAGCAGGCACCGCTGCAGTTCAATAAACCTCGTGTTTCAAACAAATAAAGTTTAATTGACTGTGAAGACAAAAGGCCCGCAGTAATAACGTCGAGTGCTGTTATTGTGGTTGGTTGCCAAAAATTAAACAAGGCGCCGGAGATTGCTCTTGCGTGACGGACCCAAAGAGCGTTTGCGTGGCAAGGAGGCTAATGGGCAATCGTTGCATGATAACGTTCTGTGGCAAATATGAGACTGGATACGCTTATTATTGAACGAGATATGTTCTTTTGAAAACCATCGAATTTACATACGTTTGTATGGCTGGGTGGCAGAGCACCCGGCCATACAAATGTATGTAATATGTGGGTAAATAAAGTTACTTATTAATTACCTTCTAATTAATAGTGTGTAACTTTTGAATGCATCCGTTTGAAGCAGATTTCAAGTCGTTTCAAGTCATTTCCTTTCAAACTCGGCACATTACTAAAATTTTGCATGCCGCTTTCTCTGAGTTGCGGTGATATGTTTTTGTCGTGCCAAGTTTGAACGGAAACGAACGAAAATGGTAATCGATCCAAATATCTCGGCTTACGTGCATGTGTGCTATCGAAGCAATCGCTTTGTTATAAAATCGCGGGGGACACATGGAGCATCATGTTGTGCGTCAGTAAATTGCGATCAGGCGAATTTTTTACGCGCTTAAACTCTTTATATAAGAACGTCTAATTTTCGAGCTGAGGCTGAACCAAGACGAATGTTCTTATTTTTTGGGCGATTTCAGCCTGAAAACGTTCTTAACATGTTCTTAGGTTACATGGTATAGAATTCGAACGTGACCATGAAAATAGTATTAACATTTAAGTGATAGAAACTCACGTTGTTACTATAAAAAATGTGCATTCAATTATTTTGAGCTGATTTGAACTGCTTATTTACTGAGATATTTGAAATGTTACATTTTGTTAATTTTTTGAAAAAACGATACTGAAATATTGTATTTAGAGCTCGATGCAAGAAACAAGTGAATAAAAATGTTCTTAGCTAAGTCTCAACCTGGCTATGTTCTTAGCATGTTCTTAAAATTTTGGTCAATCTCAGCTTCAACGCTTCTTACAAAAAAGGTTCTTCTAGAAAATAATGTGTATTAGTTTACTTTCCCGCGACCCACGGAAATTCTCAGGATATATCAGTAAAATCGATTGGTAATTCAAACTTTTAGTGGGAAGTCGATACCAAAGTAATAAATTATCTGTTCACCTTCACGCCGGGGTTTGTTTACAAGTTGTTGCTCTTCGTTGAAAAGCGTGCGATAAATTTATCCGCAAACGCTTATAGAACGATATATATATATGCACATGTTGGGTCGCCTTGCGTCGGGGTTTGTTTAAGGTTACTGTAAACCTTCGTGACCATGTTACGCAAAATGTCTCGCAAGCGCACAGTTTTAGAGTAAAGTACCCAAACCTATATATCAATTTAAAGCTTATACGATGAAGAAACATGTAAAATAATAGCTACGCTACGGCAATTTGAACACAATTTGACCGGTGTTCATAAACGTGAATTACTCGTGCTTCCATTTAGCTGTACGAAAAAATCCAGTTATTGCATGATATTGAGCAGATGTTGACTGCCAAAAGTGTGTCGGGGAATTTCATATTTCCCTCTAGTTTTGAAATTACAGGCCCAAACGTAATTCACAGTGGAAGAAAATCATTACTCG
Organism: Desmophyllum pertusum; assembly: GCA_029204205.1. NCBI lineage: Eukaryota > Metazoa > Cnidaria > Anthozoa > Scleractinia > Caryophylliidae > Desmophyllum > Desmophyllum pertusum. The sequence goes on from MU826360.1 coordinate 293,903, forward strand.
AACTTTAAAATGCTTTTATTTCTTTTTGAAAACAGATATCAAAATTCCCCGACACACTTTTGGCAGTCAACATCTGCTTAATATCATGCAATAACTGGATTTTTTGTACAGCTAAATGTAAGTGCAGGTGATTCACGTTTACGAACACCGGTCAAATTGCGCTCAAATTGCCGTAGCGGCTACAATTTTTATTTTCTTGGGGAAATTATTATTTTACATATTTCTTCATCGTATAAGCTTAAATTGATATATAGGTTTGGGTACTTTACTTTAAAACTGTGCGCTTGCGAGGCCTTTTGCGCAACGTGGTCACGAAGGTTTACAGTAACCTTAATCAGGGCCTTTCTCCACAATGGCCGCCGCAAATTCAAAATGATTAAAATTAAACTGAGCGGGAAATCAGTACTAGCACCTGAAAGACAACCTCTTGTTATGTAATCGTACGAAGTTTCGTTAGGTTGGTTAGGTTCTACCTGTGTGGAGAAAACGGAAGTTGAAAACTGAAACATTAGAGACGTTTGTATGGCTGGTGGTATAAGCCATACCCCCAGTCATACAAACGTCTCTACATTTTCCAGTTTTCAACTTCCGTTTTCACGACTCAGGTAGAACCTAACCTAGTGAAACTTCCTATGCGATTACCAAGCAATTCAAGACGTGGTATTTTAGGTGCAGGTATTGATTTTCCTTTCAGTTTAATATGAATTTGCGGCGGCCATTTTGGAGAAAGGTCTGTTACAAGTTCGTACCCTTTGTTTAAAAGCGCCAAGAAAAATAAAGTGCCATGAAAAACGCCAATTTTGTTCTGTTCACAGACCTTCTATATATTTTCAGTAAGATCGTCCAGAGCGAGAGAGAAATAAGAGCCACGGGGTATTTGACGGGAGTGTAGGGTTGATTAAGGAGAAAGTTTTTTTTTTATCCCGTTCCGCGGTCGCTCTTGCTTGTTAATATACCTATAAAAAAAACAACAACAAAACGGCTGTGGACAGACTAAGCCAATTTAAAATTTACGGGTTGGCTCATAGGGGAGCCTTTGATCTATTTTTGCCACGTGATGGCGTCATCATCTATTTATATACTACAGACGCACGGCCAAATGAAATATATTTGTTGTGATTCTATAATTTAAAGCTTGGTTTTCATATGTGGGGAAAATCCCCACATAAGCGTAGGGGGCGTAGCCGCTTTAATTCTGTGAAATGAACTGGTTCAAAATATGCTAAACATTTACCCCGTGCATCTTACTTTAGCGAGTAAGTTTTCTCTTTCCCTGGCTGACGCGTGGCAGGCGTAGAGAGGGAAGGGAGGGAGGGGAGTTCGGCGACGCTCTCTCCTCGCGCTTCGCACTAGAGCTCTCCTCCTCCCTCCCCTTTATTCGCCTGCCACGCAGGCTAGCTCACGTACGAGAACGTACGCTTCGTGCTTGGATTTATAAGACTTTATAAGCACCTTCCCCGAGGCCTTCTCCTCGCCTGTTACATTTTATAACTAAGCTTGGCCATCGGATAATTATGTTGGTTGCTCCAATATTTATTCTCTGTGGTTTTCTTCACTCGGTTGGCTTCTTTTCCATTCATCGGATTATGAAGCTGTCCTGCTCTGATTCTCGATTGTCTGTTACTGCTTTCCTGATCGCTACCATGCGATATGACGCGATTTACCGTGTCATATTTCACGATTTATTGTGTCATTTACCGTGTCATATCGCGTGACATCAAACACGCTACTTGAACAAAAGCTTTAGCGTGTTAAGTCGTGCCAAACAAAAGCTACTGTGACTCTCTTTGTTATGCTTATTAAACTGGTGCGCATTTCCGTGTCATTTGACTCACTAAGCGTGCCATGTCATCGCACGCGTGTCCGTATCATCACCTTTTTACCTGAAATTCCGTGGAGGGTCACATATAATATATCATTTGACATCCTTAGACGTAATTTATGATTCTTATTAAACGTTTCTTAGGTCTTGCTGTTATCCACGACACTACGGTATTCCCGCTTGCTACGTGGAGCCTTACCTTAACATTGAATGGAACCGACCAGTACCACGTGTCTGTCGACGATAACCATCGAATTGTTGCCAACGTGAGTGATTGGCATCATGCCGATATGTATAACTAAACGTTATGACGTTAAGTTAACCAACGTTACCAACATGGACGAGCCTACAATGGGCGACAATATTGTTGACACACAGCACCTCTCTCCCATATTCTCAATCCCCCCACCCCCCCCCCCCCCCCCCCCCAAAAAAAAAAAAAAAAAAAAAACGATGCTGTGGTTTCCTTCCAGCGGTCTGTCGCTGCAATCGGATAACACTGGATCGGGGAAAGGGGGTATTGTGGCAGAGTGTGGTGAATTTTAACCTGTAGTGATTAATATGGCATGAAAACTGCTACGCGAATACACTGTATCAACTATTTTTGTCGCCCATTGTAGCTAACAACAGATAGGGAAAAGAGTGCAAATCAAATGCTTCGACTGGCAGAGTATAGAACGTAACAAACAGCCCTCAGCAGCTGATTCGAACAACTAAACCAGCACCTTCCTTAAATTGACACTGAACAGCTCGCCAATCGCTGTTTTCGAACTCTTCACGAGTCTTAATGACTGATAACATCACGGCGAAACTGACCATCGACTGACCGGCGAAACACGGTTTGACTCTGAGGATACCTTGCTCACATTTTCAGGGGATGGACATAACATATAATATCACGCATTTAAATATCTCTGCCTTTCTCGGCCTTTCACGTGTTTGTCCTCAGATCTTGTTAATTTCATCCCCCGCGATGAGTCTTCTTAAGTAAATACTATTTGTACGTTTCCAACGTGTTTTTTATATTTATTTATTTATTTATTTACTTATTTATTTATACAAGTACTTATCAGCCCCAGTTCAGACGCCATGATTCACATGAGCCGAATCGAATTCGAATTTAGGCTGACCCAAATTAATTTAGACCGACTGAATTGATTCAGACGCCGAGCTAATTCAGCCGAACTTAATTACGGGAAAATTGCTGTCATATTAAAAAAAATACATTACATTAGCCGTTATTCCCGGCTGAACCAGGCGGGAAGAACGGCTGAGCCGAGCTGAGCCGAACTGAGCCGAACTGAGCCGAGCTGAGCCGAACCGAATCATTTGCAAAAACTGTGACGTCGACGTTGCCCGCTGCGAGAGTTTCCAAGTTTCGGGAAGAAATTTGAAGGAATTAAACGGACTTCTAATGAGCTTTTACCCCAATGCGAGAAATAAATGAATTGTTGGTAGGTTTGCATTAAATTCACAGTTATTTCCGACGTTGGCAGCCGAATTTATCCGTGCAACGTAGCCTCGCTTCAACATTTTTGGTAGCGATTTGGCAGCAAATGCGAGCTTGCCTTTTTGTCAGTTGATGGTTATAAATGCCTATTTGTTTTGCTATATAACAAATCACGTAATGACTGGTCCCTCGGGAAACCAGTGAATTTTGCTTCCCTCGAATATTGTTTCCCTCGACGAAGATTCTCGGGAAACAAAATTCACTGTTTCCCTCGCGACCAGTCATTAAGTGTTTAATATTTACTTCCACAGCCTTTTACAGAGGAGATTACTGACTATGATCGTTTCGTGTCATGGAGCCACGGTAGCTACACAATGTTCGAAAGTAAGCGATTCAGGAATTTGTTCATGGGATGCAACACAGAAGGAAGAGTGAAACTCCTTCTGCTTCATGATAAAAGTCACCCGGATACGCGAGCCTTGTTCTTGATGCATAGATTTGTGGGCCTAACGGCAGGGGATCGCCCACGTTCTTATAGCGAGTTCATTTAAACTTTTCTTAAAATATTAAAACGTGGAATGACAAGTTAAAAACGACTTGGTGATGGAAAATGCAACTCACGCATTCAGAATCGAAACCGGAAGGTTTCATATTAGGATGAAGTTATATCAAAACTTTGTTCGAAAGTTATCAACCTTTTATCATTATTAAATGAGTATACTTTAATCGCATTATGAGCATTTAGCATGACCTCCGCGATTTTGTAAAAATGTATGCATATAGATCTGGCTAGATTTAAAGAAAATTCCTTAATTTATTCAATGTATAAGGAATTTATTCCTTTTTTTTTGTAGGGGGGAATCTCCTCCAACCTCCAACAGCTATCGATTTTTTAGTAGCGCGCACAGTGTCGGATCTAGCTAATCAAAACAAATAAAATAATGCTAAAATAATCTAAAAACGTGATTCATTGTAAAGCATGCCTGTCAAAATATGGTTGCTATGATAGCAGCAAGTTCCGTAAACAAAATTATTCCCAGATAAAATTTAGTTAAAGTAAAAAAGTTTGGCGTCCCTTACTTCAACATAAAAAATGTGTTTTATCTCTCAAAATTATATATTATTAGAGACAGTCTCCCTCGGAATAAACATAATGATTTATATTTTTAGGTTGTCTTTCAAATATTCAACCCCTTACTCAGACCGAGTGTGAGGGGGAACCCAGCCACTCGGAATTTAACTGTTTATAGCGATTAAAAAGTTAATTTTATTTGGAAACATGTTGGTATGACATGTTGACGGAATTTGATGCTTCCATGGCAATCACGTTTTGACAAGCACTGTTTTTCCAAATGTGGATTTTTTTATTGAAAAAATTCAGGTTGTAGAGATTTCATTGCTTTTGTGTTATTTCTGGTCATTTTTGACGTCATTTAAAAACCATGAAGAAATACAAGATGGTGATCTAAGATGGCGGCTGTTCGGAAATCACGAGGTCATATGTAGCTTGAAATGTATTGCATATTTTGAGCAATTACATCCTCTGATACAGTCAAACATCTATTAAGCGGTCACCCTCGGGAAATAGCCAACTGACCGCTTAAGAGAGGTGTTCTAAAATTTTAAATTTTAATCTTAATGTTAAAATTTACCCACACAAGCCTATAGCCCAAGCAATAGCATTCTTACGCTGATTACATATAATATGTTGTGTTTGACGAGCTCTTAAAAAAAACTGGACGTACTCTGCTTATCGTCGTGTCAAAATATCGCATTGTAATCTAACTAGGTGACCGTTTAATAGAGGTGAAATACAATAACATTAGCCAATTGGGAAGTCTAAAATGGTGACCGCGTCCGCTTAATAGAGGTGACCGCTTAATAGAGGTCAAGTTTACAGTACGTATGGGGAGAGATTTCCGGGAATTTGATAAGTGACCGCTTAATAGAGGGTGACCGCTCAGCAGAGGGCCGCTTAATAGAGGTTGGACTGTAGGCAAGTGTTTATTGTTTATTGTCAATGATTAATTTGTACTAGCTTAATTAGTGATAGTACAATTAATTTTAGTAGTTATATGTTTCAAGTAAACTGGTGTACTTTTCGCTTAACGTTAATAAAAAATACTTTTTGGGGACATTTTTATTTTCGTGGAACTTTTTCTGTAACGACTTTGTGTGTAGTGATTTGAGAGATTGACATTATTCAGGATCCCATCACTAGGAGCGAGCAACTGGATTGGATTCGTGTCACAGCGTTTTTACAGACCAGGTTATTTTTAGATTCGCTTTTCCCGCGAATTCGTATTCCCGCCAGACAATCGAACGTTTTTCCTTTGTAATCATTAATTGGCGTTACCGCGTAACAAAGGCCGCAATTAGGTCGCCATCTTTTTATTTTATTTTATTTCATTTCATATTACACATGGGACCAGAAACACATTTTCCCGGGAAAAAGGAATCTAAAAATAAACCGGTCTGTAAAAACGCTGTGACATAGGCGTAGTGTCGGAGTTGCTCGCTCCGGCTAATGGGCTCCTGCATTATTCCACAAAGGAATAATATTAGGAATCAATATTAATCATAGAACGTCATCTATAACATAGGTGCTATTAACGTTCTAACATTGTTGAATAACAAATGCTAAACAGTGTTTAAAAACGTTTAGCCCGGGGCTTAACTGTAGCAAAATAAATAAATTCATAAATACCAAGGAAAACTGAACAAAACAAAACGTACAAACGGCATCAGTATGCAGTTGCTAGCAGTCGCCGCTGTAGTTCAATAAACCTCGTGTTTCAAACAAATAAAGTTCAATTGACTGTGAAGACAAAAGGCCCGCAGTAATAACGTCGAGTGCTGTTATTGTGGTTGGTTGCCAAAAATTAAACAAGGCGCCGGAGATTGCTCTTGCGTGACGGACCCAAAGAGCGTTTGCGTGGCAAGGAGGCTAATGGGCAATCGTTGCATGATAACGTTCTGTGGCAAATATGAGACTGAATACGCTTATTATTGAACGAGATATGTTCTTTTGAAAACCATCGAATTTACATACGTTTGTATGGCTGGGTGGCAGAACACCCAGACATACAAACGTATGTAATATGTGGGTAAAATAAAGTTACTTACCTTCTACTTTTGAATGCATCATTTGAAGCAGATTTAAAGTCGTTTCAAGTCATTTCCTTCCAAACTCGGCACATTACTATAATTTTGCATGCCGCTTTCTCTGAGTTGCGGTGATATGTTTTTTAATCGATTGAAGTTTAAAATTCGATATGTAAACAACACTTTCTACTAATAATGCAACTGATTTAGTTGTCGTGCCAAATTTGAACGGAAACGAACGAAAATGGTAATCGATCCGAAATATCGCGGCTTACGCGCATGTGTGCTAGCTATGTGTGCTAACGAAGCGATCGCTTGTAAAAAAATCGTGGTCTCTGGGGACACATCGAGCTCCATGTTGTGCGTCAGTAACTTGCGATCAGGCGAATTTTTTCCGCGCTTATTAGTTTACTTTCCCGCGAACCACGAAAATTCTCAGGATATATCAGTAAAATCGCTCGGTAATTCAAACTTTTAGTGGGAGGGAAGTCGATACCGAAGTAATAAAGTATCTGTTCACCTTCACGTCGGGGTTTGTTTACAAGTTGTTGCTCTTCGTTTAAAAGCGTGCGATAAATTTATCCGCAAACGCTTATAGAACGATATATATATATATGCACATGCTTGCGTCGGGGTTTGTTTAATAAACCGGCTGAAAGACAACCTCTTGTTTAGTAATCGTACGAAGTTTCGTTAGGTTAGGTTCTACCTGTGTGGAGAAAACGGAAGTTGAAAACTGAAAAATTAGAGACGTTTGTATGGCTGGGGGTATAAGCCATGCCTCCAGTCATGAACGTCTCTAAACTTTCCAGTTTTCTACTTCCGTTTTCACGACTCAGGTAGAACCTAACCTAACGAAACGTCGTACGATTACCAAGCAAGAGATGGTAATTCAGGTGCTGGTATTGATTTTCCGTTCATTATAATATGAATTTGCGGCGGCCATTTTGGAGAAAAGTTAATTGTTACAAGTTCGTACTCTTTGTTTAAAAGCGCCAAGAAAAATAAAATGCCAGAGAAGTTAAACTGCACGCGCAGATGACGAATTTATAGATGAAACTTTCGCGATTTTTAGCGTGAAGATAACGTATCTTGTAGTTGATTGCAGTGTTATTTTCCCTGAAATCTACAATAACATTCTTGAAGAAAAAACCTAATACGGAAAGATTACAGATGCCCGAAATAAAGTATTTCCTTTCTTTATAAACAGCTACCTGTAGTATAATATTGTTGTGCATTTTAAGTACTTGTTTACCGTTTTTTTCCTACCTTGGTATCGCAATCAAATTCGCCATTTGCGCGTGCATTTAGACCCAAACAATCCCACAAACGTTCGCGCGGCCACTCTCGATCCCAGGCTATCACTCTTTTTCAAAGTGGGCGAAGGCAGCTCTGGCCCTGTAGAAGACTAGTTCTACTAGTCGAAATATTGGCCATTAAACCTCCCTTTTAAATGTCCGTAGTACTAGCCTTGCATTTTAACTGATTGTTTTGAACGCAAGAGTGTAGGGGTGATTGATGAGAAAGTTGTTTTATCCCGCTCCGCGGTCTCTCTGGCTTGTTAATTTAACTATAATAAAAAGAAAACGGCTGTGGAAGACTAAGCCAATTTAAAATTTACGGGTTAAATCACAAGGGAGCCTTTGATCTATTTTTGTCACGTTGTGACGTCATTTGTAAATCTATTTATATACTACAGGCGCACGGCCAAATGAAATATATTTGTTGTGATTCTATAATTTAAAGCGTGGTTTTCATATGTGGGGAAAATCCCAGACCATCGAGGATTTTGTTATTTCCCGACAGTCCCAGACATTCCCGACTTATGAAAAAATGACGAGGTAGATGTGCATGATTGCCTCACTGAGTCGGGAATTTAAAAACAGTCTTAAACAGGTTTAATTAATCAGTCTTTATTGCCCGAGGCCAGCACATGGATAAACAAGTGTATTACGTCAAGCCGAAATAGCCAGTGCCTCATAAAGAAACATCCTTTATCGTCCACTGGAATAGGTCCAACAGGAAGCAGTTCAGACTGCTTACAACAAACACAACATCTCCCGGAAAAACAGAGCAGAGCCTTAACCAGACTGAGAGTCACAGAAGGGACAGTTATGGCTGAAGATGACAAAGTTTCTTTCCCAAAGTCGAATGACTTCCAAGGTGTGACATTTTATTACTATGTATATCCATCATTATCTATCGAATTTGATATTTTTTACATGTATATATCATATTACTGACAGAAAATGGGATGGCCCCAGGAGAAGAGTTTTGATAATTTAGTTTCTGTCGCAAAAAAAAAAAAAAATGCGCGTTTGAATTATAAGCTGAAACTTTTTGCAGGCGTGACAACACTGCATATTTGAATATACATAGGGATAGTCTATCTGGAGGAGTACGTAATGTTCTAACTAATACGTTAGTGACTAAACTAGCTTTCAAGACGCACCGTGTTAGATGCCTTATCCCATGCAGAACTCAAAATATGAATGCCTACAATCAGATCGTGGATAGAAAATCTCAAAGACAGTACTCGGCAAATGACAGGGACTCAAAAGTGATAAGGATAATTATAACTTGCGAGGATGGAAATGGATTAAAAAGCTTGGACAAACTTCAAAATTATGTAAGGGCCACGCGTTTTCATTTGGCTGGGATTCCTTTCAAAGGACAAAGAGATCTTCCTACAACCTTTATAAATTGATTTTGTAAATTTAGTTAGGGCTAAGAAATATTTTTTGTTAATACTGATATAAAACATTAAAATGGAGTTTTCGAGCAAAATACCAAATGAACACATACATAGTTCCAAGGATTGACTTGATTAAGGAATTATTTTGATCATTTCACTTGATAACAATGGACTGATACTTGTATTCTCACCTGAACCGAAGCAAACCGTAGTTTTCGGTTCGATTCTGATCATATAATACAAATATGACACTACCCACAATCACTCATGATACGTCTATAAAAATAAAAGATAAAAAAAACCTAAACCCAAATTGGAAAAAAATATCGAGGCTTGCCCTTGTGATTGTCGTGTTTACATAAGTTGGAAAGAAGTACTACCGAGGAAGCCATAGAAGAGTACGGATGGGCCAAGCTTGACGAGACTGAAGCGGATTGTGATGATCACCATTGACTGATTATCTCTGGTCGGCTCATGTTGCTCATCTATTTTTAAATTTAAATTGGTGGCTATTGTTTGCAAATTCGCCATTCGCAATCCGTTTCAATCTCCTCGATCCTTAACTATCCTCGTTGTATTTCGGTTTATTATTACCTCTTTGGTGTGTCTCTGTCATTTTGAGGTTTCCTTCAATTTGAAATAACTTTTGTACATCGCAAAAGGCGGATGACATAATATTTGGTGACATAGCTCCTTTAAGTAAAGTTTAGGTTAATTTGGAGTTTAATCAATTTTTTATAATGCTAGAAAGTCTGCAAAATACTGCCTACCTGTTTTTTATGACTGAAAGTCATTCGGAATCCGCGGACCGAACATAGACAAACGCGTGTCACGTGTTTTTTAAATAATAAATATTTTCAGAGTTTACCCATCAGTAATTCATTGTCATTCTATCTTGCTATCGTTCACGTTCTAATAGGTTATTGTTATGCACTGGTTGTTTTGTACTGGATTTGTTTTTCCTGTTACGTACTGCGGGATTTTTCTCTCAATTCGATTCAGTGATTGAGTGATTTTACTTCACTTTTAGCAATGGTTTTTTATACTGTCCCATGTTCATTTGGCAGTTCTATTTTTCCCCGTATAAATGATCAAATGAGAGAAATATTTAAGCAACTACCCGCGCAGCTGGACAGTTTAAAGTTTTAGCTAGGAGAACCTGTAATGAGAGAATAATAAGAGGACACTTTTGTTTGTGTACTAATTTTAGCATTTTTCACGCATTCTGTAGTTGATGATCAAATGAAAGAGAAAGCAGAGAGGCTCGATGGCTCAGCGAGGAGGAGGGAATCAGCGAGTCGAGAACCGCAATACAAGAACATCGTCCACTTGTGGGAGTTCTTGCTAGAACTTCTGGCATACGGTCATGAATGTCGCCCAATCATAGCTTGGATCAGAGAAGAGCATGGAGAGTTTAAATTCCATAACCCAGAGGAAGTTGCAAAAATATGGGGTGCATATAAAAAGATAAGAGGGATGAATTACGAGAAACTCTGCCGTGGAATACGATATTACTATCAAAAAGGAATCATTAGAAAGGTGAGCAACGCGAAAACATTTCATTGTCTTTATCATTTAAAAACATGTGCTGTGATGCGATGCAATGAAAATGTCATTTAAATCACGTGGCATTTGGCGTTTGTCCAGTTCTTTGTACTCTTTAAAATTAGTTGTTTATAATTAGCAGCTATTTTATATTCGATTATGTCATAGGCACAAATAAAGTCGAAATTAAATTTAAAGTGAAAAACATCCAAATTACTTTTTCGATACTTGGCTACAATATAGGTCTAGTGGACATTTTGTTAGAAAAAATAACGTTTAAGTTCAATTTTGCTAGAAAAATATGCATCTATGGGAAGCCTGGTCTAGCGGTTATCGTTAATCTCCATGCACATGGACATACATGTAGGACCAGTTCAGACGCCGTACTTCACTTGAGCCGCATCGAATTCGATGAATTAAGTTCATGTGTAGTACGGCGTCTGAATCTATTCGGAACGGCTGATTGTATTTGGATCGGCTCAGCTGTTCTTCCCGTCTGGCTCAGAGCCGGTCGAATCAAATGCATAAATTATTGTAATGTATTTTTCAATATAACCGCAATTTTCCCATATTGAATTAAGTTCGGCTGAATTAAGCTCGGCGTCTGAATAAATTAAGCCGGCCTAAATTAATTTGGGTCAGCCTAAATTCGAATTCGATTCGGCTCATCTGAAGTACGGCGTCTGAACTGGGCCTAACATAACTCTAAAATTAATCAGATGACGACGGACTCTCTGTCAGCACTCGCCCGGCACAAAAGAATAGTCTAAAAGTTCGAATACTTTCACACAGTCTTAATCACACTGTCGACGACATGCAATTAATCCCCATTAAAAAAAATCCAGAATACCAGAATACCAGAATACTCGAAACTCGAACCTTACTAATATAAGAAACATACCAGATATTTAGTTTCCTTTTCTTATTTCATTTTACTGTCGATCATTCTGTTATCTCAGTGTTGACATACGTATTTCCATTTTATATTGTGAAAAAGCTGTGACTATATAACACGTATGCCGATGTAAATTTTCATCATTGTACCTGAAGAAGGCTGCTTTGACAAGCTAAATTATAGTACTTAAAAAAATAGCGAGTTTGAATAACCAGTGTAATGATACCGTACATCCTAACCATGATTTTATATAAGCTCGTACAAAACGACTACTTAACCAATCAGAGCGGCGCGTTATATGACCAAAATTTTATTACAGAAAATATCTAACGGAACGAAATGGAATCCAATAAACTCCTTCTTACTTAATAGGTAATCTGGGCAAACCGGGGAATACAGTGTTTGAATGGTCAAATAATTTTCCGTACAATTGGACATTTTAAATCGAAGATATTACTAGGCAATATATTGAAAACATATCAGTAATAATTTGGTTGCTTTTCTTTGCTTTAAACAGGTCGTTGGCCAAAGGCTGGTGTACAAGTTTGACAAACTGCCATACAAATATGTACCTGGCGTGACAAGATCCCGTTGTCATGGACACAGGATCAATGCGTGTATCCAGAACCAACTGAGACAAGTGGAGGTTGCACCTTCCCATGTCAGTAATAATTGCTTTTTGTCCTCGTTTATCCCTGTCAGTATTGCGGCCAGGAATAGATGCTGCTGCCCACTCAAACCCATGACTTCTCGTCCCATGATGTGGTGTCCAGGCCCCATGCCACACGCACAGCAAATTCCGTACCCCAAGACTAGGGTCATGTTCCCATCTGAAGTCGACCCGATGATGCCGTTACCGTTGCCGTTTGGTTTTAACCCTTACACGGTGAATTTGTCACCAGAAAACTGTGTTTTCAAGCCATCAAACCCGTATTTGTACCATCATGTTAACACATTTATCTAACTGCTAAAATGCAATAGTACAGCAGCCAGTATCGTCCTAGATTAGGTGATATTCGGTTGAAATAGAAAAAATAAAACGTTCAACTTTTTATTCCAATGATGTAGCTTTATCAAGTGTTAACGTTTTATTCAAAAAGTGATTCGATTGTAAGTAGTCCCTCTTTTGGATAGTAGAGCGAACGCGAAGCGCGAGTGAGCGGCAATCGAGCGCGAGCGAGCGGAAAGAGGGAACTGTCGGCTTTTCTGTTTGCGACGCGCGTGTAGATAACTCCGCCCACCACGCCGTAAACAATTGAACATTAACTTTGTTTAACAACAAACTCTGCTCATGTGAAGTATGGCGTCAGAACTGGGCCTAAGCCTCGATAGTGTCAACAATTTGTCAATAAATGTTTAAAGAGTTTATACTAATCAATATCACCTGACAGCGTCTATTATAACAATAGAGTGTTTCTGTCGAGGAACTATCGGCTGATAGTTGCCCGCGGAAATTTTATGTTCTAAAAAACAAATATTAGCCCGAGAACGAAGTTCGAGGGCTTATATGCTAGTTTTTTAGAACAAAAAATTTCCAAGGGCAACTATCAGACCGATAGTTCCGAGACAAAAACACTCTATTGTCGTTATTGTTCACCACTAAATTTTCTGCGCGGCGGCCTAAAAACTGAAAACGACATGAATTTATTTATTTCGATTTCTAATTACACACTGCGACGCTTGGAGCTTCAAAAATAGTTTTGCATTTCAACTTTTGTCTCGTAAATACGTACAAAACGTTAGGTTAAACTTCGGTATTACTTTTTCAAAAGTTATTAATCGACTGAGTGATTTTTCAGTTCCATCTAAATGAAGCATCATTTGTATGAAAAACGGCGGCAAACCCTGACGCGGGTCGCCAAGTTGAATGAAAAGAAAGCAGGACAAAAAGTTTTCTTCGGATTATTTCTTCGCTCAATCTCTTCTAAAGTTTCATATATTCTGGAAAATTGTGCAAATGATTTAGCACAAAATGGGAAGATCTGAAATAATTGTGGAGCTGAACATTATATTCATTTCACAAGTCAAACGGACAACTGAACGGAGTCGAAGGTTTCACTAGACTGCGGGCAAACGCTTGACGAACTGCCGTATTTAAGCTTCGTAACCGATATTTATTGTGCTGATTCAAGCTGGAATTGACAAGCCTCTTGGAAATACAAGGTAACAATACTGAATAGGCTAAGCTTAATCTTGTGGTGTAAACAGGCTGTCATTTTTTGGACGAATTTGTGTCGGTTTACGGATCTTTCCGTAAATTGTTTAGTGTTCTTTCATTCGCATTTGTTGTACATTTACATGAATTTGCCATTAAATATTTCGTTCCAAACTTCGTGCATGTCCATATGTTATGAAATAATTGATAGAGAGTGAATTCTCCAAATGAATTCCAAATGAACACGTACATAGCCCCAAGGATTGACTTGATTAAGGAATTATTTTGATCATTTCACTTGATAACAATGGACTGATACTTGTATTCTCACCTGAATCGAAGCAAACCGCAGTTTGCGGTTCGATTCTGATCATATAATACAAATATGGCGTCACTACCCACAATTACTCATGATCAGTGGCCAACTGATGATACGTCCGAAAAATAAAAAATAAAAAAACCTAAACCCAAATTGGAAAACAAATATCGAGGCTTGCCCTTGTGATTGTCGTGTTAGAAGTGTTAATACCCTGTTAATAGTGAACTACTGATGAAACTTCAAAAGAATGGTTGAAATGTTAAATGTTGAAAACATACGTTGGAAGAAGTACTACCGAGGAAGCCATAGAAGAGTACGGATGGACCAAGCTTGACGAGACTGAAGCGGATTGTGATGATCACCATTGACTGATTATCTCTGGTCGGCTCATGTTGCTCATCTATTTTTAAATTTAAATTGGTGGCTATTGTTTGCAAATTCACCATTCGCAATCCGTTTCAATCTCCTCGATCCTTAACCATCCACGTTCTATTTCGGTTTATCATTACCTCTTTGGTATGTCTCTGTCATTTAAAAGTATTATTTTGAGGTTTCCTTCAATTTGAAATAACTTTTGTACATCGCAAAAGGCGGATGACATCATAGTTGGTGACATTGCTCCTTTAAGTAAAGTTTAGTTTAATTTGGAGTTTAATGTTGAGTAAGTCTGCAAAACACTGCCTGCCTGTTTTTTATGACTGAAAGTCATTCGGAATCCAGCGGACCGAACATATACACACGCGAGCCACGTGTTTTAATACTAAATATTTTCAGAGTTTGCCCATCAGTAATTCATTGTCATTCTATCTTGCTATCGTTCACGTTCTAATAGGTTATTGTTATGCACTGGATGTTTTGTACTGGATTTGTTTTTCCTGTTACGTACTGCGGGATTTTTCTCTCAATTTGATTCAGTGATTGAGTGATTTTACTTCACTTTTAGCAATGTTTTTTTATACTGTCCCATGTTCATTTGGCAATTCTATTTTTCCCCGTATAAATGATCAAATGAGAGAAATATTTAAGCAATTACCCGCGCAGCTGGACAGTTTAAAGTTTTAGCTAAGAGAACCTGTAATGAGAGAATAATAAGAGGACACTTTTGTTTGTGTACTAATTTTAGCATTTTTCACGCATTCTGTAGTTGATGATCAAATGAAAGAGAAAGCAGAGAGGCTTGATAGCTCAGCGAGGAGGAGGGAATCAGCGAGTCGAGAACCGCAATACAAGAACATCGTCCACTTGTGGGAGTTCTTGTTAGAACTTCTGGCATACGGTCATGAATGTCGCCCAATCATAGCTTGGATTAGAGAAGAGCATGGAGAGTTTAAATTCCATAACCCAAAAGAAGTTGCAAAATATGGGGTGCATATAAAAAGATAAGAGGGATGAATTACGAGAAACTCTGCCGTTCAATACGATATTACTATCAAAAAGGAATCATTAGAAAGGTGAGCAACGCGAAAACATTTCATTGTCTTTATCATTTAAAAACATGTGCTGTGATGCGAGGCAATGAAAACGTCATTTAAATCACGTGGCATTTGGCGTTTGTCCAGTTCTTTGTACTCTTTAAAATTAGTTGCACGGTAATTTATAATTAGCAGCTATTTTATATTCGATTATGTCATAGGCACAAATAAAGTGGAAATTAAATGTAAAGTGAAAAACATCGAAATTACTTTTTCGACACTTGGCTACAATATAGGTCTAGTGGACATTTTGTTAGAAAAAAATAACGTTTAAGTTCAATTTTGCTAGAAAAATATTCATCTATGGGAAGCCCGGTCCAGCGGTTATTGTTAATCTCCATGCACATGGACATACATGTAGGACCAGTTCAGACGCCGTTCTTCACTTGGGCCGAATCGAATTCGATGAATTAAGTTCATGTGTAGTACGGCGTCTGAATGATTAGGAACAGCTGATTGTATTCGGATCGGCTCAGCTGTTCTTCCCACCTGGCTCAGAGCCAAAATTAATCAGATGACGACGTACTCTGTCAGCGCTCGCCACAAAAGAACAGTCTAAAAGTTCGAACACTTTCATACAGTCTTAATCACTCTGCCGACGACATGCAATTAATCCCATTTAAAAAAAAATCCTAACGAGGGAAGAGAAGCGGAAGCTTTTTTTAATCTCAAAAGCCAGAATACTCGAAACTTAGGCCCAGTTTAGACGCCGTACTTCACATGAGCCGAATCAAATTCGAATTTAGGCCGACCCAAATTAATTTAGACCGGCTGAATTGATTCCGACGCCGAGCTTAAATCAGCCGAACTTAATTTAATAGGGGGAAATTGCTGTTATATTGAAAATACATTATGATAATTCATGCATTTGTTTCGGCTCATGTGAAGTTCGGCGTCTGAATCAAAGCCGGTCCACAGCTGTTATTCCCGGCTGAGCCAGGCGCTAGGTGGGAAGAACGGCTGAGCCGATCCGAATTCAATCAGTCGTTCCGAATTGATTCAGACGCCGTACTTCACATGAACTTAGGCCCGTTTCAAACGTCGAACTTTACACGTGCCGAACCTAATTATTAGATTCGGCACATGTAAAGTTCGACGTATGAACAATTAAGTTCGACAGTTTTGTATTTGGGTCGACCCGCCGTTCTATTCGACTGCGCCAGTCGAATAGAACGGCAAAAGTTCGACATTGATTCATACGTCGAACCATTTCATGTGCCGAATCTAATGCAGACATTAAGTATACATTATATAAATTATGTTTTACCCAGAATTCTGCGCGTTTCATCTACATGGCATGCGCACAAAGCCTGTATCCAAACAAGATGGCGGAAAAAGATGAAGGTTCTTGCTTCTCTTGGTTGGAAACGACTAAATATACTTGTCTCAGCTGCTACGAATACTTTTGTATGCGGGGTTCCAGTCGATATTTGAAAATGACGAAAGTGTTGTGGGTTGGAAAGTGTGCAGTTCAGTGGCGCACTGCGAGCGGTGCTTTCAAGAAAAATGGAAAGGGAAGATACTGCATGTTGAAACGCCTTCTTCTGCTCTCTCTGATGGCATTGGCAAGAAAACAAGCTCTTCAGTTTTAGAATTCATCTTTCCCGCATCTTTGTCCGCCATTTTGAATCTTCCGGGAAAAACAATAGCCGCTGACCTCAAAAACTAAATGCTCACTTTGACAATTAAGTTCGACGACAATTAAGTTCGACGTCTGAATCGACTGCCGAACTTAATTATTTGGGTCGACCCAAATAGGTATTAGGTTCGGCACATGTAAAGTTCGACGTTTGATACGGGCCTTAATTAATCGAATTCGATTCGGCTCATGTGAAGTACGGCGTCTGAACTGGGCCTTACTAATATGGCCTTAACATCCGATAAGAAACATACCAGATATTTAGTTTCCTTTTCTTATTTTATTTCACTGTCGATCATTATGTTATCTGTTGACATACGTATTTCCGTTTTATATTGTGAAAAGCTGTGACTATATAACACGTATATTGACGTAAATTTTCATCATAGTACTGAATAAGGCTGCTTTGACAAGCTAAATTATAGTACTTAAAAAAATAGCGAGTTTGAATAACCAGTGTAATGATACCGTACATCCTAACCATGATTTTATATAAGCTCGTACAAAATGACCACTTATCCAATCATGAGCGCGCGTTATATGACCAAAATTTTATTACAGAAAATATCTAACGGAACGAAATGGAATCCAATAAACTACTTCTTACTTAATAGGTAATCTGGGAAAAGCGGGGAATACAGTGTTTGAATGGTCAAATAATTTCCGTACAATTGGACATTTTAAATCGAAGATATTACTGGGCAATATATTGAAAACATATAATAATTTGGTTGCTTTTCTTTGCTTTAAACAGGTCGTTGGCCAAAGGCTGGTGTACAAGTTTGACAAACTGCCATACAAATATGTACCTGGCGTGACAAGATCCCGTTGTCATGGACACAGGATCAATGCGTGTATCCAGAACCAACTGAGACAAGTGGAGGTTGCATCTTCCCATGTCAGTAATAATTGCTTTTCCTCCTCGTTTATCCCTGTCAGTACTGCGGCCAGGAATAGATGCTGCTTCCCACTCAAACCCATCACTTCTCGTCCCATCATGTGGTGTCCAGGCCCCATGCCACACGCACAGCAAATTCCGTACCTCAAGACTAGGGTCATTTTCCCATCTGAAGTCGACCCGATGGTGCCGTTACCGTTGCCGTTTGGTTTTAACCCTTACACGGTGAATTTGTCGCCAGAAAACCGTGTTTTCAATCCATCAAACCCGTATTTTTACCGCCATGTTAACACATTTATCTAACTGCTAAAATGCAATAGTACAGCAGCCAGTATCGTCCTAGATTAGGTGCTATTCGGTTGAGATAGAAAAAATAAAACGTTCAACTTTTTATTTCAATGATGTAGCTTTATCAAGTGTTAACGTTTTATTCACAAAAGTGATTAGATTGTAAGTAGTCCCACTTTTGGATAGTAGAGCGAACGCGAAGCGCGAGTGAGCGGCAATCGAGCGCGAGCGAGCGGAAAGAGGGACTGTCGTCTTTTCTGTTTGCGACGCGTGTAGATAACTCCGCCCACCACGCCGTAAACAATTGAAAATTAACTTTGTTTAACAACTCAGGCGAATTAAGGCATGGGCCTAAATCTGTGTCATAAAAAAAGTGAGGGGGTGGTCTAACTTTTTAAGCATTTTAGATAAAACAGTGTAACCTTGGGACATCATTAACAGCAACAACTTATGGAACCTTACATGTCGTTTAGGGTCATATTTTGTCACGTGACATGTCAGGGTTATTTTTAGCTCAAAATTCTTTTTAGCAAAACGGCAACACTTTTAAATATATTCTGGAGGCTCCTGCTAGCTTTATGATGTTACGACTATTAGATACATCGATCATTTCTGTGCATGGACATTTTAAGATAATTTGAATTAAAAGTATTAAATAGGAAATTACTTTTATAGGGGGACTGGGCACTAGTACAAAATGCCGTTTATTTTCAAAATTAATGAAAAATTTAACAAAGGCCAAGCACAGATCTTTTGTTTTTACCATTTTGATTTATCTGGTAGCAGTAAAATTAAATGTCGGTTGGTATAAACTGTTGCCATTTTTGTTCAAAGAGGTTTGTCGAATTTTGTGGCCGTTACAGGTCACGTGACTTAATTTGATACGTCATCCATGTCAGTATGACGAGATTTACTAACGTATTAGTCTGCCACAGTTTTAGGTTGTTAGGGCTAAAGCCTCAGAAGATTGACCACCAGCTAACGTTTTTAGACCAAAAATGGGAAGGCCCATGCCTTAATTGTCCTGAGAACAAACTCTGCTCATGTGAAGTACGGCGTCTGAACTGGGCCTAAGCCTCGATAGTGTCAACAATTTGTCAAGAAATGTTTAAAGACGGTTTATACTAATCAATATCACCTGACAGCGTCTATTGTCTAATAAACGTCGCAAACAGAAAAGCCGACAGTCCCTCTTTCCCCATCGCGCTCGATTCCCGCTCACTCGCTCACAATGTCAAGCAGACAAGTGATCAGAATAATAATAACAAATAATCTACTAAGTGATGCTTTCTTTATGTACTATCAGATTCTCATAAGTCAGTAAAATTTAAAAAAGTATTAGTGATGAGAATCACTTTTCTGTGCTTGCACTGTTACGTTTTAAAAAATAGCGTAAACGTCCAAAAATAAGCCCATCTGGGGCCAGGGTAGACGCCTTCTTTGCTCATCTGCCTTGCTGCCGTCCCCTCTACTCCTCTGTTGCCGCTGTATTTTGGGGGAGGGTGTGAATGATAAAGCTGTTCTCTGCAAAACCCAGAATTTGGATGAAAAATATATCTCAGAAAGTGTCGCGATAATCTTATTAGAAAACGTTGGGTGACAAACTTGAAAATCAACAAGTGCAACCCGTGCATTAGTTTAGTTGTATTTCAGAGCGTATGGCATGCACATTTTGCGGGTTCTATTTTTTGGAGATTTCTCTATTTCTTTCACGATCCGCAAAACAAAAAAAGTTCTCGCCCAAAATCATTCTCTCAGCAAAGACGTTTTCCGCAAATCTTGACTCTTTTCATGTATTCAGTGATACATCTGAAAGAAAATTGCCGGTTGGTATCTAAAAGATTCCGATAAACACAAAATCCACCAATCCACAAAATTAAAGTTCCGCAAACATTTCATTACACAGTAACCCCCTGTGATCAAATTGTTGATATTCATATTTAGACGTTTTCGTGTACGAAAATATGACTTTCTTGCATGTACATCTTGTTAAATTTCAATCCATTACGAACATTAGAAGTTTATTTTTGGACCTTTTTTTCAGAGATTTTACGGTCGCCATCGCTTGACCTTGTTCCAAAGTGACGTCAAAAGCTCAAAAATACCTCATGGTTGATATAAGTATAGAAAATTGCATGAAGCACATAAAAGATACAATGTTGAACCCGTGGAGTATTTCCTTTTTTTTTCCACGAGGCAGTGATATTCGAGTTGAATTAAAGCTGGTCA
The DNA here is from genome assembly GCA_029204205.1 of Desmophyllum pertusum. Classification (NCBI taxonomy): domain Eukaryota; kingdom Metazoa; phylum Cnidaria; class Anthozoa; order Scleractinia; family Caryophylliidae; genus Desmophyllum; species Desmophyllum pertusum. The sequence continues at coordinate 314,415 of MU826360.1, forward strand.
CCAGCAAAGTGGTACACATGTTTTTCCATGTGCTAGCAAGTGCAGTTAATTGGCGGATGGGCTGGAGATCATAAATAGCATATACATATTTTATATTTTATTAGTCACCTGATTCTTGAATTAATACTGAAACCTACGGAAGCCTGTAAGGGACATTTGAGATGCGAATTAATACTAGGTTACTGCGAGATAAAATGCAAGATGCGATGCGAGATAAAAATGCGAGATAGAAAAGGCGAGACAGAAAATACGAGATAGAAAAGGCGAGATGATAGGCGCACGTGGTTACTCTATAGAAGCATTCAAGTACGACCATTATAATTAACCGTGCAAATTTTCTTGGAAAACAAATACCAGGTGAAATTTAGATTCATGTGTCTCCCTGTAATACAAGTCATTCTAGAATGTGAAGGTAAATATAAAGCTGGCTCTAATTTGTATAACATTTGTTTATTCAACAATGTTAGAACGTTTATAGTAACCCATGTTAGTTGACGTTTCTTGAACATTTTTTGTTAAATTAATGTTCAGATTTCGATCAAACATTCATTTAACAAAAAATGTTACACAAACGTTATCTATAATATGCATATGGGTGCTAAACGTTCTAACATTGTTGAATAACAAATGCTAAACAACGATGTTTTAAAAACGTTTAGCCTGGGGCTTAACTGTAGCAAAAAAAAAATCACAAATCACAAATACAAAGGAAAACTAAACAAAACAAAACGTACAAACGGCATCAGTATGCAGTTGCTATCAGACACCGCTGTAGTTCAATAAACATCCTGTTTCAAACAAATAAAAATCGACAAATCAGTTTAATTGACTCTGAGGACAAAAGACCCTCAGTAATGACCTCAAGTGCTGTTTTGTGGTTTGTTGTCAAACATTAAATCAGGCGTAAGTTTTCTCTTGCATGACGGATCCAAAGAGCGTTCGGCGTGGCTAGGTGGCCAATTAATGGGAAGTCGTTGTTCTGTGGCAAATATTAGAGGAATACGCTTATTATTGAACGAGATATGCTCTCTTGAAAACAGACAAATTTACACGCGTTCATGGCTGGGTGGCAAGAGTTTCCGCCCAGCCATACGTTTGTAATATGCGGGTAAATAAAGTTACTTATAATACAATGCAATGACCTTTATTTTGACACGATGATAATTTAAAAGCATGACAATTCTTGTGGGGTCGTGTGCTACTAATGTGCAATTAATTAACTTTTGAATGCATCATTTGAAGCAGATTTCAAGTCGTTTCAAGTCGTTTCCTTTCAAACTCGGCACATTACTAAATTTTGCATGCCGCTTTCTCCGAGTTATATGTTTTTAATCGATTGAAGTTTAAAATTCGATATCTAAACAACACTTTCTACTAATAATGCAACTGATTTAGTTGTCGTGCCAAGTTTGAACGGAAACGAACGGAAATGGTAATCGATCCAAATATCTCGGCTTACGCGCATGTGTGCTATCGAAGCGATCGCTTGTTATAAAATCGCGGTCTCTGGGGAAACATTGAGCACCATGTTGTGCGTCGGTAACTTGCGATCAGGCGAATTTTTTTCCGCGCTTATTAGTTTACTTTCCCGCGACCCACGAAAATTATCAGGATATATCAGTAAAATCGCTTGGTAATTCAAACTTAACTTAACTCACTTTGGAAAAGAGTGACAGCCTGGGATCAAGTGGCCGCCCGAGCGTTTGTGGGATCGTTTGTGGGGACGAGAAGTTAAACTGCACGCGAAGATGACGAATTTATAGATGAAACTTTCGCGATTTTTTAGCGTGAAGATAACGTATCTTTTTAGTTGATTGCAGTGGTATTTTCCCTGAAATCTACAATAACATTCTTGAAGGAAAAAACCTAATACGGAAAGACTACAGATGCCCGAAATAAAGTATTTCCTTTCTTTATAAACAGCTGTAGTATAATATTGTTGTGCATTTTAAGTACTTGTTTACGGTTTTTTCCTACCTTGGTCGCGCAATAAAATGTGCCATTTGTACAGTGGAACCTCGATATAACGATGTGCCAAGGGACCGACCAAATTAGATCGTTATATCGGGAGATCGTAATAACGAATTCCCGATATAACGATTTTTCGGGAAAAGAGCCAAAAATATCGTTATATCGGGGTATTGTTAATAATTGATTTGTCATGTACTGTACAAATCCCTATCGTAACAAGCTGTTGACAGACACGTTACAGTCCTTCTGCAATGAGAACTAAATTATAAAGGAAAAGTATTGCCCGGGAGTATTGTCATATCTTTTCAAGTGTTAAGCCTCCTTTTTCATCGCGCGATGATTGATTTTATCGTTATATCGGGGTAAATTTTACGTTTGGGCTGCCAGATTGTGATCGTTATATCGGGAATATCGTTATATCGAGTATCGTTATATCGGGAGTTTTCTCCATACATTTACTGTAACATTTGCCGGGCCGTAAAATGTTGATCGTTATACCGGGAACATCGTTATATCGAGTATCGTTATATCGAGGTTCCACTGTACGTGCATTTAGACCAAAACAATCCCACAAACGTTCGCGCGGCCACTCTCGATCCCAGGCTATCACTCTTTTTCAAAGTGGGCGAAGGCAGCTCGGGCCCTGTAGAAGACTAGTTCTACTAGTCGAAATATTGGCCATTAAACCTCCCTTTTAAATGTCCGTAGTACTAGCCTTGCATTTTAAATTGTTTTGAACGCAAGAGTGTATAGGGGTGATTGATGAGAAAGTTTTTTTTATCCCGCTCCGCGGTCTCTCTGGCTTGTTAATTTAACTATAATAAAAAGAAAACGGCTGTGGACAGACTAAGTCAATTTAAAATTTACGGGTTGAATCACAAGAGAGCCTTTGATCTATTTTTGTCACGTTGTGACGTCATCTGCACATCTATTTATATACTACAGATGCACGGCAAAATGAAATATATTTGTTGTGATTCTATAATTTATAGCCTGGTTTTCATATGTGGGGAAAATCCCAGACCATCGGGGATTTTGTTATTTCCCGACAGACCCAGACATTCCTGACTTATGAAAATATGACGAGGTAGATGTGTATGATTGCCTCGCTGAGTCGGGAATTTAAAAGTCTTCATTGCCTGAGGCCAGCACATGGATAAACAAGTGTATTACGTCAAGCCGAAATAACCAGTGCCTCATAAAGAAAAATCCTTTATCGTCCACTGGAATAGTCCAACAGGAAGCAGTTCAGACTGCTTACAACAAACACAACATCTCCCGGAAAAACAGAGCAGAGCCTTAACCAGACTGAGTGTCACAGAAGGGACAGTTATGGCTGAAGATGACAAAGTTTCTTTCCCAAAGTCGAATGACTTCCAAGGTGTGACATTTTATTACTATGTATATCCATCATTATCTATCGAATTTGATATTTTTTACATGTATATATCATATTACTGACAGAAAATGGGATGGCCCCAGGAGAAGAGTTTTGATAATTTAGTTTCTGTCGCAAAAAAAAAAAATTGCGCGTTTGAATTATAAGCTGAAACTTTTTGCAGGCGTAACAACACTGCATATTTGAATATACATAGTGATAGTCTATCTGGAGGAGTACGTAATGTTCTAACTAATACGTTAGTGACTAAACTAGCTTTCAAGACGCACCGTGTTAGATGCCTTATCCCGTGCAGCACTCAAAATATGAATGCCTACAATCAGATCGTGGATAGAAAATCTCAAAGACAGTACTCGGCAAATGACAGGGACTCAAAAGTGATAAGGATAATTATAACTTGCGAGGATGGAAATGAATTAAAAAGCTTGGACAAACTTCAAAATCATGTAAGGGCCACGCGTTTTCATTTGGCTGGGATTCCTTTCAAAGGACAAAGAGATCTTCCCACAACCTTTATAAATTGATTTTGTAAATTTAGTTAGGGCTAAGAAATATTTTTTGCTAATACTGATGTAAAACATTAATGGAGTTTCGAGCAAAATACCAAATGAACACGTACATAGCCCCAAGGATTGACTTGATTAAGGAATTATTTTGATCATTTCACTTGATAACAATGGACTGATACTTGTATTCTCACCTGAACCGAAGCAAACCGCAGTTTGCGGTTCGATTCTGATCATATAATACAAATATGGCGTCACTACCCACAATTACTCATGATCAGTGGCCAACTGATGATACGTCTATAAAAATAAAAAATAAAAAAACCTAAACCCAAATTGGAAAACAAATATCGAGGCTTGCCCTTGTGATTGTCGTGTTAGAAGTGTTAATACCCTGTTAATAGTGAACTACTGATGAAACTTCAAAAGAATGGTTGAAATGTTAAATGTTGAAAACATACGTTGGAAGAAGTACTACCGAGGAAGCCATAGAAGAGTACGGATGGACCAAGCTTGACGAGACTGAAGCGGATTGTGATGATCACCATTGACTGATTATCTCTGGTCGGCTCATGTTGCTCATCTATTTTTAAATTTAAATTGGTGGCTATTGTTTGCAAATTCACCATTCGCAATCCGTTTCAATCTCCTCGATCCTTAACCATCCACGTTCTATTTCGGTTTATCATTACCTCTTTGGTATGTCTCTGTCATTTAAAAGTATTATTTTGAGGTTTCCTTCAATTTGAAATAACTTTTGTACATCGCAAAAGGCGGATGACATCATAGTTGGTGACATTGCTCCTTTAAGTAAAGTTTAGTTTAATTTGGAGTTAATGTTGAGTAAGTCTGCAAAACACTGCCTGCCTGTTTTTTATGACTGAAAGTCATTCGGAATCCAGCGGACCGAACATATACAAACGCGAGCCACGTGTTTTAATAATAAATATTTTCAGAGTTTGTCCATCAGTAATTCATTGTCATTCTATCTTGCTATCGATCACGTTCTATTAGGTTATTGTTAAGTACTGGATGTTTTGTACTGTATATTTTTTCCTGTTATACGTACTGCGGGATTTTTCACTCAATTTGATTCAGTGATTGAGTGATTTTCCATAACTTTAAGCTATGTTTTTTTTATACTGTCCCATGTTCATTTGGCAGTTCTATTTTTCCCCGTATAAATGATCAAATGAGAGAAATATTTAAGCAACTACCCGCGCAGCTGGACAGTTTAAAGTTTTAGCTAGGAGAACCTGTAATGAGAGAATAATAAGAGGACACTTTTGTTTGTGTACTAATTTTAGCATTTTTCACGCATTCTGTAGTTGATGATCAAATGAAAGAGAAAGCAGAGAGGCTCGATGGCTCAGCGAGGAGGAGGAAATCAGCGAGTCGAGAACCGCAATACAAGAACATCGTCCACTTGTGGGAGTTCTTACTAGAACTTCTGGCATACGGTCATGAATGTCGCCCAATCATAGCTTGGATCAGAGAAGAGCATGGAGAGTTTAAATTCCATAACCCAGAGGAAGTTGCAAAAATATGGGGTGCATATAAAAAGATAAGAGGGATGAATTACGAGAAACTCTGCCGTTCAATACGATATTACTATCAAAAAGGAATCATTAGAAAGGTGAGCAACGCGAAAACATTTCATTGTCTTTATCATTTAAAAACATGTGCTGTGATGCGATGCGATGAAAATGTCATTTAAATCACGTGGCATTTGGCGTTTGTCCAGTTCTTTGTACTCTTTAAAATTAGTTGCACGGTAATTTATAATTAGCACCTATTTTATATTCGATTATGTCATAGGCACAAATAAAGTCGAAATTAAATGTAAAGTGAAAAACATCGAAATTACTTTTTCGACACTTGGCTCCAATATAGGTCTAGTGGACATTTTGTTAGAAAAAATAACGTTTAAGTTCAATTTTGGTAGAAAAATATTCATCTATGGGAAGCCCGGTCTAGCGGTTATTGTTAATCTCCATGCACATGGACATACATGTAGGACCAGTTCAGACGCCGTTCTTCACTTGGGCCGAATCGAATTCGATGAATTAAGTTCATGTGTAGTACGGCGTCTGAATGATTAGGAACGGCTGATTGTATTCGGATCGGCTCAGCTGTTCTTCCCACCTGGCTCAGAGCCAAAATTAATCAGATGACGACGTACTCTGTCAGCGCTCGCCACAAAAGAACAGTCTAAAAGTTCGAACACTTTCATACAGTCTTAATCACTCTGCCGACGACATGCAATTAATCCCCATTAAAAAAAATCCTAACGAGGGAAGAGAAGCGGAAGCTTTTTTTAATCTCAAAAGCCAGAATACTCGAACCTTAGGCCCAGTTCAGACGCCGTACTTCACATGAGCCGAATCAAATTCGAATTTACTCCGACCCAAATTAATTTAGACCGGCTGAATTGATTCCGACGCCGAGCTTAATTCAGCCGAACTGGCGTCTGAATCAAAGCCGGTCCACAGCTGTTATTCCCGGCTGAGCCAGGCGCTAGGTGGGAAGAACGGCTGAGCCGATCCGAATTCAATCAGCCGTTCCGAATTGATTCAGACGCCGTACTTCACATGAACTTAGGCCCGTTTCAAACGTCGAACTTTACACGTGCCGAACCTAATTATTAGATTCGGCACATGTAAAGTTCGACGTATGAACAATTAAGTTCGACAGTTTTGTATTTGGGTCGACCCGCCGTTCTATTCGACTGCGCCAGTCGAATAGAACGGCAAAAGTTCGACACTGATTTATACGTCGAACCATTTCATGTGCCGAATCTAATGCAGACATTAAGGATACATTATATAAATTATGTTTTACCCAGAATTCTGCGCGTTTCATCTACATGGCATGCGCACAAAGCCTGTATCCAAACAAGATGGCGGGAAAAGATGAAGGTTCTTGCTTCTCTTGGTTGGAAACGACTAAATATACTTGTCTCAGCTGCTACGAATACTTTTGTATGCGGGGTTCCAGTCGATATTTGAAAATGACGAAAGTGTTGTGGGTTGGAAAGTGTGCAGTTCAGTGGCGCACTGCGAGCGGTGCTTTCAAGAAAAAATGGGAAGGGAAGATACTGCATGTTGAAACGCCTTCTTCTGCTCTCTATGATGGCATTGGCAAGAAACAAGCTCTTCAGTTTTAGAATTCATCTTTCCCGCATCTTTGTCCGTCATTTTGAATCTTCCGGAAAAACAATAGCCGCTGACCTCAAAAACTAAATGCTCACTTTGACAATTAAGTTCGACGACAATTAAGTTCGACGTCTGAATCAACTGCCGAACTTAATTATTTGGGTCGACCCAAATAGGTATTAGGTTCGGCAAATGTAAAGTTCGACGTTTGTATGGCCTTAACATCCGATAAGAAACATACCAGATATTTAGTTTCCTTTTCTTATTTTATTTTACTGTCGATCATTATGTTATCTGGTGACATACGTATTTCCGTTTTATATTGTGAAAAAGCTGTGACTATATAATACGTATACCGATGTAAATTTTCATCATTGTACTGAAGAAGGCTGCTTTGACAAGCAAAATTATAGTACTTAAAAAAATAGCGAGTTTGAATAACCAGTGTAATGATACCGTACATCCTAACCATGATTTTATATAAGCTCGTACAAAACGACTACTTAACCAATCAGAGCGCGCGTTATATGACCAAAATTTTATTACAGAAAATATATAACGGAACGAAATCCAATAAACCACTTCATTCGTAATAGGTAATCTGGGCAAACCGGGGAATACAGTGTTTGAATGGTCAAATAATTTCCGTACAATTGGACATTTTAAATCGAAGATATTACTAGGCAATATATTGAAAACATATAATAATTTGGTTGCTTTTCTTTGCTTTAAACAGGTCGTTGGCCAAAGGCTGGTGTACAAGTTTGACAAACTGCCATACAAATATGTACCTGGCGTGACAAGATCCCGTTGTCATGGACACAGGATCAATGCGTGTATCCAGAACCAACTGAGACAAGTGGAGGTTGCACCTTCCCATGTCAGTAATAATTGCTTTTTGTCCTCGTTTATCCCTGTCAGTACTGCGGCCAGCAACAGATGCTGCTGCCCACTCAACCCCATGACTTCTCGTCCCATCATGTGGTGTCCAGGCCCCATGCCACAGGCACAGCAAATTCCGTACCCCAAGACTAGGGTCATGTTTCCATCTGAAGTCGATCCGATGATGCCGTTACCATTGCCGATTGGTGTTTTCAAGCCATCAAACCCGTAGTTTTACCGCCATGTTAACACATGTATCTAACTACAGCTAAAATGCAATAGAACAGCAGCCAGTATCGCCCTAGATTAGTTGATATTCTGTTGAAATAGAAAAAATAAAACGTTCAACTTTTTATTTCAATGTAATTATCAAGTGTTAACGTTTTATTCACAAAAGTTATTAGATTGTAAGTACAGTACTGTGCAAAAGTAATGCAAACGTATTTCGACGACATTCGTTAATTGTTCTCGCGAAATTTCGGCAAAATTTCGGCGAAATTTCGCCGCGATTTCGAATCGCTTCAAAACGAAATTCGACGAAATTTCGACGAAATTTCGTTGATGACAACGAAGATGCGAAATTTCGCGAATTTTCGAACTAGCGAAAATTCGCGGACTGCGAAATTTCGCGGATTTTCGAACTAGCGAAAATTCGAGGAAGCGAAATTTCGTGGATTTTCGCAGTTGCAAGCGAAATTTCGAACCATTGAAACTCGAACAAGCGAAAAACCAAAGTGGAAATTAGTACATGTAATTACAAAGGGAATGAAGGCTGTTTACACGTAAACTGTTTTATCATTTGCCGCGTGCTCACGAATGACAAGCGGCTGGGCTGGACCTTATCGTGTCTTCGCTCGCTCGTTATGTTTTGTCTTTCGCTCGGTAAAAACAAACATTGTTCAGTATCGTGTCTTTGCTCGCTCGTTATGTTTTGTCTTTCGCTTGATTACAAAAGTGTTTTAATTTGACTCTTCGGACAATAACGACAAACATTGTTTAATCGTGTCTTTCGCTCGCTCGTTATGGTTTGTCTTTCGCTCGAAAACAAACATTATTTTTTCGTGTCTTTCGCTCGCTCGTTATGTTTTGTCTTTCGCTTGATTACAAATTAGAGAAGTGTTTTAATTTGACTCTTCGGACAGTAACAACAAACATTGAATTATCGTGTCTTTCTTCGCTCGCTTCGCTTATTGATGGCGAATTCTTACATAAACAGAGTATATACACCTTATAATTATTGGATGGTTTAACACATACATGTAATACGCGCGGATATTTTGAGAGCAATGAGCAAAATGTCCGCGCGTATTGTATGTTAAACTATCGAGTAAGGGATTTATTATTCCACTGACGACCCAAATACTAGTAAGTCAAAATGTACACTCTAATAATATCACTGCTTTATTACATCTTATAGTTAACATACAATATTACTTATACCACATGAATGCTAATTTCTGCTAAAATTTGATTTATCTCGGTTATCAGTGAAATTCGAAACTCAACGGTGCTTTTACTTTTACGTCTATTACACGATTGTACGATCGTAGAAAGAAAAAATCCTAATCCTAACATTAAAAGAAATATCACTATGTTAAACGGCTATCTTTTCCTATTTTCCTTAAGTTTTGACATCGTTTCCCGATACTTATTTTGCAAGTATCCCACATCTTCGCCACTTCCTCACTGTTCCTGCATTGAAACGAAAACGACCGGACAACCTCATCTGAAAGAAAAATAAATAAATAAGACGTTAAGTCTGAGCATTAAATGGGCTAAGAAATAACTAGTTAGCTAGATATGCCGGCAGAATTTCGAGCAAATTCGCCACCTGCGACATGAGCATTATGCCGACAAAGTAAGTAAGATAAATTACAACAGCTATCACTGCAATTTTGCTAAACCAAACGAATATCTATAATTTCCTACAATTTCAGTTTGCAATTTACAATGAATATGTACACGTAACTAGCAGAATACGCTATTTTTACGACCATTGTCGGCAGGCAGAATCCCGGGGCAGAATACGCCATTTTACGAAGATAATTTATCCAAGCCTATGAAGTTGTCTGTCACGTTGCAAAAGTAGTCTGAAAGTATGTGCAATAAACCTACCTTTTATTGCTGTAATAGTTTCTGGGTTGAGGGGCACGAAATCCTTCGTTCCTTGAACTGTAGACCTCTTTAATACATCTGTACTAAAGAGGTTGTCCAGCAGACGCAACGCCATCTGCGAAGGTTTTGACGCGGCCTTGGCGAAGCTGTATTTTTCTCGTCGGAGTAGCACAGTTCTGTAACCACCGACTGCGACTCCATCATCTAATGAAATAAGAAAAAAGAGATCAGCGGAAATGTAGCGTTTCCTAAGTAAGTGCTCAGCACATTATTTACCCTTTCAATTTTTTCAGTGTGTAAACCTGAAGCTAATCACTATCTCTGACTGAAACATGATACAACAACAATAAGCTTTATTTGCATGACCATAAATCATTACAGTATTGCAAAAGCGTAAAATATTTAGATAGAAAACGAACTTAAATTAAAATAGAAATAGAAAAAAAAAAATGGAAAAGAGAATTACACGTAAATCTTAACTATCAAACTAGGCTGATATCAATTTGTTTCGCAGATCAATACAGGAGGAAAGGAACTTTACCAACTGTATGTTAATAAAATAATCAGAGGAGTTCAATAACTCTATAATTAATTCTGTGAGTGGTAACTGATTGAAATTTGAGAATTTGTTATCTATTTTATTATAAAAGCCATCTCTAATTGATGAATAGTTGGGACGATGAAACAAAAAATGAATTTCATCTTCGATATTATTGAGATCATAAAGAGTGCAAAGTCTATCACACATGATACTGTAATTATACAGTATTTCACTGACCATCTGACAGTATCGAGTTTGTTGTAAGGTCCAGCCTTGCCGCTTCCGCGATCTGCGAACTGTAGATGGGTTGACGACGACACCTCTCTTGGCTAGTTTTGCCTGGATCTGTTTACTCGTTGCCTCGTCGTTCTTCCGCATTTGCTGTTCGATGAAAGCTTTCGCTGCTTCAGAAAGCTTTGTTGGTCTTCCTGACCGGGGACGGTTCTTAACGGAGCCAGTCTCTCGGAGTTTTTTTATTATTCTGGTGACGCTGGCGTAGCTGATAAGCAAACCTTCTCTCTGTATATTCCTAAGTATTTCAGCTGGATGAAGATCTTGCTTGTAGAGTGACTCGATTCGATTTCGTGTGTAGTTGTTTACCTTTGGCATGATTGCATCGGAAATGACGATACAGTGTATGGAACTTAATTAAACGTAATTTAAGTGTGGGCGTTTAGTAGGAACAATAGACTTTTCGGACGCAATCATGAAATAACATTTTAATTGTGTTTCTCGCCCACTATTTTAATTAGTGTTTTAAAGGTGATTCTCGGACTGTAACACAAAAAGTGTTTTAATGACTCTTCCGACGGTAAGAACAAACATTGTTTTATCATGTCTTCGCTCGCTTGTTATGTTTTGTCTTTCACTCGATCAAATTAGAGAAGTGTTTTTAATGTGTGTGACTCTTCGGACGGTAACAACAAACATCGTTTTATCATGTATTCGCTCGCTCGTTATGTTTTGTCTTCCGCTCGATCAAATTAGAGAAGTGTTTTTAATGTGTGTGACTCTTCGGAAGGTAACAACAAACATTGTTTATCGTGTCTTTCGCTCGATCGAAATACATGTATACGGCAAACGTTTTAAATTGACGCGGGGACAGCAACAACAAACAATTTTATATCATGTCTCTCACTCACTCTTTTGTTTTGTTTTTCGTTCGATCAGAATATATAGAGAAGAGTTTTATAATGTGACTCTTGGACGGTGAAATCAATCTTTTTATGTTATCTTTCGCTCGCTCGTTATTCTTTGTCGTACGCTCTATCAAATTAGAGAAGTGTATTATATTATATTGTACTTTTGGCGAGCGAAAATTCGAACGAGCGAAATTTCGCTCGAAGTATAGAACGAAATTTCGTTGACTGCGAAGCGAAATTTCGCACCAAATTTCGCTAGGTCCTGCGAACTTTCGCTCGAAAGTTTCGCAAACCAAAACGAAATTTCGCTAGGTCCCGCGAAATTTCGCTCGAAATTTTCGCAAGCCAAAGCGAAATTTCGCAGCAGTTAAAACAATAGGCTTCCGAAATTTCGCCGAAAATTCGCCGAAATTTCGTTTGATGCGAAATTTCTTTCATTTTCGTTCATTTTCGCCGAAAAGCCCCGAAAAGCTCCGAAATTCGTCGAATTACGTTTGCATTACTTTTGCACAGTACTGTAGTCCCTCTTTTGGATAGAAGAGCGAATGCGAAGTGCGAGTGAGCGGCAATCGAGCGCGAGCGAGCGGAAAGAGGGACTGACGTCTTTTCTATTTGCGACGCGTGCAGGTAACTCCGCCCACCACGCCGTAAACAATTGAAAATTAAATTTGTTTAATAACAAACTCTGCCCTTTAGGTTACGTACGGCCAAAAATAAGCCGGCCCTGGTGCGAAGAAAGGATTCTTATAACACACGCGACTCATGAGTTTTTGCGAGGTAAATTGCACGAACAAATAACATTGCTAAGACTACTTGTTTTGAGTTGTTTAATGACAACTTAGATCAATCAACGAAGCTAAAAAAAAACAGAAGATGCGGCCTCAGCGCTATGTGGAAAAAAACCGTAGACACAAAGTCATGCAAAGTAAACATCAGCATTTGTTCCAAAGACTGCATTTATCGTCGTTAAGCCAAAATCGTTCGATAATGCTCTTCTGGCGAACAACGATCAGATGCGGAGTCGCCAGCTGTATACATCCATCTCTCCCGGGATCTCTAATGCGGACTAGTCGCTCGTTAACAAAACTCTGATAAATTATCCTCTTCAAGAAGTCCGTGAGAAGAACGGCCATGACAGCCTTTCCAATCAGCAAAGCTTTGGTTGCTTGCTTCTGCTCTTCCTTTAAAACTACGTCGTTCAAATGAAGAGATAAACATTCTGCATTCTCGCCACTCGAAGTTGCCGCTGTTCAGTCACGCGCTATGAAATCTAAGCTTCGATAGTGCCAACAATTTGTCAAGAAGTGTTTAAAGAGTTTATACTAATCAATATCAGCTGACAGCGTCTATTGTCTAATAAACGTCGCAAACAGAAAAGCCGACAGTCCCTCTTTCCGCTCGCGCTCGATTTCCGCTCACACGCTCACAATGTCAAGCAGATTTTCATAAGTCAGTAAAATTAAAAAATGGGATCAGTGATGAGAATCACTTTTCTGTGCTTGCTCTGTGGAGTTACGTTTTGAAAAATAGCGCAAAAACGTTCAAAAATAAGCCCCTCTGGGGCCAGGGTACACGCCTCCTCTTCTCCTCTGCCTTGCTGCTGTCCCCTCTACTCCTCTGTTGCCACTGAATTTTGGGGGGAGGGGGTGAATGATAAAGCTGTTTTCTGCAAAACCCAGAATTTGGATGAGAAATTTCCCAGAACTATAACATGTCTCTCAGAACGTGTCGCGATAATCTTGTTAGAAAACGTTGGGTGACAAACTTGCAAATCCACAAGTGCAACCCGTGCCTTAGGCCCAGTTCAGACGCCGTACTTTACATGAGCCGAATCGAATTCGAATTTAGGCCGACCCAAATTAATTTAGATCGACTGAATTGATTCAGACGCCGAGCTTAATTCAGCCGAACTTAATTGAATAGGGGAAAATTGCTGTTATATTGAAGAGTACATTATAATAATTCATGCATTTGTTTCGGCTCATGCCAAGTTCGGCGTCTGAATCAAAGCCGGTCCACAGCCGTTATTCCCGACCGGCTGAGCCAGGCGGGAAGAACGGCTGAGCCGATCCAAATTCACATGAGCCGTATCGAATTGATTCAGACGCCGTACTTCGCATGAACTTAATTCACCGAATTCGATTCGGCTCGTGTGAAGTACGGGGTCTGAACTAGGCCTTAGTTTAGCTGTATTTCAGAGCGTATGGCATGACACTTTTGCGGGTTCTATTTTTTGAGATTTCCCTATTTCTTTCACGATCCGCAAAACAAAAAAGTTCTCGCCCAAAATCATTCCCTCAGCAAATACTTTTTTCCGCAAATCTTGACTCTGTTCATGTATTATCAGTATACACCTGAAAGAAAATTGCGTTGGTATCTAAACGATCTCCCATCGTACGAAGTTAATGTGAAAACTGATAACCACGAACATTAGATTCCGAAAAACACAACAATTCGCCAATCAGCAAAATTAAAATCCCGAAAACATTTCATTACACAGTCCCAGAGTTTTTTTCTTCAACTCAAAATAAAAAGTGCCCCTGTGATCAAATTAAAGAGTCGATATTCATATTTAGACATTTTCGTGTACGAAAATATGACTTTCTTGCACATCTTGTCAAATTTCAATCCATTACGAACATTCTGAGAAGTCTATTTTTGGATCTTTTTTTTAGAGATTTTACGGTCGCTATTGCTTGTCCTTGTTCCGAAGTGACGTCAAAGGCTCAAAAATACCTCATGGTTGACATAAGTATAGGAAATCGCATGAAGCACACAAAAAATACAATGTTGAACCCGTGAAGTATTTCCTTCTTTACCACGAGGCAGTGATATTCGAGTTGAATTAAAGCTGGTCACCAGCAAAGTAGTACACATGTTTTTCCATGTGCTAGCGAGTGCAGTTAATTAGCGGATGGACTGGAGATATAAATAGCATATACATATTTATCTTTCATTCGTCACCTGACTCTTGAATTAATGCCGAAACCTACGGAAGCCTGTAAGGGACATTTGAGATGCGACTTGGTACTTGGTTACTGCGAGATAGAAAATGCGAGATAAAAAATGCAAGATAGAAAATGCGAGATGATAGGCGTACGTGGTTACTCTGGAGCGTAGAAGTACGACCATGGGGCCTGCATGAACCCCGCTGTCCTTAGCCTTTAGCAACTGAGACGGGGAAATCAATTGAGAAAACAAATATTAATTGAAATTTAGATTAATTTGTCATTCATTGTTCTCATTGGATGATTCACACGCGACAATGATAATAATATGAATCTTCCAATGAGAACGCAGCTGTGATTTGAACATTTTCGTACACTCTCATAGCGGTGTTACACGCGCCATTGGCGAGGTGTCTCCATAAAAATCAAAAATTCCCAAAAGAGGGACCTGATCTAAAATCAACTCTCTAATATTTCATTAGACCAAGGTCTGGTCTACAAATACCTGAAATAAAATGTGTGGGCACTCGTCGTATAACACTATAAAAAGTTGCATCAAATTCACAAAAATAGCCTATTTCATTACCATTCGGATTTGAAACCAATCACAGATTGAAAAATAGACCATATAACAGTCCAGGCCTGAAAACATTTATAAAACTAACCTGAATTATGTACAAAGTCTTCCTACTGCACACCTTCTTTTCAAACCATTGGATCGTTGTGTCACGCAACACCAGGAGCAAAACACATGTATTCGGTTCACCGAATCCGCCAAAAGCCCAACTTATGTTCACCCATTGATATGTGAAGATTGATCGACAATCAATCGAATCAATCAATCAAAAACTTTATTAATGTGTCGTAAGTGTTTTAGCCGAGGGAAAGCCGTCTACTAATAGGGGACACCTACCTAAAATTAACGAAGAAGCAGAAGCAGAAGCCTTATGGTATTCATGGATGCAAAATAACTGCAGCTAGTTCACGAAAAATAAATTATGTTAAGTGTTCAACTTGTCCCTAGCAAAGCGTTTACAAAGGCAAACATACCCTGGCTAGGGTAACCGTACTGCTCATCTAGGGTAACCGTAGCTGCCTAATGTAAACACGTCGATGAAAACAAAGAAGACACATGTGAGTGCTTGGGTTGCCCTACACTAATATTACTCTACCTACTTGTAAACAGGCCCTTAGATTAACAAACCCAATTGTTCCAATAAGTTCGATTTGATTACTAATGTCTTTTTTAGTAACGCCAGGAGTTATGGTTTTAAGTTATCTCAGTCATGGTTTGGTCTCAAAAATTATCAGAACACTTCTTTTTTCACATCATGGTCATGTTGCATGTATGTTTGAGGACTGGCTACGATTACAAAAAAATTAAAAAATTAATAAACTAAATAGTGACATTAAGCTAATAACTTTTTTTCTGATTTTGCAAGCCTTACAGTTACTACCGCTACGATACTTCGCAAGGAAAATCGGAACAGTGAATATAAAACAAAACCCTAAAACAATGACGTTATTACGTTTCCATGTCTTTTGCCTTTGCCACGCAATGCCGGATACATGTATATAGCGAAAGTCTTTATTAAAGTTTTGGAAATATATATAAAATATATATGTTTTATTTTGCCTCCATGCAAGTGCGTGAGCAAATTTCCAGTAACAGCAGTAAACTATCTGAGAGTGCATCTCCAATATTTTGTGAGCACACATGTTTAAAATTATGATTCTAGATCTGAATAACTCGGTTCATTGTTTACCAAGTTGTCTCCTGTGTGTTTGAAGTTCGGTGCATTTTCAACAGTCCAAGGTCGTCCAAGAGTGATTTTGAACATCTTTGACTCGAAACTTTGTGGTTGGCATGTAGATCCCCTTCATTTAAATCATTCAGTATTAAAATGCATCTTAAATGTACACCATGACGGAATCTATATATATATATATATTAGGTGGACAAATAAATCAGTAAGATGTCAGGCCTTTTGACCAAAATGAGACAGCATAAATTAAAAAGGTCAATTCCAACTGGAACAAATATTCAAATGCTTCGTAGAATACATTTATAATAAAACAAGATCATAGGACGTTTCGAGTGAAGCAAATCATTTTTTGGAGTGCATTTTCATGTATTTACGTTCTACCTAAACTAGTCAGCGTTTGGAGACTTTAGACCGTGCCCTCAGTTTACTTCTAAAGCTCCAAATATTAATTATCTTTGACCATTGCTATACATTTGTGTTGACTGTCATTTCTGAGAATTTGGCGGCACATCGAACAATACTCCCGACTGCTTCAGTTGACAATATGCTTATTACTGTAAGGAGAAATAACATGTTGATCGCTATTGGGAATGGCAGTCACGCGCGTGGATGGCATATTCCATCTGGAATTTTCTTGTTCTAAAATAAGTAAACAGAGTTCGAAACTGTTTTCATTTAACCTGGCTAATATTAATTTACTGTACCGGCTCGCATGCATCAGAGAAACGAGAGTAAAAATGTTTCGCTTATTCTTTGTGTTGGCTCTGGCCTTTTTCTTGGGTTCCTTCGGAACAACGCAGAAGAAAAATTCTGCAAACCAGGTAATAACATAAAATAAACCATAAGTGATTATACATCAATCTTTCTTCGCTTCAGAATTTTCATGAAAGTAGCGTCGATAGTAATTCTAAATTGCTGTGTAGTTGTCTATAAAGGTTTTTCTCGTTATATCAAACATATTTTTAGAGTACTGGGACCGCAATCAAACCAAACTGCTGTGCGTCACAATCTGGATGTAGCAAAGATGGTAATTAAGTGAACATTTACAATTCATTTCAATCAGTTATCTTTCAAGTGCAGTTTCTGCGAACGAACAAAGTTTATTTTAGTAATGTTTGTTTCCTTCAATTTTCTCGGCAGGAAAAGACGGAAAAGATGGACACAACGGTAAGTTTACAATAGAGCAAGTATGTTAGTTTATTATCTGCTGTCTGTTAGTTTACTGTTAGTTATTGTCACAATATTTTCAGCTCTTATATAAGGCCCAGTTCAGACGCCGTACTTCGCATGAGCCGAATCGAATTCGATGGATTAATTTCATGTTAGGTACGGCGTCTGAATCAATTCGGAACGGCTGGATGAATTCGGATCGGCTCAGCCGTTCTTCCCGCCTGGCTCAGCCGGGAATAACGGTTGTGGACCGGCTTTGATTCAGACGCCGAAATTCACATGGGCCGAAACAAATGCATGAATTATTATAATGTATTTTTCAATATAACAGCAATTTTCCCCTATTAAATTAAGTTTGGCTGAATTAATCTCGGCGTCTGAATCAATTCAGCCGGTCTAAATTAATTTGGGTCGACCTTTTTTCGAATTCGATTCGGCTCATGTGAAGTACGGCGTCTGAACTGGGCCTAAAAACACACACAAACAAATCCGTTCGTTCACCGATAATTGAATCGCGGCTTCTTTTGTTGTTGTTCCACACAGGAAAAGATGGGCGCGATGGCTTAAACGGTGATGTAATCATTTTTATGTACAATTGAAGCGTAAAATTCAGTTTATAACTTAATTAGATGATATTCGTTTGCGGTTCTGAATTTATCAGGCCTGAATCGTGACTACGTATGATTCGAAAACATTTGTTTTTGGCTAACAAAAAAGTAAACGACGATTGCTAAAATGTCACTACAACAGTTTAAAATCACAAAGAAGAATGTCATCTGAGGGTCAAAAAAATGATGAGCCAAATAAGATTTCAAACAGAGTGCTACTAAAAAATAAAAAATAACCACGGCAAAATTTAATTCAAAGAGTGTCATGTAAGACATATAAGTCGTGTTGCTGTCAAGTAATTTGTAGTTTACGTTTTCCACTGATCGCTAATATTTGTACCACAGGACGCGACGGACGCGATGGGACAACTGGAGCAAAGGTTTGATAATGCCGATAATTTCGCCAGAGTACTTGTAATTAAAACGCAGCAGAACACCTAATATAATAGTGCACGGTTTAGTATTTGGTTGTGGACCACCAGAAGTCAAACATTAACGCTACCGTTCTCAGACACATCAGACTTCATGGTGTATGTATAGCACTTTAAAACTTCAAGTACTCACAGTATATTTGTATGGTTACAAAGTAATTAAAAAAAAATGGTTTATTTTTCAGGGAGAGAAAGGTGACATAGGGATGAGTGGACGGGATGGAAATGCTGGCATCAAGGTTCGTGTAACATTTAATTTCATTTCATTTCATTTAAGACGGCGAAGGAAACATTTATGCACGATGCATGCATATGCTCAGTTAATTTTTGCCGCCACGTATACGTTTTGATATACTGTATTTTCCTGAAGTTATTTTTTGTAATATTTTATCCTTTATTTAACCCAAGAGAAAACAATCAAATTGAGGTCCTTGTACTGTTTATTTTCTGATTTCCTTACATTTATTATGCGATTTATCTCGGCTTTCTTGGCATAGAACAATTATATTTTCGTTGAATTGTCACGACTAGCGATTAATTTAGGTGGTTGCTATTTCTAAAATAGGCAATCACAGCATGCTAGTTTGATTTCTGGCGTCAATCTTCAACTTTGACAACATAATGCAGAAACAAATATTGCAAATTAACATAACATGGTTTTGATCAGAGAATCAAAACTCGAAATTATTGTCTTAAAATTGAATTTGCAACAACAATGAATAAAGTTGTAGACACGTTTGGGCCTAAAACACATTTATTAAATCGTAGAGAATAATATTGAGGAAAATTGTTCGCGCCCCAAATGTAGGGGTTTAGGAAAATGTCCAAACGTGTGATGATGATGTATTGAGATTTTAAGTTATCGATTAGTTACTAGTATGTAAATCAAGTGAAACTAACTCAAAAGTCATACAGTTTGACCATTAAGGTCTGCGGCCATAACGTCAGCTACACCGGTGCGTGTAGTTAGTGGGAGTGACAAGTAACACTTGTATGCGTCGGAACGCCAATCTCCATGAAGTTGCAGGAGATGCTCAGGAACGCCAGCTTGATAGGCATAATACGCCCCGCCCCTCCGGAAACTGTGCGGAGAATAGTCCGTCGGATTGAGGCCGAGCATGCCTACTAGACGCTTCAGAGTCGTAGTGAAGAAGTGGGCGGTGACCGGAGCAGGGCCAGTAGCCGTAGGAAAGGTGAAGAATGGAGAACTAGGAGTTGCTGGAACTAAGGCGAAGTAATGCTGGATCGCAGTAACTGGACAAAGCGAGGAGTTTGGAATACTCGGGAGTGGAACAATGTGGATTCCCTCTTTGTGTTGGCGAGTCTTGGACCATTTGATGCGCAGCAAGCAACCAGAAGCGATGAACCTGATATCCTGTCTGGTGAGATGCTGGTTGCAGTCAAACGTAGAAGCTGTGGGTGAGACTAAGTTGGACTTGGGTAAAAATGAGAAGAAAGCCACTGTAAATAACGCCCAAGTCAAAGCGTGGGACGTTAGATTCAAATCCAAGAGTCTGCGGATGGAAAACAGAATAGCAGGTGTGATGGGATGCTTCTGACGGGTGGCAGTTCCCAACATACGCTTGAGACCCTTCTTAGTTAATGTAACATCGAAGCTGGTAAATGCATCTGTAGACAAACCGTGAAAAAGGTGAAGCAGCCGGATGCCGTTGAGATGACCCAAGATATACTGGAAGGAAACAGTTCGGCGGGATAAGAAGGCAGCATATGCAGAGATAGTGGAAGGCGAAGCCGGGAGGGACACCACCGAGAACATGTCGCAGAAACGATGAAAGGAATTCCATTGAGACCGCAGGTTGCGAACGGTTCCTGGAGCGTACGCTTGTGCTTGGATCTGGGAGACAAGATGTCGAAGCTGGGAATGCGGCAATCCTAGTGAGCTGTCGCTGTCGGCAGAGAGGAGGCCTGAGAATGGAGATAAAAGGTTGCGTTAGAAGTCGACTTCGAAGTCAAACAACTGGGGCGAACAGAAGAAATGAGTGGTGAGTGAGTCTGTGGTCAACTCGGCGAAACGTTGCTGGTGGGTGGGAGATAAATGCCAACGACTCAGATGATTGGCGAAGGAGTTTTCCAAGCCTGGGATATGTTTTGCAAGTAGATCAACGTCATTACGAGCAGCAAGAAACCAAATCTCCCGCAAGCATAGTTGCATGCCTAAAACACGTGAACGGCCAGAGTTGATTGCGAGAACGCTATTCGCATTGTATCTTTGTAAGATGATGCGCTGGCCACATAGAAGCGTTCCCCAGAGCTTAAGGGCGACCATGATAGTCAGAAGCTCCAAGATGTTAATATCATGCCCAAAACGATGGAGAATAGAACCAGGAAAAGGGGTGTGGAAGTACTGTCCATTGAAATTGCCTCCGGCGCCAGTAGCGCATGCGTCAGTAGAGAGGAACAGGCGGTCATCGAGCCATGGCGATATTTTGATGATGGACACACCATTGTAATGAGGTAAGAAATGGCACCACCATCGAAGATCAGAGTTATTAACCGCAGACAGAGGGCACAGTTTAGACGTTCTGTGTAGGCGGAGAGTGTTCAAAAGGGTCGACATGAAAACTCGAGCGGGGCGAACGCAGGCGGTGACGAAGGACATAACAACAAGCAAGGACTGCAGATCGTGACGGGTGACGCAATTGACGTAAAGTAACGACACGCAGCGCTGAAAGAGTTCCTGCAGTCTGTCGGAAGTGACAGAAATGGTCATATCGGCAGTGTTGACCAACACGCCCAGGAAGACCATGGAGGTGGAAGGAGGCGGGTCTTTATCTGGGGACGACTCCAGACCCAAAGACTGTAACAGGTCACCCAAGGCGTGAAATGCGTCGGCGGATTTGTCAGGAGTCTCCGCTCCTCCGAAATCATCTATGTAATTAGTGCACGAGTAGCCAAGGGCCTTGAACATGTAAGTTACAGCGGAGGTTGTGTTCTGGCACATCATGGCCGAAGAGCGGAGGCCAAACGGTGGGGCGACGTCGAAATAAAGGGCGTTGCAATGCATGTTACCCATTAGATGATAATCACGTTGGACGATGCGTAACTGCCGATATGCGCGGCTAAGGTCCATCTTAAACACGTGACAATGAGGACCTTTGATGCGGATGATCTCCAGTAAGGCGTCAAGACCTGGCAAGGGAAGGACGAAGCTATCACCGAGGTAGGAATCTCGAGGAATACCACAATTGACAGATTTACCAGGAGGGAAACTCAAGTCCACCGCAACACGTGGTTTTCCCGTGCGACTGAAGGCGATTTGGAGGGGAGAGATCGAGATGTCGATGGCGAGAGGATTGGATTGAAATGGACCGCAGGTTGCGCCGAGCTCGCATTCCTTGGAAACAAAGGCGTCGATAATTGGTGAATTGGCCAATGCGGAACCATAATTGCGTGGCGACTGGGCGGGAAGGTTGACGCTGATGTAATCGACTGGCCAGCCAAATTCTAGGAAGTCGCAAGGCGACTTGTCTGGATAGTCGCGAAGGCGTAGGCGCCATTCCAGGATATTAAGGCGTGATGGGACGGGAAGACGAAGCGTGAAAGCGTTTGGACCGGAGGCCGTTTGTAACCGGGAGTGAAGGGCGATGAGATGAGTGGTGAGCGATGGCTTTAACGGCAGAAGACGGGTGGGGCGTGATGGTTGTAGGGTAGAATCCGAGGTCGAGGAATCCCCAGGAAGTTCAAAGGGTGAAAAGGCGGTGTGGGAATCGTGCGACGTATTGGAAACAACGGTAGGGTTGGGGAGTAGATCAACGGTGTGGGAGGGTAGTCAGGACCGAGGAGTTTGTTCCGTGCGGCGAGAAGGAACGGGGAACTTGCGTTTGGGACAACTGATAGCTTTGTGGTCGGAGCGTTTACACACCACGCACACATGTAACTTTGAGCAATCCGTGGAGGCGCAGTTGTCATACCATGTCCACTCGTCACAGATTTAGCTGCGAGAAATTGGGAGTTTGTGCTACCACCAATGGGAGTTTTTGTCGTTTTGTTACCGGTTTCTGCTAACATGGCTGAGGGTATGAAAAACGGTTCCTTGTGGTGGTCAAAGGAATCCCCCCATTTGACAAGGCCAAGCTCAATCGAACGCAAGACTTTGTAATGGAACGAGCGCACTGCGGGCCACTGATATGTAGAGGCCGACACCATCAATTGATGAAAGTGCTGTAGGAGAGCAACTTAGTTATTATTGCCTGCGCTTTGTTGTAGGATTACCAAATAGCCAGCGCAAAATTATGGTAGCGAGATATCACAATAAAGTTTTGGCTCACCTGGAGCGTAGATATGAGGCCATGGCTGTGGGTGGAGTGTTTTCTGAGGTGCTTTGAGATCACCAAGTGATTTCCCTGATGCGTAGTCGTCGGTGGCCAAAGAAACGGAACTACTGGGATTTAATTGCGCGAGCTGTAGCTGCAACTTGAGCTTTTTGATTTCCAATTTCTATGTCTCCTTTTGTAATTGTAGCTTTGCGAGCTCGTGTTGGTCTAGCTCCGCTGGTGAGTTTGTAGAAACCGTCTTGCTTGACGTTGTTGCTGGAAGTGTCACTTTGAGGGCAGATTTGGGTGCTTTCTTGGCGTCTGGCACTGGAAGGAGATGTGAAATATTACCAGCAGGATTCTCGTCTGGGAGGTCAAATGAAGCGAGTCCTTCCCACTCAAAATCTGTGCTGAGATGTCGGTGACTGCTGCGCGTTGATCTCTGTTTGGCAGTCATCAGGAGTGAAAATGGATGAACCGTGGAAAAAAACAAAGCGAAGGGAGAGCAAAAAAAAACAGAACGGAATTCGTGCAACGACTCGAAGTGATTAACAGAGTTAACACCCCGTGGGAGACGCGAACATGATACCCTAGCACAAACTACATGATGCAATCTACGTTAATAATTAACCTCTAAACATTCCAAATGGCAGGAGGCAGACCACTTGGTTATCCAGTACCCTAAACCACTTGGAAACGCTGCCTGTGTTATACTTTGACTGATCATGTTACTTTTTTAATTTATCTTTCTCAGGGAAAGAAAGGAGAACAAGGACTAAGAGGAAAGGATGGTAATTGCAGTTCAAAAGTGAGTTCCATTGTCATTTAGATAAGAACAAGATCTACAAATGTAAGAGGAAAGGATGGTAATTTTAGTGCAGTCGTAATTACGTTAAATTATACTTTAGCTTAGAACCAAGGTCTAAGAAAAAAAGGACGGTAATTTTAGTGCAAAACAATTAACAATTGGTTCATGCTTTAGCGTGCATTATCGAGTTATGATGCACTTGGGAAGTTTGGAGAGCACGATAGAAGCGTAAGAGTTGTACGAGGCGATAGCCGAGTGCAACTCTAGCTTATTGGGTGCTCTCCAAACTTCCCAAGTGCATCATAACTCGATATTAATGCACAGCTAAAAGCATGAGCCAATTGTTTTATAACATTTTATTGCGATTCAAACATTTTTTGGACAAATTAAAAGGAAAATTGAGATCATACGCGAGTGTTGTACGGCACCGAACATTGAAAGCGAAATAATTTTGGTTTCGAAGGAAGTCAGCCTTTTTTCGCCGGTCAATTGCTTATGAAAAGAAAAGCAATCCACAGTTATGTCTCAATGAAGTTTTCTAAAGTACTAAACAGCAAAAAAATGTGAAAATAACCCAATTTTGAAGCAAAATTTAAGCTTTTAAAAGCTTATTCAAAAACATCTACGTGATTTTACAACTTCAGAAAACGGGAAAATGATTTTAATGTATGTACTCACCTTACGCAAACTTTTACATAGAGCAAGTTGTATCGGCGAATAAAGCATTCCATTACAGCCATTAATTAAGCAAACGACAAGAGCTGAAAGATTTCCGACGATTCATCCAAGAATTTGAATTTTGATGCGTACGTGAGGAACCCAACTCAGTGCCAAGTCTTCAGAACCAATCACCGGCGCGATACTCTGTCGAAGTGACAGGTCAAGTTTGCTCGCGCCACCAGCGTGCATCATTGGATTATGATGCACGCGCTCGCTACTGAATTTTACTATGTGGATTTGCTAGCTATAATGTTATAAAGTTCAATTGTCCTGTAGCTTAGAACCAGGATTAAGAGGAAAGGAAGGCAATTCTAGTGCGAAACTACGTTCTATTGTCCCTTAGCTTACAACCAGCAAAAGAGAAAATGATGGTAATTTTAGTGCAAAAGTAAGTTCAATTGTCCTTTAGATTAGAACCAGGACTAAGAGGAAAGGATGGTAATTTTAGTGCAAATGTAAGTTATATTGCCCTTAGCAGAGAACCACGAATAATAGGAAAGGACTGTAATTTTAGTGGAAAAGTAAGTTCAATTGTCCTTTAGATTAGAACCAGGACTAAGAGGAAAGGATGGTAATTTTAGTGCAAATGTAAGTTATATTGCCCTTAGCAGAGAACCACGAATAATAGGAAAGGACTGTTATTTTAGTGCAAATGTAAGTTCCATTGTCCTTTAGTTCACAGCCAGGAATAAGAGTAAAGTATGGTTATTGTACTGCACAAGTAAGTTATGTTGTCCTTTAGCTTAGCACCAGGATTAAGATGAAAGTAGTAAGTATGGTCAATTTAGTGCCTAAGAGGAAAGGATGGTAATTTTAGCCCAAATGTAAGCTATATTGCCCTTAGCTAGAAAACCAAGAATAAGAGGAAAGGACGGTAATTTTAGTGCAGAAGTAAGTTCTATTACCCTTAGCTTAGAACCAGGACTAAATAATAATAAGTGGAAATGATAATAACTTTAGTCTAAGTGCAAAGTAAGATATGTTGTCCCTTAGTGTAGAACCAGGACTAAGAGGAAAGGACGGTAAATTTTCTGCTAAAGTAAGTTCCATTTTTCTTTAGCTTACAGCCAGAAATAAGAATAAATGATGGTTATTGTACTGCAAACGTTATATAAGTTATGTTGTCTTCAGCTTAGAACCAGGTGACTAAGAGGAAAGGATGGTAATTTTAATGTGAACATAAGTTCCATTGTCGCTTATCTTAGGCCCAGTACTAAGAAGAAAGGATAGAAAGTTATATTGTCCCATTTTAGATGAAAATGTCTTGGGTACGAGGTTGGTAATTTTAATACAAAAATAAGTTCAATTGTCCCTGATTGCTTTGAGTAACATTTAGAAAAATATAAGATTTCCGAACTTGCATACACATAATTTTCTTTGTTCAAAGTATGTAAAATGACGTAACACAATCAAAGAGGTTTTGGATTTTAAAAATTGCTCACGTTGTCATAGTGAGCAGGAGGTTTGATAATTTTACCATTTTTCTTTAGTTATTTTTCAGTTAGTTTTAAAAATCGATCAAGTCAGATTTCAATCGCCGAATGGATGTTAAACGTAAAGCATATATTCAGGTGTCAAGGGACATTGGCAATGAAAAATAAAGTTGATGATATTGACTCTCTGGTTGTTCTTGATTGAGGGCGAGAAAGGATCTGCTGGAGAGAAAGGATCACAAGGAAAACGAGGACAGAAAGGAACGCCGGGAACATGTGACGCGCAGGTAGTGAAAAAAAATCCGCCATTGAATACTATTTTCTTATTAACCGAGCGGGAGGTCTGTAGAGAGGAATCTTGACCGAGGTCGTCAGTACAGGTAGAACGCAGTGAGGCCTGTACCAAGATCAAGGTCAAGATTTCCCCTCGGTCAATAACAATACGAAGTGAAATGATGAACAATTATTGTATTTATTATTTTAGAAACAACAACCGCGCGGTCGGCTTAGGCAAACATGCATTTAGCTGGCTTTGGTTTTTTTTTTCTGTCGTTGTTTTTCTTAAATATAGAAAAAACCTACATATTTTTCTTTGTTTAAAATCAAACAATGAATTAAAAAAAATGTTGCGGTCTCGCTGCGGCGAGTTCCGGTCTACATGTTGGTCTAGATGGGAGAATATTATCGGCGGTCAATATCTGTTTTGTACAATCAAATTGACGGATTCGGTAGCGTCCAGACCCCAAAGATTCTCGGCCATATAATAAAATTAATAAACGTTCAGAGAGTATTGTAAGGACCTGTCTTGTAGTTGTACTATACTTATCCTTTCACAAGTAGTTTCTATATTTTCCTTAATGAACTTCACCTTGGGATTTGATACGATAGGAATATAAATTATGTTTAGTGGCTTTGTGGTGTACAAGCACTATCTGTCCTTTATGTTTTGCAGGGATCCTCATGTTGTACAGCTGGTAAGAACATTTATCGCTGGTATTGTTTTAAGTAATAATTGTTTCAGATCAATCTGAGCTTTTAAATTTACAAACGTTAGGGACTCCACAGACTAGACCAATCGTTATCGATAACTATTTAGTTATCGATCATAAAAATTCGATAACAAAAAAAGCTAGTGTGTGAAGCGAGTTACACAGTATCGATAACACAATTGAAAATTATTAGTTATCGACAACAAAACAGTTTTCCTTTTCAAAAGGAAAACTAATTATAGTTAGGGCCTCCACATACTAGAGAGATAGTTGTCAACGACTATTTAGTTTTCGATCATAAAAAGTTGTCGATAACAAAAAATGCCAGTGTTTGAAGCTAGTTATCGATAACTAAGGTCTCAACTGCCCATATAAGCCCCGACATCCATGTATGTCCTGCTGTGTTTGTGTTGAGCATCTAAACAAAGTGTTACTGTCAGTATTATTTAAGCCTGGAATTTAAGTGGTGTTGTGAAATCTGAATTGAACGGAAAAAACACACAAAGGAACTACTACAATTAGTTCTCATTTCAGCTTCTGCTATAATTTAATTTATGAACCTTCCATTCCGCTCCGAAATTGTATTCCACAAGAGATGATGATCTAAGAGAACACATCCCCCATACATGGGCCTCTTCCAATGATAATTTTGTCAATCTAATTTTAGCGCGTGGTCATACTGCGCGGCTATTTTAAGAAAGACACCTGATTGGGGTCAGTTGTAATGACGTAATGACATTTAAGATTTTTCGTCTTTGGATTTACGATTTCAGTAGATGAGACGTCAACACGACGGCGAGAAAAACCTTCGCAATGACATCTGATCCTTTGATCATTGGCCGTGCGACCATGGGGACGAGAACTAAAATAACTTTCACAGCGTGGCGCGAAGCTTAAAATGGGGCATGGGGATGTGTTCTCTTAGATCATCTTCTCTTGTCTTCCACTAGTCTCGATCTTAGGCTTTTCAAGTTTTAATGTTGATAAAGTAGGTAAAAGAAAAGCAAACTAAAAGCATTCAAAGCGACCTGGTTCCACATGCCCTTAATATGTTTTTGCTTTTTTTGTTTTGTTTTTTACCTAAGGATGCTCAACTGGTTTTCACTTATTTGAGAAAGTTCAAGACTTACCAACCAGAGGAGCTAAAGCTGTTGAACATTTTCACTATAGATGGAAGTTTGTTTCTCGCTTTTGCCAACTATTATGGCGACATTCACAAACACAAAACAAGCTCCATGATCTACAAGATGGATGAACCAAGTGGAAAATTCAATTTGTATCAAACCCTGCAAACAAGAGGTGCTCGTCGCTTTGAATACTTTTCAATCGCTGATAAACATTTCCTCGCTGTGGCTAATTTTTGGACCGATAGAACTAACCAACTTGACTCTGTAGTTTATCAGTGGAATGGACTGAAGTTTATCGTCTTTCAGAAAATATCCACAAACGGAGGAAGCCAGTTCACATTCTTTACTATAAGTGGAGAAAAGTATCTGGCAGTGGCAAACTACCGCGATGGAAATTCCTGGTCCACAAAATCAGTCATCTACAAATGGAGTAGCGGCAAGTTTAATAAGTTCCAGGAGATAGCAACTGAAGGTGCCCAGGGATGCACGGCTTTTGTAATAAACAATGACACTTTTATTGCTTTTGCAAATCATCACGGCACCCCACAGAAGTATTCTGTTCAGTCCGCTGTGTTCAAGTGGTCAGCAGGCCACTTTGTGAAACTTCAGACTCTTCAGACGTATGGCGCAGTCGATGTGAAGTCTGTCAACATAAATGGTCACACATTCCTCGCCTTTGCCAACTACTACTCTGGAAGTAAATACAACATCGACTCCTTCATTTACAAGTGGGATGGCAACAAGTTTGTTCTGTTCCAGTCCATTCCTACTCGTGGTGCCACGTCCTGGTATCCATTTGCGATCAGCGGTCAAACATACTTGGGTGTGGCCAATTACCACGGCGACAGTCAGAAGCAGAAGACTCGATCAGCTGTGTACCAGGCCTCTGGACCACGTTTCATCGAGTACCAAGAAATTCCAACACAGGGAGCGTATGGTATGACGTCATTTGAGTACAAAGGTCAAACTTACCTGGCAGTGGCAACCTATTACAACCAGAAACACAACATAAACAGCGCCCTGTACAAGTGGGCATAGAGACAATAGGAGAGGATCTGGCTCCTCGTCAATTGATCAAGGAACTAAAGAGCTTTTGCCATAGTTATAGGGAAGCATTTCATTACTCAACGGTACCTTTGCTATTTAACTGCGAGGCATTTATTTTTTGTAATCGGTTGGGAATATTAAAATAAACATTTAGAAGATGTGAAGGGATAACACGTGAAACTAGGAAACGTAGTACGCATTATGAATAATGATTGGAGATAAGCTTAAATTAAAACATATTTTATTAGTTGCTTGTTAGCTTGATAGCTCGTCAGCTATAAATCAAACTATGGAGATTCTGCTAATAAGGGTGTGTAGAGTTACTCAACGTAACAATAAAGCTGTGCTTGGAACATCATTGCCTGTTTCTTTTTGCGTTTATAGTAAAAATGGCCAAGGCTGTTTCAGCGATAAATTATTTTGTCCAGCTGTTGAATTTAAAAGGGTGTTTACAAATAACTATACAGATATAACAGTTTGTGAGCAACTAAGACCATTTGATATGTAGTAAGCATACTTTAAACATGGTTTGGTGGCTTAAATTCAAACAAGGTTCGGAAAGTTATATGATCTCATGCAATAAACATTTATTTTGGACAAAAGAAACCTCCCGCCCAACCCTCCATAATTGAAAACTAGTAATGCGAACCATGGAACCATGAGAAATATTTGACTGGGTGGAAAGGCGCGAGCGCTAGCTATATTCAATAGAATACAGAATATAGTATTTTTCATTCCTCGTATCAGAATCATTGTGGGTTTTTTTCGTCGTATCAAAGCCCTAAGTATAATGAGCTCACTCTGCTATTAAATAGAGGGCGACAGGCCTTCGAGGCCTTTGGTGCAAATCACGGTCACTTGATCAACATTGGGGGGAAAGGTAGCGGTATGGGGGGGGGGGGGGGGATAGAAAGATGTACTGAGGATAAATGGTGGAAGATGTTCAAGAATGTAATTTTAGGGACCTAACGAGTAGCACAAATAACCGATCTAGAATGTTCCTTCTACAAAATTTAATGTTTTGCCTTTACCTGAACTTAATGTTCTTAACCCATAACCCTTTCTATAGAAGCAAACAAACTCAAACAGAATATTTGTGGGAAAACGAGTAAGGGATGAAGTACTCCAACCAATGTTACTAGGTCACTTTTATCTAGGGGTGCAATGATCCCCGACGAGTTCTAGCTATCGCCCTTGGGGGTGATAATCCCCCAAGGTACTCAGTACGAGGTGCTAATCCTCAAGAGGGGGTGATAATCCCCCAAGGGTACTGAGTGTGAGGCGATAAGGCTCTCTTGGGGGTGATAATCCCCCAGGGTACTAGGAATGTTCCTTAACCCGAACAAGCTCTGGTACAATAAATACAAATACATTGTGGTTATAAATAAGGTCTATCTACTCCAAAATGACAGTCAGATTTGAAAAATGACATGATTATATGAAACTAACAGGCCAACTGAGAGGAATAAAAACAGCAAAGGGGGAGGTAGGGAGGGGAATTTTAGTTCTGCGATTGAGATTCGAAAAAAACTATTGCTTGGCAGGCTTGGCGCGTGATTATGAGGATCACGTGAAAGCTTGCACTTGATTGGTAGAGCTGGATCATGCGACATGAGAGGATGAACGGAAGAGGTGATCACCGAAATGGATCACCGGAATGAATCACTGGAATGACAGGAAGTGATCGGGTATATTCTATCTACGAGGGGTCTATGGTTATCACATTAACTTTAATTTATACTTATGTATAAATTAGCTATATCGAGGAATTTTCGTGTTCTTTAAATTTGCGAGCTCTGAGAATTTTAACTCATATTTGTTTCAAAAAGTACATTTTCAAGTTATCGCAGGAGTTGCTTGATTTTGTTTTGTAATTCACCATATGCACACCAAATCATTCTCAAAATGTTATTTTTCATCAACGTTGCACTGACAAATATTTCATCTGGGCCCAGTTTTCTAATTTCGATTTATTTGCGGTCGCCATTAGTAACTTGACATAAAATAATTTACCAACAACAGAGGAGTACAACATGACACTTAAACTTAAAACGTGGGGAATACCTGTTTTGGTATACCTATGTTCATAAGCCGCGGTATGAGCGTTCTGATGGTCTATGATAGAAACTGACAGTAGCGACGGTTACGTTTAAGCCGATTCATATTTAAGCTATTAACATTATTTATAATAAGAAGATAAATCATATATTGTTAATCCGATACTTACCTGTTACGGGATAGAACCAGGTCTTAATCTGGGTTTGTTACATGGGCTATTTTTTTTCTATTATTTTCATCTAAAAAAACTAGTATACCACCTAACACCGTTTCGCAAGCAACTTACAGCATTTCCCTGTCACTTCTACAGTGTTTAGAGAAGTGACATTATATGTGTAAGCCTTGTGCTGCATTGTTATAACTGAATAACGTTTTGATTGATAAATGGATTTCAATATGTTGTGCGGTCTACTACCCGGGGGAGGGGGGACTCCCATATAAAAGGGGTCGGGGGTGCTCGTCGGAAATTTTGAAAAGAACCCCTAAAAGGTACCCAATTTTTTTTGTGGGCGTGGCCCCAATTCATTTTCACCCCTAAGAGGTAACAATTCTAAAACAACACATTAACTGACAATATAACATTCTTTAATAGTGATAAAGACGATTCCTTCGAATACGATCTACTCGTAAACATTTTAAGCGGTTGATTGACAAAATAGTTCCTGTCATATTTTTTCCGGCTCAGCAACCCTAAAAGGTACCGCGTTAACTCTAAGGGTGGTCAATTTAGATTTTACACCCTAAGCGGTACCAAATCATGAATTTTAACCCCTAAAAGGTACGACGAGCACCCCCGCCACTTTTATATCGAAGTCCTCCCCCCCCCCCGGGGGTCTACTAGACAGTTAGCTTGATGAGCAACAAAACTGTTTGATTGCGTCCTTCACTGCTTG
Source organism: Desmophyllum pertusum (assembly GCA_029204205.1). Lineage (NCBI taxonomy): Eukaryota > Metazoa > Cnidaria > Anthozoa > Scleractinia > Caryophylliidae > Desmophyllum > Desmophyllum pertusum. Next base: position 346,398 of record MU826360.1, read on the forward strand.
TCTTACTTCACGGATTTTCCGCAGTAAAGAATAGGGTTAAGAGACGAGTTTAACATTATGATTGATAATGTTACTTCCCAAGCGAGGTCAATAGATGGTGAAAGTAAACCAGTGATAGCAAATATAGCTACCACGATACCATTTGGTAGATAACAAGCCAGTAATGTTATCTGTACCCACAATGCACTGGATACTGTCTTTCTGTATCGTGCTATGTTCAGTGGAATTCCTCCTCCGTTCGGTTGTCCTTGGTGAAGGTGTTGTGCTTGAACTTGAGCTTGATGATGTCGTAATTTGAGGTAAATTTTAGTGTAACAGAGGGTTGAAGCTACTATACACAATAACAAAACTATGCACATGACGCCTATGGCAATACGGAAGTTGTAAAATATCATCATTGCAATTGCAGTGCTGAAAAGCCAAAAAATAACAACAAGTACCCGCACTCTCCTCAAGGTTACCTCATGTCTGTACCTTAACCCCAACAACAGGGCCAGAAGTCTGTCCACACTTATTGCAGTCAGTGTAAACAAAGATACTGCACAAAAAATTACACCTAGGACACGAGTAAGGGTTATAGCATAGTAACAACGTTTAGAGTTTTCTGGAGACAATAAATAGTGAACGTAAAGTGGCTGTGTAATGAGACCCACACAGAGATCAGTACTCGCAAGGCAACGAAACAGAAGTTTGGATGGAGGATGGAGGGAGGACACCTTTTGAAGAGCAACAATGATCAGAAAATTCCCCAGACATGCAATGATAGATAGAGGAATATTTAATGCTGACATAAATATTTGTTGTTACATTCCATTAACACTTGTCTTGCAAAAAAACTCTTGTTGATCTGTCGTGTGGTTCGCCATCTTTCCCTTTCTCTTTCTCTCTCTCTTCTTCTTCTTCTTCTCCTTTTTCTCCTTCTTCTTCTTCTTCTTCTTCTTCTTCTGCTTCGTGTAGCTTTTTCTTATCCGAAGAACGTGCGCTTGTTTTGAAGTCTTGTAATTTGTTTCCAACGTATTCTATTGCTCGATGCTTCGGGTTATAACATGCCAGTGTTTCAAATGTCTCCGCTCTGATGGTTTAATATAAATAATAGTTTTAGGTACGGGAAAATCGTCATAATTGAATTAGCGAATTGTCACTCTTTCAAAGCCGACGGCATAAAATTGATACGTGCCGAGAATTATAAACGGGAATACTGGTAGCCACAAAGTTATTTCTTGAATGAAAATTAACGGAAGGTTTGTTTAGGAAAACAGAGAAACGAAAAGCAAACAATTAAAACGAAGGAATTGAGTCTAAACACGGTGAATTGTAATTTAAAACCCGCAAGTTTGAACGTGAAACTGATTTCCAAAAACGAACAACAAACTTGACTAAAACTAAATTCTGTCGGTTAAAATCAAATGACTACTCGCCTTTTTGGAGAAATGCAAGCTCTTTAATTCCACTGCGTAGTTATCCATTCACTTGACAACGATAAGAGAGCAAAATAATGCGAGAAATTCAGTAAAAAGCTTCTTCGCATCGACCTTCACACGTTGCTGAATTAAAATGTTTTCGCTTGTAGCGCATGCCTACACTACGATTCCGCGGGTCTCCGCCGGGTTCACGGGCAATTTTTCCCGCTCCCGGGACCAATATTGGCTTGATTAATATGTTTTTGTTGGTCTTACAGTTTTAAACGCATTCTGGCAGTTTTAAAAAGCTAAGCGAAATTTTCTACCTTCGCGCGTTGCTGAAATGGTCCGTGAAGCCTCGGTTACCGTGACCGTGGTCAGAGATAGGAGAATACCGCCCGCTCCCGGAACCAATCAGATTGCAGGATTCGCAGGATACCGCCCGCTCGCGCACTGAGAAAAAAATAAAGACAGTTAGAAACCCGCATATTGTTTCAGCACCGTAAAATATCCCATTTTTTTTTTTTTTTTTTCTGTGTAGTTCGGTAAATTGAAGAACGACTCTCTAATATCAACCCCTTATTTTTTTAAACGAGGAACCCTACATTTAATATACCTTAAAGATAGCGGTTGTCTCAAATCCTTTGCTGGTTTTGTGCTGAGTAGTGCGAAGTCGTTCCGTGTGATCAGCATATAAATTAAACAGCTTAAAGCAGCTGCCTTATAGAAGAGCTTTTAATTTAAAAGCTTCTATAATAACGTGTATTCATCTGGAGCGATGTTTGACTTAATGACGCGGCATAGTTAATTATTCAGGGTTGCTTTTATATCCTGTTGCACGGATTTTTCCGAGTATGAAATGAAATATAATTTATAAGTAAAATAAAATGCTCTAAATTAAAGTATACGATTGTATCCATGTCGAGAAACAGCACTCATTCGTGAGGCTCTTGTTTTATAGAAACGGACTTGTCAAAATGTCATGATTAACACCCATGAGATAACAGGCTGGCCGGTGCAAACCTGTTTTGCATTGTGCTTCGCTCTCGCTAACGAACTATTGTAGTCCCGCTAACGAGCTATATTGCCTGGCAAAGGTAAGCTCTTATTTATTAATAAATTGAACATTTCTGATTTTAGTACGATAGGAATAGAGTATCATGAACAGTTTTGTTGCAATTTATTCTGACCCTCACCTTGTCAGTTGAAGTCTGAATATTGCTCTAATTCACCACGTTTTATTTAGATTAGACTTTGAGTTGTCAAATTATTTTCAATTATTGAAATGAAAAACGGTTGTAGTGAAAGTGACTTGAATTAAAAAGGATGAGCGATTTTAAGGAAGAATGTTTTTTTTTTCTCATGCAGATTTTGATGCAGTAAAAAAAAAACAGAAAACAATGTCCGAAATTCTGAAGCAATAAATATGGAAAATGAAAGTAGTTTTGCTTAAATTTCTCTCATCGAGGTTTGATTAATATCATTCAATTCAGATACAAATTTAGATATAATATCATCTCTGGTTCAGAAGCTGATTTATTATGGTGACACTACTGAATACTGAATAAAAACCTGTTAATAATGAATAAAAACATCGATTACTTATGCAAAATAACTGCAGCTAGTTCACGAAAATAAATTATGTTAAGTGTTCAACTTGTCCCTAGCAAAGCGTTTACAAAGGCAAACATACCCTGGCTAGGGTAACCGTAGCTGCATAATGTAAACACGTCGATGAAAACAAAGAAGACACATGTGAGTGCTTGGGTTGCCCTACACTAATATTACTCTACCTACTTGTAAACAGGCCCTTAGATTAACAAACCTAATTGTTCCAATAAGTTCGATTTGATTACTAATGGATTTTTTAGTAACGCCAGGAGTTATGGTTTTAAGTTATCTTAGTCAGGTTTGGTCTCAAAAATGATCAGAACACTTCTTTTTTCACATCATGGTCATGTTGCATGTATGTTTGAGGACTGGCTACGATTACAAAAAATAAATAAATAAATAAACTAAATAGTGACATTAAGCTAATAATTTTTTTTCTGATTTTGCAAGCCTTACAGTTACTACCGCTACGATACTTCGCAAGGAAAATCGAACAGTGAATATAAAAAAAAACCCTAAAACAATGACGTTATTACGTTTCCATGTCTTTTGCCACGCAATGCCGGATACATGTATATAGCGAAAGTCTTTATTAAAGTTTTGGAAATACATATAAAAGATATATGTTTTATTTTGTCTCCATGCAAGTGCGTGAGCAAATTTCCAGTAACAGCAGTAAACTATCTGAGAGTGTATCTCCAATATTTTGTGAGAACAAATGTTTCAAATTACGATTCTAGATTTGAATAACTCGGTTCATTGCTTACCAATTTGACTCCTGTGTGTTCGAAGTTCGGTGCATTTTCAACAGTCCAAGGTCGTCCAAGAGTGATTTTAAACATCTTTGCCTCGAAACTGTGTTGTTGGCATGTAGATTCCCTTCATTCAAATACATTTAGTTAAAATGCATCTTACACCATTACGAAATATATATTATTGACCAAAATGAGACAGCATAAATTAAAAAGGTCAATTCCAACTGGAACAAATATGCAAATGCTTCGAGGAATACATTTATAATAAACAAGATCATAGGACGTTTCGGAGTAAAGCAAATATTTCTGTTTTTAGTGTATTTTCATGTATTTACGTTCTACCTAAACTAGTCAGCGTTTGGACACTATACTCCGTGCCCTCAGTTTACTTCTAAAGCTCCAAATATTAATTATCCTTGACCATTGCTGTACATTTGTGTTGACTGTTATTTCTGAGAATTTGGTGGGACATCAAACAGTACTCCCGACTGCTTCAGTTACAATATGTTTACTGTAAGGAGAAATAAGATGTCGATCGCTATTGGGAATGGCAGTCACGCGCGTGGATGGCAGCGTGTCACAATTTCCATTGTCTCTCTTAAGTGATGTAAAACACTATAAACAAAAGCTATTCCATCTGGAATTTTCTTGTTCTAAAATAAGTAAACAGAGTTCGAAACTGTTTTCATTTAACCTGGCTAATATTAATTTACTGTACCAGCTCGCATGCATCAGAGAAACGAGAGTAAAAATGTTTCGCTTATTCTTTGTGTTGGCTCTGGCCTTTTTCTTGGGTTCCTTCGGAACAACGCAGAAGAAAAATTCTGCAAACCAGGTAATAACATAAAATAAACCATAAGTGATTATACATCAATCTTTCTTCGCTCAGAATTTTCATGAAAGTAGCGTCGGTAGTAATTCTAAATTGCTGTGTAGTTGTCTATAAAGGTTTTTTCTCGTTATATCAAAAATATTTTTAGAGTACTGGGACCGCAATCAAACCAAACTGTTGTGCGTCACAATCTGGATGTAGCAAAGATGGTAATTAAGTGAACATTTACAATTCATTTCAATCAGTTATCTTTCAAGTGCAGTTTCTGCGAACGAACAAAGTTTATTTTAGTAATGTTTGTTTCCTTCAATTTTCTCGGCAGGAAAAGACGGAAAAGATGGACACAACGGTAAGTTTACAATAGAGCAAGTATGTTAGTTCTTGTCTGTTGTCTGTTAGTTTACTGTTAGTTATTTTCACAATATTTTCAGCTCTTAGGCCCAGTCCAGACGCCGTACTTTACATGAGCCGAATCGAATTCGATGGATTAATTTCATGTGAGGATGAATTCGGATCGGCTCAGCCGTTCTTCCCGCCTGGCTCAGCCGGGAATAACGGTTGTGGACCGGCTTTGATCCAGACGCCGAACTTCACATGGGCCGAAACAAATGCATGAATTATTATAATGTATTTTTAAATATAACAGCAATTTACCCCTATTAAATTAAGTTTGGCTGAATTGAGCTCGGCGTCTGAATCAATTCAGCCGGTCTAAATTAATTTGGGTCGGCCTAAATTCGAATTCGACTCGGCCTCATGTGAAGTACGGCGTCTGAACTGGGCCTAAATTAAAAACACACACAAACAAATCCGTTCGTTCACGATAATTGAATCGCGGCTTCTTTTGTTGTTGTTCCACACAGGAAAAGATGGGCGCGATGGCTTAAACGGTGATGTAGTCATTTTTATGTACAATTGAAGCGTAAAATTCAGTTTATAACTTAATTAGATGATATTCGTTTGCGGTTCTGAATTTATCAGGCCTGAATCGTGACTAGGTATGATTTGAAAACATTTGTTTTTGGCTAACAAAAAAAGTAAACGACTATTGCTAAAATGTCGCTACAACAGTTAATCACAAAGAAGAATGTCATCTAAGGGTCAACAAAATGATGAGCCATAATAAGATTTCAAACCGAGTGCTACTGAAAAAATAAAAAATAACCACGGCAATTGCAAAATTTAATTCAAAGTGTGCCATGTAAGACATATAAGTCGTGTTGCTGTCAAGTAATTTGTAGTTTACGTTTCCCACTGATTGCTAATATTTGTACCACAGGACGTGACGGACGCGATGGGACAACTGGAGCAAAGGTTTGATAATGTCGATAATTTCACCAGAGTACTTGTAATTAAAACGCAGCAGAACACCTAATATAATAGAGCCCGGTTCAGTATTTGGTTGTGGACCACCAGAAGTCAAACATTAACGCTCTTTCTCATACACATACTTCATGGTGCATGCATGTATGGCACTTTAAAACTTCAAGTACTCACAGTATATTTGTATGGTTACTCAGTAATTTTAAAAAATGGTTTATTTTTCAGGGAGAGAAAGGTGACATAGGGATGAGTGGACGGGATGGAAATGATGGCATCAAGGTTCGTGTAACATTTCACTCCATTTCATTTAATTTAAGACGGCGAAGAAAACGTTTATGCATGATGTATGTTCAGTTCATTTTTGCTGCATGCCACGTATACGTTTTGATATCCGGTATTTTCCTGAAGTTATTTTTTGTAATATTTTATCCTTTATTTAACCCAAGAGAAAACAATCAAATTGAGGTCCTTGTACTGTTTATTTTCTGATTTCCTTACATTTATTATGCGATTTCTCTCGGCTTGCTTGACATAGAAAAATTATATTTTCGTTGAATTGTCACGACTAGCGATTAATTTAGGTGGTTGCTATTTCTAAAATAGGCAATCACAGCACGCTAGTTTGATTTCTGGCGTCGATCTTCAACTTTGACAACATAATGCAGAAACAAATATTGCAAATTAACATAACATGGTTAAAAATTCCAAATGGCAGGAGGCAGACCACTTGGCTATTTTACAAGGGGGACCAAGGAGTGGACCTCGGAAATACCGAGAACAAATCCAGCTAGTGGCAGGATGGAGGGCTTGAACCCGGGACCAGCCAGATTACAAGACCAGTGCCCTAAACCACTCGGAAAAGCTGCCTGTGTTATACTTTGACTGATCATGTTATTTTTTTTTAATTTCTCTTTCTCAGGGAAAGAAAGGAGAACAAGGACTAAGAGGAAAGGATGGCAATTTCAGTTCAAAAGTGAGTTCCATTGTCATTTAGATAAGAAAAGATCTAATAGGAAATTATGGTAATTGTTGTGCAAACGTAATTAATTTCAATTGTACTTTAGCTTAGAACCAAGGCCTAAGAAAAAAAAGACGATAATTTTAGTACAAAACAAAGTTCAGTTGTCCTTTAGCTTAGAACCAGGATTAAGAGGAAAGGTTGGCAATTCTAGTGCGAAACTCCCTTAGCTTAAAACCAGCAAAAGAGAAACACGTAACATGATTTTAAAGCATTTTATAAATTGTATAACAGATCAATTTTATTTGTAATTCTTAGTTGAGTAGTTTCGTTAAGTATTTTTATGAGCTTTGTAAATAGACTAATTTTGTTTAAATTGTATATAATTTTAGGTAGGTGTCCCCTATTAGTAGAGGGCTTTCCCTCAGCTAAAACAATCTGACACATCGATAAAGGTTTTGATTTGATGGTAATTTTAGTGCAAAAGTGAGTTCAATTGTCCTTTATATTAGAACCAGGACTAAGAGGAAAGGACGGTAATTTTAGCCGGCGCAAATGTAAGTTATATTGCCCTTAGCTAGAGAACCAAGAATAAGAGGAAAGGATCGTAATTTTAGTGCAATAGTAAGTTTTATTACCTTTAGCTTAGAACAAGGACTAAGTGGAAATGATAATAACTTTAGTGCAAAGTAAGGTCCCTTAGTGTAGAACCAGGACAAAGAGGAAAGGACGGTAATTGTTCTGCTAAAGTAAGTTATGTTGTCTTCAGCTTAGAACCAGGTGACTAAGAGGAAAGGATGTTAATTTTAGTGTAAAAATAAGTTCCATTGTCGTTTATCTTAGGCCCAGTACTAAGAAGAAAGGATAGAAAGTTATATTGTCCCATTTTAGGTGAAAATGTCTTGGGTACGAGGTTGGTAATTTTAATACAGAAATAAGTTCAATTGTCCCTGATTGCTTTGAGTAACATTTAGAAAAATATAAGATTTCCGAACTTGCATACACATAATTTTCTTTGTTCAAAGTATGTAAAATGACGTAACACAATCAAAGAGGTTTTGGATTTTAAAAATTGCTCACGTTGTCATAGTGAGCAGGAGGTTTGATAATTTTACCATTTTTCTTTAGTTATTTTTCAGTTATCTTTAAAAAATCGATCAAGTCAGATTTCAATCAGCGAATGAATGTTAAACGTAAAGCATATATTCAGGTGTCACGGGACATTGGCAATGGAAAATAAAGTTGATGATTTTGACTCTCTGGTTGTTTTTGATTGAGGGCGAGAAAGGATCTGCTGGAGAGAAAGGATCACAAGGAAAACGAGGACAGAAAGGAACACCGGGAACATGTGACGCGCAGGTAGTGAAAAAAATCCGCCAATGAATACTATTTTCTTATTAACCGAGCGGGAGGTCTGTAGAGAGGAATCTTGACCGAGGTCGTCAGTACAGGTAGAACGCAGTGAGGACTGTACCAAGATCGAGGTCAAGATTTCCCCTCGCTCTTTAACATATATTTTATATGGCAAAACCCAATACGAAGTGAAAGGATGAACAATTATTGTATTTATTATTTTAGAAACAACAACCGCGCGGTCGGCTTAGGGCAACCATGCATTTAGCTATTTTTATTTTTGCTGTCGTTGTTTTTCTTGAATATAGAACAAACCAACATAGTTTTCTTTCTTTCAAATTAAACAATTAATTTAAAAAAGAAAAATGTTGCGGCCTCGCTGCGGCAAGTTCCGGTCTACATGTTGGTCTAGATGGGAGAATATTATCGGCGGTCAATATCTGTTTTGTACAATCAAATTGACGGATTCGGTAGCGTCCAGACCCCAAAGATTTTCGGCCATATAACTAAATGAATAAACGTTCAAAGAGTATTGCAAGGACCTGTCCTTGTAGTTGTACTGTACTTATCCGTTCACAAGTAGTTTTTTTATTTTCCTTAATGAACTTAATTCACCTTGGGATTTGATATGATAGGAATATAAATTATGTTTAGTGGCATTGCGGTGTACAAGCACTATCTGCCCTTTATGTTTTGCAGGGATCCTCATGTTGTACAGCTGGTAAGAACATTTTATCGCTGGTATTGTTTTAAGTAATAAAATTGTTTCAGATCAATCTGAGCTTTTAAATTTACAAAAGTTAGGGACTGAACAGACTAGACCAATTGTTGTCGATAACTATTTAGTTATCGATCATAAAAATTCGATAACAAAAAAGCCAGTGTGTGAAGCGAGTTACACAGTATCGATAACACAATTGAAAATTATTAGTTATCGACAACAAAACAGTTTTCCTTTTCAAAAGGAAAACTAATTATAATTAGGGCCTCCACAGACTAGAGAGATAGTTCTCGACAACTATTAATTTTTAGTTTTCGATCATAAAAAGTTGTCGATAACAAAAAAAGCCAGTGTTTGAAGCTAGTTATCGAAAGGACTCAACTGCCCATAAGCCCCGACATCCATGTATGTCCTGCTGTGTTTGTGTTGAGCATCTAAACAAAGTGTCACTGTATTATTTAAGCCTGGACTTAAAGTGGTGTTGTGAAATCTGAATTGAACGGAAAAAACATACAAAGGAACTACCACAATTAGTTCTCATTTCAGCTTCTTCTATAATTTTACGAATCTTCCATTCCGCTCCGAAATTGTCTTCCACAAGAGATGATGATCTAAGGGAACACATCCCCCATACATGGGCCTCTTCCAATGATAATCTAATTCAATCTAATTTTAGCGCGTGGTCATACTGCACTGCGCGGCTATTGTAAGAAAGACACCTGATTGGTCAGTTGGAATGACGTAATGAAATTTAAGATTTGTCGTCTTTGGATTTACGATTTCAGCAGATGGACGTCTACACGACGGCGAGAATAAATGGCAATGACATCTGATCCTCTGATCATTGGCCGCGCGACCATGGGGACGAGAACTAAAATAACTTTCACAGCGTGGCGCGAAGCTTAAATTGGCGCATGGGTATGTGTTCTTTTAGAGCATCCTCTCTTGTCTTCCACTAGTCTCGATCCGGAGGCTTCTCAAGTTTAAAGTTGGTAACGTAGGTAAAAGAAAAGCAAACTAAAAGCATTCAAAGCAACCTGGTTCCACATGTCCTAAATATGTTGTGTTTTTTTTTACCTAAGGATGCTCCACTGGTTTTCACTTCTTTGAGAAAGTTCAAGACCTACCAACCAGAGGAGCTAAAGTTGTTGAATATTTCACTATTGGTGGGAGTATGTTTCTCGCTTTTGCCAACTATTATGGCGACATTCACAAACACAAAACAAGCTCAATGATCTACAAGATGGATGAACCAAGTGGAAAATTCAATTTGTATCAAACCCTGCAAACAAGAGGTGCTCGTTGCTTTGAATACTTTTCAATCGCTGATAAACATTTCCTCGCTGTGGCAAATTATTGGACCGATGGAAGTTACCAACTTGACTCTGTAGTTTATCAGTGGAATGGACTGAAGTTTATCGTCTTTCAGAAAATATCCACAAACGGAGGAAGCCAGTTCACATTCTTTACTACAAGTGGGGAAAAGTATCTGGCAGTGGCAAACTACCATGATGGAAGTTCCAGGTCCACAAAATCAGTCATCTACAAATGGAGTAGCGGCAGGTTTAACAAGTTCCAGGAGATAGCAACTGAAGGTGCCCAGGGATGCACGGCTTTTGTAATAAACAATGACACAACAATGCTTTTGCAAATTATTACAACACCCCACATAAGTATTCTGTTCAGTCCGCTGTGTTCAAGTGGTCAGGAGGCCACTTTGTGAAACTGCAGACTCTTCAGACGTATGGCGCACTCGATGTGAAGTCTGTCAACATAAATGGTCACACATTCCTTGCCTTTGCCAACTACTATTCTGGAAGTAAATACAACATCGACTCCTTCATTTACAAGTGGGATGGCAACAAGTTTGCTCTGTTCCAGTCCATTCCTACTCGTGGTGCCACGTCCTGGTATCCATTTGCGATCAGCGGTCAAACATACTTGGGCGTGGCCAATTACCACGGTGACAGTCAGAAGTACAACACTCAGTCAGCTGTGTACCAGGCCTCTGGAGCACGTTTCATCAAGTACCAAGAAATTCCAACACAGGCAGCAAGTGGTGTTACGTCATTTGAGTACAAAGGTCAAACTTACCTAGCAGTGGCAAACCATTACAACCGGAAATACAACATAAACAGCGCCCTGTACAAGTGGGCATAGAGACAATAAGAGAGGATCTGGCTCCTCGTTAATTGAGCAAGGAACTAAAAAGCTTTTGCATAGTTATAGGGAAGCATTTCATTACTCAACGGTACCTTTGCTATTTAACTGCGAGACATTTATTTTTTGTAATCGGTTGGGAATATTAAAATAAATATTTAGAAGACGTGAAGGGATAACACGTGAAACTAGAAAACGTAGTACGCATTATGAATAATGATTGGAGATAAGCTTAAATTAAAAACATATTTTATTAGTTGCTTGTCAGCTTGATAGCTCGTCAGCTATAAATCAAACTATAGAGATTCTTCTAATAATGGTGTGTAGAGTTACTCAACGTAACAATAAAGCTGTGCTTGGAACATCATCGCCTGTTTCTTTTTGCGTTTATAGTAAAAATGGTCGAGGCTGTTTCAGCGATAAATTATTTTGTACAGCTTAAAGGGTGTTTACAAGTAACCTTACAGATATATCAGTTTGAAAACAACTAAGACCATTTTATATGTAGTAGGCATGGTTTGGTGCCGGGCTTAAATTAAAACAAGGTTCGGAAACTTATATGATCCCATGCAATAAACATTTATTTTGGACAAAAGAAACCTCCCGCCCAACCTTCCATAATTGAAAACTAGTAATGCGAACCATGGAACCATGAGAAATATTGACTGGGTGGAAAGGCGCGAGCGCTAGCTATATTCAATAGAATACAGAATATAGTATTTTTCATTTCTCGTATCATAATTATTTGTGTTGTTTTTTGTCGTATCAAAGCCCTAAGTATAATGAGCTCACTCTGCTACTAAATTTACCGAGAGGGAAGACATGCCTTCGAGGCCTTTGGTGCGAATCACGTCACTTGATCAACATTGGGGGAAAAGGTAGCGGTATGGGGGGGGGGGGGGGGGGGGGGGATGAGGTAGAAAGATGTACTGAGGATAAATGGTGGAAGTTGTTCAAGAATGTAATTTTAGGGACCTAACGAGTAACACAAATAATCGATCTAGAATGTTCCTTCTACAAAATTTAATGTTTTGCCTTTACCTGAACTTAATGTTCTTAACCCATATATATATATGCTTCTATAGAAGCAAACAACTCAAACAGAATATTTGTGGGGAAAAGGGGTAAGGGATGAAGTACTCCAACCAATGTTACTAGGTCACTTTTATCTAGGGGTACAATGATCCCCGACGAGTGATAGATATCGCCCTGGGGGGTGATAATCCCCCAGGGTACTCAGTACGAGGTGCTAATCCTCAATAGGGGGTGATAATCCCCCAAGGATACTGAGTGAGAGGTGAAAAGGCTCTCTAGGGGGTGATAATCCCCCAGGGTACTCAGTACGAGGTGCTAATCCTCAAGAGGGGGTGATAATCCCCCAAGGGTATTGAGTGAGAGGTGAAAAGGCTCTCTAGGGGGTGATAATCCCCCAGGGTACTCAGTACGAGGTGCTAATCCTCAAGAGGGGGTGATAATCCCCCAAGGATACTGAGTGAGAGGTGAAAAGGCTCTCTAGGGGATGATAATCCCCCAGGGTACTCAGTACGAGGTGCTAATCCTCAAGAGGGGTGATAATCCCCCAAGGATACTGAGTGAGAGGTGAAAAGGCTCTCTAGGGGGTGATAATCCCCCAGGGTACTCAGTACGAGGTGCTAATCCTCAAGAGGGGGTGATAATCCCCCAAGGGTACCGAGTGAGAGGTGATAATCCTCTCTAGGGGTGATAATCCCCAGGATAGTCAGTGAGAGGTGATAATCCTCTCTAGGGTTCGAATAAGAATATATGGGGTAAAGGGTGACGTGTATGGGAGCACTTCATCCAGACCCGTCTTTATTTAGGCTATTTACATGTAAACTGAAACTATTATTATGCTAAGAAAAAGAATGTCAAACTTAGACAAGTAGGAATGTTACTTAACCCGAACAAGCTCTGGTACAATAAATACAAATACATTGTGGTTGTAAATAAGGTCTATCTACTCAAAAATGACAGTCAGATTTGAAAAATGACATGATTATATGAAACTAACAGGCCAACTGAGAGGAATAAAAAACAGCAAAGGGGGAGGGAGGGAGGGAGGGAGGGAGGGAGGGAGGGAGGGAGGGAGGGAGGGAGGGAGGGAGGGAGGGAGGGAGGGAGGGAGGGAGGGAGGGAGAGAGGGAGGGAGGGAGGGAGGGGAATTTTAGTTCTGCGATTGAGATTCGAAAAAAACTATTGCTTAGCAGGCTTGGCGCGTGATTATGAGGATCACGTGAAAGCTTGCACCTGATTGGTAGAGCTGGATCATGCGACATGAGAGGATGACCGGAAGAGGTGATCATCGGAATGGATCACCGGAATGAATCACTGGAATGACAGGAAGTGATCGGGTATATTCTATCTCTAGGACGGGTCTATGGTTATCACATTACCTTTAATTTATACTTATGTACAAATTAGCTATATCGAGGAATTTTGGTGTTCTTTAAATTTGCGAGCTCAGAATTTTAACTCATATTTGTTTCAAAAAGGACATTTTCAAGTTATCGCAGGAGTTGCTTGATTTTGTTTTGTAACTCACCACATGCACACCAAATCATTCTCAAAATGTTATTTTTTCATCAACGTTGCACTGACAAATATTTCATCTGGGCCCAGTTTTCTAATTTCGATTTATTTGCGGTCGCCATTAGTAACTTGACATAAAATAATTTACCAACAACAGAGAAGTACAAACATGATACTTAAACTTAAAACACGGGGAATACCTGTTTTGGTATACCTATGTTCATAGGCCGCGGTATGAGGGTTCTGGTGGTCTATGATAGAAACTGACAGTAGCGACGGTTACGTTTTAAGCCGATTCATATTTAAGCTATTTACATTATTTATAATAAGAAGATAAATGATATCTTAACCCTTACCAAACAACTGTATTTTAACCTAGTTTTAATCTATTTTATAACTATTTGAACGATTTAAACACTATTTTAAGGACGCCATAACCTATTTTCAAGCTATTTTTATGAAAATTGTAAAATAGTGCCATGTATTTAAATTATAGTTAGATTACAGTTAAACACTATTTCATGACAGTGACAGGATTTGGTGATCTATTTGTAATCTATTTCTGCCAAAAATAGGTTTCAAATAGGGTATTTCAAATCTATTTTGAGACCACAGCTGCTGAGGTTTTTTCTCAAAATGGTTTCAAATAGGCTATTTGAAAGCTGTTTTGAAAGCAACCTTAAAATGTCAACGATTTAAAATCTAGTTCTGAAATGTAAAATATAAAAATAGGTATTAAATGGTATATTTAAAAACTATTTAAAATATAAGGTCATCGTCAATCTTCTAAATACCATAAAAATAGTCTATTTAAAACATATTTAATTTGATTTTAAAATTTAAAATGTATTTTGGAATTGACCAGTCCTGGAGTTGTTTTCAAACACATTGTAAATAGTCTATTTTATTGCTATTTGATACCAAATTAGTTTGAAATATATTTTGAAAGTCAAAAGTTGTGAAATAGGTTTAAAACAGGTCATTTGAACACTAATTTGAAAATCTGTTTTGAACTTACTTGAAAATGTGGTTGAAATAGATTTCAATTTTTAATGATTACCAAATTCAAACAAATTATAAATACATTCATTTGTCTTTATTTGAATGCCGTCTTGAAACCAAAATCATTCAACAATGTATGACTTAAATTAGAAAAAATAATTATTACAACTGCTGTATGGTAACAGTCACAATTTATAAAAAATAAAGTAGTCAATTAAATATGATTGGCTACTTACATGTACAATACAAATGTGAAAGCATTATGTGTCACATTCCAAATTCATTGGAAAAGGACTAGGTATATACATCATGCAACTAGTCCTTTTCAAATGAATTTGGAATGTGACACATATATATGCTGTCTTCAATGTCAATCCTCATACATTTCTCTTGGATGGATGAAATTGGCACAGCAATGATGTCGTCTGCTAAAGTCACCCGTTTGATGTGCCTGACTATTTGCATACCTTGATATGATGGAAGTTGGCAAGTGTGTCTTGCCAGTTTCCTTTACTAAAGCAATGTAATACATTGGCAAAGTGCACGAACATCTTCCATGTAATTGTGCACAAGACATTCTTGTACACTTCACTGCATACTTCACATATTTTAAAACTGACCCATAATGATTCTTTCCGTTTCTATGAAAAATAACTGTGAAATTGTTTCTAGCAGTGTTTTTTTTGTAGAGAGCGCTTTGAAACTCCAAACCATTTACAATAGCACGCCTGAAAATCCACATCTTGGACACAGCCCCGACAATTGCTCTCTCGTCTACAGTCATTAAAGTTGACGTTTCCCAGACTCGTTCCAAAGATCCCACAACAAAGGTGCCTTGCGATATTTCTTCCCCACAGTCCTTGTAGACATGTAAAAAGACACATAGAAAGTATATATTAAACTTCTGTAAAACACATATAAACACTGTAGTAACACCTTCCATATAAAAGGTTTGACATGTACATATATATATATTGACAGAAATATTTTGCAAACCGCTCAGAGTTGCTTTAATTTATGTGGTCGAGTAACAGTGATGGTAATAAATGTGCTGTTATTTTTAATTTCCCAACCGTTCTATTCCAGCATAAATAATGAAATTGAACATGGACTGGATGTGTTAAGGGGGATCTTCCTAAAAAAGCTCAATAGAGCTTGCTAAGATCTCCTGCCATTATATGTAAATTAGCAGACAGTTACTAGCAAATTAAGTGTAAATGTAAAAAACAAAAATAAATGTGTAATGGGTAGATTATAATTATTTTTTTGAAATCAGTTGCTAATCTACAGTAACAATCCACATTGTACCTGCAGTGATAGGACTTTGACAAGAGATTCTTGTACATCTCCTTTGCTTCTGATCCTTCAGGCAAAGATTCAGCCAGTTGTGGTAGGCTCTGATGCACACAAATTGATTTAATAATCTGCAAGATAATTATCACTATATTATTTAGCATCAGAATTTCAAGGGTATTAAAAAATGCTTTGACTGCATTGAAACATACAGCTTACTACACCTACTCATACAAAATTCTAAATTCAATTCAATTCATTCTAAATTCAGTGCAACCTGCATTCATGTATCTGTTGTGTTTCAATTTTTTTTGGTGTAAAATTTTTCAAACCAGTTTGATTTTTTTTCCTTTGACTATAATAATCATTACCATAATCTGAGACAAGGAAAATCAAAATCAAACTGGTTTAAAAAAGTTTAAACCAAAAATTAATTAAAACCACAACATATCCATATGCAAAGTTTCCTTCCTGCAATAATAACAAGTTATTACAAGTTATTACAAGTTATTGATTGACATTGATTTTTAATGTTATGAATGTCATGTAAAAATGGTACATGTACCTGCCCTTGGATATTTTGACTTCCATGAAAATATCCCTTCAAGTCTCCATTGTAATCTTCAAATGGAAAACATGAATTTGACCAGAGAGGTCCCAAGTTTTCAACAGTTTCTTTTAAATGAAGGACCTGGTGTATGTTAAAGGTCTGGAACCGTGCTCCTAAAATATCATATGCAAAAATGCTGTCACTACATGTGCATACATATATAAGACTATATACCAGCTTTCACATACATATACAAATGTAAGGCTTATATAGCAAATATCATGAAGTTACCACTGGCAGTTAGAAGGGGAAGGCACAATTATTACAATCTCAATGTTTTCCCCAAAGTAGACTTTTTTATAGAAAGGGTCAAGTTGGGAATGGCTTTAAAAAAGAAGTGTATTAGTGTCTTTGGTCATAACATGATGTCATTTCATTGTTTTGATGCACATAATAAAGCACAGGTACATCTGTCCATACAATGCATCTTCTGCTTTCTGTCCATTCCAACTTCATTATTTTTGTAATCCGACTCAATTAGTTAATTGATCCTCATATACATTTCTCAAACACCTTAAAATACTCACCATAACAATATGGTGCTTGTGCGCAATACAGTTTTAGAAAACACCAGCTTCTGCGAGGTCATTTTCAGAAATGCTGTCTTTTAGAAGGCGGTAAACTCCTCCGACAAGGAAAGTGAGATGCGAAAAACACTCATCACTTAGTCTACCATACAGCAGTGGAAGTGAATAATATAAGAGAAATGCTCTCTTCTCATTTGCTGCAAAAAAATGTAGTGGATACTTGTGCTAAGAAGAGGACTGAAAAACATGTACATAATGGTGTCTCGACCAGCATACTGGAAAGTTGTCAAATTTTTATATTTACCCACAGGTTAATAGTATAAATAATTAATGGATAGAATTGTATAAAATAAATTTCTTGAATGCTGTTTTGAGTTTAACCTGTAATGATTTGGCAATTAGAGGAGATTTCCTATGCGACTTTAGTGGTGATTTTATTTTTTGACCTTTTGTTTAAATATTGGCAGTTAACAGTTTCAAGTGTGTGCTGTTGGGAGCCAAAAAAATTAAAGACCAGACAAATGGATCCCCCAAAACAGCATCAGGTTACTCCATGTATTCTAGTCTAAATCTCCTTTAAATGGCAATTAACTATCATCAATTGGAGTGTACCTGAAACAGCAGCAACTCAGATTTTCAAAATCACCATTGCATACATGTACATGTATCATGTACAGGCAAATTGAAATCATCCATGAAATGTCCTTGAGCAAAAGACATTGGATGTACCTGCAGCTGCAGATGTAAAATTGCGACTGAATGGATTACAGTAACTAACATTCCATAAAATTTGCTCACCCTTCCACTGTTTCCAGTCAGATATACTTCTAGGTCGACGAGTTATTTCAGAAATGGGCTTTAAGCCAAGGAAGGCATTGTCAATTTCATTTAAACTGTTTCCCAGGTAATTGTCACTGGACTTGTCCTCAAACCAAGCCTTGAGGTGTTGGTCCACTGCACCCTCACAGATGCAGTGCATGTAGTCAACAGCAGTGCCTGCAACTACATCATGAAGAGGTAATGAAAATGCCCAAGACAAGCCAAGAACTCCTTCCACTGGCTTCTACAAATGTATAAGAGAATTGTATCATTTGATGAAAAATGAATGGGTATTGTTACTGTTGTATGTAGATACCTTACGGCCACCTCGTTATTACGGCTACTTTATGTAAAGAACCCCTTAAATAGCGTGCGTACAGCCACTCCGTTATTATGGCCAGTTTTCTTTGGCCTGTAGGTGTCCGTATTAACAGGGTTCCACTGTAATTAAATCAGCGTACATGTATATGGCTAGGACAGGAATAGCTAGTGATACGTGATAAAATTACAATACTCACAACAACTTTTCCTTTTTGAGAAATTTGTGACATTGCAACAAGGGCCTGCTTTTTGACCTCTAAATGCGTTCTTGTCCCTGGCATGTCCTGTTGCCCGGGCTTCTTCATGGTTGAATGGATAAATGTGGCACTGACGCCTTGAATTCTTTTTGCCTGGACCAAGGTCAAGTTGTTCCCAGGTTCAGTACAAGTTTGGCAACCATTGTACCCATTAAACTGTTTAATATTAAGCCATGCAGCTCTTGCAGGTGAGTCCATGCTGGTGTCAAGGAGAATGCCTCTTATTTTCCTGCGAAACCACTCCCTCAATTTCAAAACCTGTATCATAAACCAATAAAGAAATCAAATTTGAATATACAGTGAACTCTAGCTGTCTGCCTTAAAGTGTCTGCCTTAAAGATAATTTCATTACAGAAAAGTAAGAAAAACTTGATTCAGTCGTGACCAGCCAATTAACCATGCATTTCCACCTTCGAGGTGTCCACCTAGCTTACAGTACGTGGTGTCTGCTCTGAGAGAGTTGACTGTACGAGCACTAAATACAATGTACAAACAGAATATTGTGAAAAACATTGTTCATTTCAGTAAGAGAATTGTATCACAGAATTTCCACCACTTCAAAGAAACCCATTTTGATTGTAATTTTATTGGTGTCTAAAGCTGTTGTACTGTTAAAAACTCCTCACCTTCCATGTATAAGTGTCTTATGCTTTCACAAAATGGCTTCATAAATGTAGGAAAATGCGGTTTCCCTCTGCCAAACCATATCCCAGCAAACAGTCTATTTGCCCTGCTAAATCTGAAAAGAAACCAAGTGAAATTATTTTGAATAGTAATGCTCTGAAGAAAAGCAGAATTGAACCGTAGAACTACAAAGTTTAGAATTTTACCATTAATATTAATTCAAACTTCCTGTATCTAATCTGCCAATGATTAGTACAAATGTATACTATATAATATGGTCCTTTACATGCAAAAAGCCATGTCGAAGGTGAAGTTTCAAGAGTACAAAAAAATGTACAAGTCAGAATATTTTTTATGCCTTTGTCACCTAGCTGTTTGTGCTGCTTAGGCTAGCAATAAAACTTACACGAGTGTATACATTTCAGTTGCATTCATACAGTGTTCATCAGCAATAAATACCTTTCTCTGGGAGGCAGCTCATTTATAACATAATATATTGGCCAGACTCCTGCTTTGAAGATCGCACCAATGCTACACCATCTGTATTACCAAGTAGTGATATATGGTCAGGATTGCTTAAGAAACCATTTTCAGACGATAACTCTTTGTACAGGCGGCCATCATAAACATCTTCAATGCCATTTTCATCTTGCTTTTGTCGAGTAAACCTGTAGTTAAGTTTCTCGATTACACCAGGGCCTGTAGGAATTTTTAAAAGTTTGCACTACATCAATTGCCTGTTTTAAGGTAGGTTAGACCAACATCTGTGTTAATTAGACCTCTGCGCATTTAATTACATGTAATAATATTAATGTTTTTGTTGCAATAAATGCTACTTGGAATGTTTAAAAAACACTAGAAATACTTGTAACTAGTAATACGTGACTCGCAGGCCCTCGCGAAGCTTTTGTTGCCTAGTAACGGGCACGCCTGCGATTTGATCTGCAAGGTTTCCAAGAATTGCTGCAAGGTTTCTGAGAATCGCCGGACGAACGCCGTGTTTTTGCTATGCCACCGGATTTTGGTTTCGATTGGAGTTCGCTCGTCTCTCGATATCTGTAATAAATTGTAGCGCTCTTGTACTGTTTTCCCCACTTTTCCGTCCGAATGATCTGAAACCACCTCGCTTTTGTAGGTGAAATCTTCTTCGCAATATCGGATCGGCGAATTATTTTCAGACACAAGTCTTCGCGTCTACAATGAAAACTAAGCCATATGTTGATCGTACTTTGAGAAATTCCTGAGTCGTCTTTCCTTTTCCTGTTGTTGATAATGGATTTAATAAAGCCAGGTTTTTTTTCACAAATGACCCGTATATAAATTTGTTCGATAAACAAACTTGGAGTAAAAATTGTTATTCTTCAGCAGCCGTTCCTGTTTCTACATTTACGTGTACAAAGATTACGTCGAAGTCAATGTTATTAAGCAAAGAAAAGGGGGTTAAAAAAAAGAACGGCCTGGATTTGAACCGAAAAAAAAAAAAAAAGAAGGACCATGTAGGATTTGAACTCACGCCCTCAATCCCAAAGATCAGATTTAAAAGTTAGCGCCTTAAGCCATTAGGCCACGAGCGCGCCGTGTGACGTCATGTCATCCCCCAACTCCACAAACAAACAATTAAATAAATAAATAAATAAATATGACCGTAAAGGCCACACGAGAATTGCTCTCACGTGAACTCTTGGGGGACAGAATTATAAACCCCACTACGCGAAGCGAGGAATAATTATTAATTTTGCACCTTACAGCTGTTAGCTATTAATCTTTTAGTGTTCTTAATTGCAACATCCAACAAGAGACTTACATTGTTCTGATACAATAAATAAATTGACATACAAATGTTCAACTGAAGTAAAGCTCCATACCTGACAGGACAGACATCAACTGCTCTTGAACTGGTATTTCAAGGAACATGGTTTCTTCTTTCAGTGAGCATCCACAAATACCACAAGTTTGTTTTGCATCCAGCTTGCCATAGCCAACGTATGCCTGGCACTTTTTATTTGGGCAGTAGAAATGTTTCACAATTTTTTGTGAGTGTTTTTCAAAAAAAGAAAAAAGTTCTTTAGAATCTTTTTGGCAAATTGTTCTCCTTTGGACAAACAAGGTTGATGTATGACAAAATATCTTCAATAGCAACCCCAGAAAGTTGATGCCTTGTCACAAAACCTAGAAGTAAAATGACTGATTCCTTCACCGACAGTTGTGAGTTGTGAAATAAACGATCATCTGAACTTTTTGAATTCTCAGATTCTGCTGCAACTTCTTGAAATTTGCTTAAGTTTCTTAGTTCCTCAAGTAAATCTGTTTCATCAATAACATCTCCAAGGTCATTTGAGATCAAGAGTGGGGTAGAATTTGCATGCTGACAAATACCATCCTCATCATCATCATTTTCACTGTCAGAACTCTCATGAGGTACTATGTTCCACCACTCCAAGTTGTCTAGTAAGTCTGTAAAACAGGCAACACAAACTTGTCTTAGGGCCAGCTCACTTTGACATAGGAATATTAAAACTGTTTACTGTACAAAACCCACTATCATAATAATAAACCAAATTTTGGAATTATCAAGGTCACGGTTTGTCTTGAAATGCGAAATCCATTGTGTTATTTATACATGTAGGTAAGATAATATTATTTGTTACTACAAGCTTACTACTGGGACATTCCTTTTTTTTCCGCACCCCCCCCCCCACCCACCCCCCCACCCCCCCCACCCCCCCCCCCCCCCTAAAGATGGCATGAATCCGACCCCTTGAATTTTTATCGACGCCCTGTGAAGAAAAAAATCCGAAGGGTTGATATTTTGGCGGCACCTTTGAATAAACCCCAAGGCTTCCTAATATTGGCCGCTCCTTTGGACAAAAATCCTACCCCCTTGCCATCCTTAGGGGAGGGGGCGGAAAAAAATAGAAGGTCCCACTTTTTCGAATGAACAACTCACCACCAGCTTCGACTTCTAAAAATTCAGTTGAGTCAGAAATAACCATTTTCATTTTGCAGTTTCCCTGTGTATCATCTTGGAAAATCAAATCATCCTTTTCAGAATCCTCTGTTGGCAAGAAGTCGATGTTATCGGCTGTTTGGCATGAGAAATCTTCGGCATCTCCACTATCTGTTTCCGGTGAGCCCGTGTTTACATTGGTCTTTCGCTTTTTGGTTTACTTGTCAGGACTGTTTTCCATCCGACATCTACGTAATTGTCATCTCCAAGAATGTTTCTCTCCTCTGCATGAAGTTTACCCAATTGCTTTTTCAGCGGACTTGATTTTTCTAAGGAATCGACACCGTGAATAGTCTCGCGTTTGGAAGCCATTTTACACGATTAGATTCCTCAGCGGTCGCTGCGCCTGCGCAGTAAATTAATTTGTTTTCAAAAAGCCAATCAGCAACCTGGAAAAGCGCGGGCTTTCGGAGATATCACGGCCTTGCAGTGTGGATTTGCTCTCTTGTTCCTTGCACGCGGTACGCGGACTAAATATTCGAGACCTCCTTTGGCAAAATCTTCGTCGATCATCTTTAGATCACCTTGATATACGTACTTCAACATTTCCTCACCGCATCATTGCTATAGCCAAGGTAAGGTAATTTAATATTTTCCAGATCGTTGACAAGCTGAATTTTATTACGGCCACTTTAGAATAAAATCAGTTAACGTTCAATAGGACTCGATCGCGAGTCAAATGGAAATACCGGTAAGCAAATCCCGGTATTCAGTTTTATGATTTTCCTTTCGACTCAACAAACAGTTTAAATCGATAAGTTGTGCTGAAGCTCATCTTTTCACTGCATGTACAGATGAATTTCGCTGTTATTAGCTGGAAGAGAAAAGGTTCTACTCCATTGCCTGCTGAGCAAATCGAAGTGCTCAACATCAAAAAGGTCGTTGTCGAGGGTGCCGTGGCTGCTCATTCAGCCTGTTCAATGCAGTACCGTCAAGAGTTATGGTATGGGGAAATACACTCTCTACATGGTAAGTCTTTGCATTTTAAATCTTTAATCCTATCCGTGAAATCAAATTAAGTACAAATTTGTATCTCTTCAACTTAAATGAGCTTAAAAGTACAATATTTCTGGAAAGTCCTTCGCTATGAAGGTCGCACGATCAAGAGCTTAGTCTTTGGATTTTGTAGTTTAGAGCGATCCACTTTGGACGGTTGGTTTTGAAATAAATATTTGTAACACCGCGCGGTCAACACACCTAACGAGTGCAAATATCTGCAATGGAGCTAAAGTAGATGAGCTTAATTGTAGTTTTATAATTTGCGACATGACAGAATGTTTATAGCACTAGCAAGGGTGAAAGTAAATGGTTGAATCCTGACGGAATCTGCATCATATAAAGTTTCTTCGCATGCAGCGCGATAGAAAAATGCACTCGGTACACTGCACTCAGTACACACTCTGTTTCCTGTCCATGTCAAACAGATACTCCTGATTGGCTGGGGCAACGAATATTTGTAATATTAACAGGACTTTTCTGTGGAAAAAGTTTCAGGGCGTCGACCTTTTGTGACGTGTAGTGCAGGCATTTCGGTCAGCAGCCATTACGCGATCGAAGAAGCTCTGGAACGAGCGTGAATATTTATACGAGTGGGAGTCAGTGTTTCGGAAGTTTTGCCTTGGAGTTTAGACAAGTGAACATAAAGAGAAACAATCGGAAGATAGAGTTGCAGATTTGAGAGGGAATCCAATCCATCCGAATGAACATTTCGTTAACTTTAATATTGTCTGTTTACAGCTGCATGTATATCAGCTATAACACCACAACAATAACATACGATAACGTATTTGACAATGCCCGGGAAAATTTTCAATTGTAAACATGTATTTCGACGGTTTTTACAGTGATAGCTTTTATATGATCGAATATGTAACGTGTATATAGAATTCTCAAGAAAAATTAATGTCCGCATCGATCGCTAATGGTTTATTAAAATTTGATTCTTACATAGAAAAGAAGAAAGATGCCATAGATGCGTCGAATGGCCTTTTCAAGACTCCTGAGGCAGAACAACTTCCCACAATTAGGAAGAGGAAATCGAATACAAAAAGAAGTTTGTATGAAGGTGAGGGAATGGTTCATTTTTTTTAAATTATGGGCTAAGGAAATGGCAGCTGCATTGAGGCCATATATGTTATACTATATACAAAATGTATGTTCACCTCCACTCTCATGCATGCTCTGTTCATAAGGCCTTCACATAACAATGTACATGTATGTTGCTTATTTGTAAATTAAAAAATACAGTTAGTGTTAATTAGATACACATGGGATTCCTTGCAAAAAGATCATGAAATCTACATGACTTTCGTGTACATCTTGCAAGTTCTATTAACTTTCAAGAGATCGAGCATGCGTATGCATTTGTAGCTTCAATATCGACTTGTTATTGTTATTTATTTATGTTTTCATATGCAAGATGGTGGTGATAGTGAAGACTGCAGTGATATTGATGAAGGTGCAGATATTGTACCAGTTAGCAGTAACATTGACAAGGGTGAGTCAGGCCTTTAAATTTGTACTTAATTGCTTTCTTTGGATGAAAAAGTTGATCAAATTATCAGCTTGTTTATTCTTTTTTAGTCATAGACAATAATAACTTTTATGTAAGCTGCTTGCATGCATTGACACTCTTGACTATATACACTCTTCTATATCCAGTGCATACTATTAAGATCGATGATGATGATTTTTATTTTTTATTTGTTGTCGAATAGCTGTGACATCTAAAAAGAGTGCAGGGCTCAAGAAGAAAGCAAAAGGTACAAATTAAGTTTAGTTACATTGCAGTATTCACTAATTAAGTTTAATGAATAGATATGAATACATTCATTCATAGATCCTTTAATCTAACACAGGAGTGTTGATCATGCATGCACCAAAGACCGGTCCAGGTCACAGTTTAATGTACATTTTAGTTATGATAGGACAAAATGTTGATAAAATCCTTCCTACTGTAGTACATATAGCTGCAAAATTTATCAACTATCTTGGCTATACAAATCTTTTTATGCTGCGCCACTCAGTTGAGTGTCTATTATTGACGATGGCGCTCCGTAAATATTTAGTGCTACGAGAAAAAGTAAGAAACCATGTTGGAAGTTAATGGCCACGCGACGTGGCAGTTTATTGATTTAACAAAACCTGATAATTTGACATAATCCAGGTGGGGTCAAAAAAGGCCACACCAAAAACAAGCTACAATAGAAAACTACAAATGCACAATGAGCCAGGCTGGCCGCTCGGGGAGGGGGAGGGTAAAATTTCCAAGTGAACCCGTGAAGTTCTAGATCAAAAGAGGCCGGAATAAAGTGAGCGTGCCTCTAAATAGTCTGTTATCCGATACGCTCAGCCTGACTAGCACGTGCTCTTATTGTTACATTTCATGGCACCGCATAAATTAGATTATGCTGATACATAATCTTTGTTTTATGCTGCGCCACTCAGTTGAGTGTCTATTATTGACGATGGCGCTCCGTAAATATTTAGTGCTACGAGAAAAAGTAAGAAACCATGTTGGAAGTTAATGGCCACGCGACGTGGCAGTTTATTGATTTAACAAAACCTGATGATTTGACATAATCCAGGTGGGGTCAAAAAAGGCCACAAGCCACACTGATGTGGCAGCCCCACAAGCGCCATCGGCAAAAATAGGACAACGAATGAGATGGTCGTTAAGGCAAAATAGAAAAGTGCCTCAAATAAACTAAGATTTAAAAATGAAAAACGCCAGTAAATGTGCGCCAGCCCGTGTCTGGAACGCCACGATTACATAACGTCTGCGAAATCATATGCTAAACAATGTGCTAAGAATACTAAATACGAGATATTGACCCAATAAAGAATACTAAATACCAGATATTAACCCAATAAAGAAGCGCCAGCCCATGACTGAAACGCGATCGTTACATAAATGGTAATATCAGAATCCAAAAGCGAAGACAAAACGGTACTGACAAGCAAAGAAAACTAATAACGCAGTTATGTAAGTGTGCACCAGCCCCTGTCTGGAGCGCAACAATTACATACCCGAAATATCTCACATTTCAATGCAATAAAAACAGCAGAAATCAGTAATTCTGAACTCCTTCAAACACCGTAAAATAGACATGCATACAGATATACTGGAGCTCTATCCCCAGCCAAAAAGTCCCGTAAGTAAACCCAGGGAGGGTGAAAAACCATTGCTGAATTTCGATTAACCGACCCCGGACGAGAGAGTGACAGCCCATGTCTGAATCACTCGTGTCCGGAAATAAGTCAAAAGAAATCGCAAAAAGTCGTTCAAAAAGATTCCGGGCGAATATAGACTTTGAATGCGTCGGAGCTCCAGCGTCCAAGAAAACGTATTTGTGCATCGGAGAGGCCCGAAGCCGCGGCATGGCTAGCAGCGCCAATTCTAAACCCGTGCGGCTTGTACCGGGATGTGTCAAGGCCGCAAAGGATAATGAGGTGTTGAGTTGACGATTAAACACCGAGACAGATATAGGTGATAAGTCAGGCATGCAAAACAAAGGGCCAGGAACGTGACCCCTTGACGCGCAAAATTGAAGTAAAAAATCAACAGGGCAAAACGGTTGTGATGATTCTCGTTTGATCAGGATGTCGAATGGCCGCTTAGCGAGACTATGCTTATAATGGCTGATAGAGATCTTGGCGGTGACGGGCCTATTATTTTCCAGTAGAAACGTGAGTTGATCGTATTGCACAACAAGGGACGCGGTGCGCGTATTCTTGGACGCTAGCTCACCGAGGCGAAAAAGCCGTAAAATGCTGTTAAAAACATGGCGGTATATAAAAGACGCTGGTAGGAAGAGGAACTTGTAAACTCTAAGGACCGACGAGGCTATGTAAAACTGGTCGAGTGATTGGGAGTCGTACGTCCAATTGGGGGTTGGCGCGCCGGTGCGCCGTGAGAAGTTTAGAAATTAAAAAAGACTTCGTTGGATCCGTCAAACCCCGTAATTTGTGAACATAACTAATGGCAGAGATGTAGGAACATATTGTCGAGTGAGCAAATTTTCGGGCTGTCATGTAGGAAATAAATAATGCTAGAGACGTGACGTCAAGGGGTAGACTTGGCGAGAAGGTATCGCAAAAACGACCTGAGAATTGGACATACAGCTGCCATGCCCTTTGATAAGATTGGCGTGAGCAGGGCGACAAAGCCGATGAGAGCATGTCCTTTAAATTAGTGACCAATTCTGTGGAAGAAGGCTCTCGGGAATCAGAGTCGGAGCGATGTCTGCGTCGGGCCTTAGAGCTAGGAATTCCTCTACCTGAAAACGTGAGAGATAATCGGCCTGAACGTTTAAGAAACCCGGTATATTGGCGCGCGCGAAAAAGAATATTATGGGTAAGGCAAGTGAGAACAAAGAGCGGATAAGTGTCATGACCTTAGGCTCCTTAGATGTCTGCCTATTGATAACTTCAACTAATGCACCGTTGTCTGTAAAAATGGTTATACACTTATTCGACATCTGAGATCCCCACAAGCTCAAAGCTATCACAATAGGGAAAAGCTCTAAAACAGTAATGTTTAGAGACTTCCAATTCTCATCCCATTGGCCATAAAACCAATGAGTCCCGAAAATTCCGCCGTAACCTTTAGACCCCGCTGCGTCTGTGTAGAGTTTAAGACTGTGTGATGATTCCCAGATGTCGGGCAAGAAAAAGATTTACCATTATACTTATCAAGAAAAGTGAGCCATGTCTGAAGGTCTGCTTTGACTGCCTTTGTTAACTTAATATGATGATGGGGTTTGGTAATGCTTTTAGTGAGATCAATAAGTCGGCGAAGAAACGCCCGACCGGGAACAATGACCGAACATGCAAAATTTAGAAAGCCAATTAGTGACTGAAAATCGCGAAGGGTCGCAGAACGGCGACTAAGGAAACCACCCAGTAAGTGCTTACATTTGTCAATCTTATCCTGTGGTAAACGAGCCTCCATGGTAATTGTGTCAAGGGTAATTCCAACAAACTGAAGGCATGTGAAAGGACCCATGGTTTTTTCATGAGCAATGGGAACTCCCAGGGTGCTACAGAGGCGAAGAAACTTATTGAGATCATACTGGCATTGTGCGTGCGAAGGGGCAACGAATAAAAAATCATCAAGGACGTGAATAACTGCTGTGGCATGTAAAACATGGTGAGCAATCCACTCTAAAGCCGTGGAAAATTTTTCAAATAAACAACACGAAAAACTCAACCCCATGGGTAGCGTACGATCAAAATAATAACGCCCCTCCCAACACATGCCGAGTAAAGGATGATCTTTTGGATGGATGGGAATAATGCGAAAAGCCGCCTGAATGTCAGTTTTAGCCAAGTAAACACCCTGGACCCAATTTCTTAATTATCGAAATAGCATCATCAATTGTTGCGTAGCGGACGGTGGAAAGCTCTTTAGGAATAAAATCATTGACTGAAGCACCACTTGGATAAGAGAGATGATGGATAAGTCGGAATTCGGAGGGAGTCTTCTTAGGAACAACACCCAGAGGAGAAGAACGGAAGTTTTGAAAAGGAGGGTGTGTAAATGGACCAACTATCCTTCCCGCGTCTAGTTCCTTACCCAATTTAGCTCGAACGACGTAGGGATTATCTAAAGCACTTTTCAGATTAGGCGATTCATAACTTGATCGTTCCCAAAAAATGGAATACTAAAACCAAACCTAAAACCAGCAAGGAGGAAATCCGAAAGACC
Organism: Desmophyllum pertusum; assembly: GCA_029204205.1. NCBI lineage: Eukaryota > Metazoa > Cnidaria > Anthozoa > Scleractinia > Caryophylliidae > Desmophyllum > Desmophyllum pertusum. The sequence continues at coordinate 375,227 of MU826360.1, forward strand.
CTGGTCATACCCTGCGAGGTAAATTTGAAGCTGCCCCAGGTTGACTGGAGTTACTGGGGGACTGTTGAGGTGTTCCCGAGGGTCTAAAAGTGGGAGATTTGGCACTGACCGGGAAGCGAGAGTTTGAGTTGTGTGTGGTATTGGTACGACACTGGCTAGCCGGGTGACCCTTTCCGCATTTGTAGCAGACATGCTCAAATTTACACCCTTGACATGATTTGCCTGCGTGAAAGGCCCAGCAAGTCCCTTTGGGAAAAAACTGTTGAGACTTCTGCACGGTCTTTGGCTGAGAGCTCTGCTGTCCTGATTGGCCACGAAAATTATGGAGGGAATGGAACCACAACTCCCAATGGACCTGGCCCCAAAGAAAGTCGGTTGGGCTAGACTGTCGCAAATATCGAAATTGCTCGTCATAATACCGCCAATTCCCACCCTTGGAAGCAATGTCCCTCACAACCTCGACGTATTTCAGCAGGTCGGCTGTTGTCGATGGTTTTTTCTGCGTATAAACGGCAATGAACGAATTGAAAGCCGACACCCACTGGTGTATGTTGGTGATTCGTGGGACTTTGGTGGCGGGCTCGAGACAAAGTCGAGGTTGCGGCGAATCATTAGAAATCAAAACAGAATATTTGGTATCATCGGGTGATGAAGACAGCAGAGCTCCCAACTCAAAATATTCATCCGCCCATATTTTAGTTTTAATTTTCACTGGTATGCGTGAAACTAGGCTAACACTAGCACTACGAAAAGTGGAAGAAGGTTTGGCCTGGTCAGACCTACCAACAGGCAGCAATTCAGTGAGATCATCGGCATCACTTGCAATGGCGTCATTCGCCTCCTGGTGAACTGGCTGATCCTGTGCACTGGGCGTAGATGGTGCAATTCCAGCCTCGCGGAGACCTTGAGAAATGGCCGCGGTGATAGTGGCGGTGAGGGCCCCAATGTCGACGTTAACAGAGTCAGTGAGGACTTGCTTTGGAGTGCCTTCAACCAGGTCGGATGACGGTGCCCCTGTTCCGGATGGCACAGCAGATTTACCAGAAACCTGGTTAGCCGGACGTTTGGAATTGGAACGCGTAGTGCGTTTGTTGCTGCCAGCCACCAGGGTTGTACCTTTACGCTTAAGGGAGCGGGTTGATTTACCTTTAGGCGGCATGATACATGCTTAAAATGAAAAAACAAAGAAACCAAACGTAACGAAATAACGTAAAAGGGAATAAAACATAGAGGACCCCTGGCAAATAATATAAATGGGCCTGTAAATTGAATGGCGCGTGACCAACGCAAAATAAAATAAAGTGCCAGCTACCGACAACCAATAATGGAAGTCAAAACATAGCTTGAAAAATAAAACCACTAGCCCAAAGTCGAGTGCATTGGGCCTTGCTTGAAATAACAAGCGGCCAAAAGGTTGTACACTCATAATGACTTTGGAAAACAATAGTGAAAGGCACTGAACATGACCCATAATGGATGTGATCAAATAACAATAGACCACGCCGCCAGACAAGGAGAACGAGACCCATGTAGCGTAGAAAGGTAATGAACAGAACTAAAAACAAAAAATCCCAACTATGTGAGCGGCCGACTAAGGCCTAGGGAGATTGCGAAAGAGCGACAACGCCTTTAGTGTCGCTCCCCGTAGACTACGATATAATTTGTAGTGTCCTAAAGCATTGAGATGTACGCCGTCGCTTGACAAAAGATTATGCGAGCAGCGCCAGAAAACCGCGATGGTGCCAGAAAAAGGCAAAAGGGAGCGGTTCCAATACGACCTTTAAATATTGATTTAAAATACGCGCGCGGGCGTTGAAAACAGGGGAATTATCGCGCAAAAGGATTTGATTAACGCAAACCACCTTAACCCCATAATCAACATGAAGAACGCGAGCGAACTCCTCTAACATTGAACCAACTAACGCGGGTTCATGACGGGAAAGATCGTTAGTCCCAAGTTCTAAAATGACTATGTCCGGTCGAAAGGATCCCAGACGGGTGAGCCTGGAATGCAAAGCCCTATCAACCGTGAAACCGCTTAACCCCCAAAATTGCACTGTAGCCTGACTCAACGAAAAAGAGTGGTTGAGGCGATCGAACCAATGCCTACGTATAAAATCGAGAGTCGGCGAACAAAAGAATGACCAAAAACTAACACACGGGGGCGCGAGGAAGCCATAGTAAGTACTTGCCTTAAAATTTCCAAGTGAACCCGTGAAGTTCTAGATCAAAAGAGGCCGGAATAAAGTGAGCGTGCCTCTAAATAGTCTGTTATCCGATACGCTCAGCCTGACTAGCACGTGCTCTTATTGTTACATTTCATGGCACCGCATAAATTAGATTATGCTGATACATAATCTTTGTTTTAGGCGAGTAAATTAATCAAAGGAAAAGTTCATGTAACTAATGAGTGTTGATAACTATTATTGTCCTCTGCAGTAAGATTCATTATATTTACAGCCTGAAAGATAATGTAGGGAGAATGTGTGTCAACTACATTGTAAACTTTTTCTTGGCTATTTTCACAGTTGGGGAAAAAAGCTTGCAAAAGAAGAAGCCAAAAGGTAAAACGTGATCAGAAATATTTGTTGGTCAGCTGCTATGAACTGTCATAATGTCAGATATATAAACTTAGTCATTTTTGGTCTTCAGAGCTGGATTCATACAAAATTAGATTTCATTAATATTTTTTATTTTAAGATTAAAGGAGCTACGTCATGGTTTGTGTATCTTGAAAAAAAATGGCCAATTTTTTCAAGTTCGCCTTTCACACACACAAAAAAATACTGACTCGTAAAAATACCCAGCCGTATTACACAACTTTCCGCTGAATAACCTCTTTTTATTGTTCATGCAACTTGTATATATAAAATTGCAAGATGAGTTGCAGGAGATGTTGTCCAATATGTATGCAGGAGATGTTGTCCAATATGTACAATGCATACAGTGTAACACACCTTTAGTTAAATGTAGCAATCAGGATCGAGTTTCAGTAAACTAAATATTTATGATATTGTTTATTTTCTTAACTCTTTTTCCCCTGACCAAAAAACAGGCAAAATTGACGAATATTTTTATTTATTTAATATCTCCACAGGTATTTACAACAGTGTGCAAATATATACCTCATTTGAAAGAGGTATAAATAAGCTTTCCAAAAAGCACATTTTCCCCTCTAGAAACTCATTACAGTTAAAAAAAATTATAATTACAATACCAAAATTTGCATAATTTATGCACAAAATGTAAACAAAAATAAAAATTTCAAAGCTGATGTGTAGTTACAGGAAAAAGTTTAAAACACATTTGTTTCCTTGTTTTGTTGGCAAAATATCCACCAAAATCTGCCTGAAAGGAAACAAACACGCCCCCTCGTAGCACGTCCCCTAGTCCCCAAGTCGGCGTCCCTCGTGACATCTCCACGCAACCACGCTACTTTCCGCGTGTGAAGTACAAAGTTGATTTACGGCCAAAAATCGAGCTTTAGAAACATGAAGATCAAGTTGGAGATAAAGTTGGACAACTATTTCATGTAAAAGACGAGGTTTCGAACATAAAAGGCCGATCTACATAGCATATAATTACATTTTGAAAACGTGTTTCAACATGGCGATTTCGAAGTGAGATGTTTGAAAGTTTACTTATCGCTAACCTCAATTCTCGGTCCATATCGTACAGTTCCTTATCCAAAACACTTTCCTCGTCACTTGACATACATTCTCCATCATTCATTTCTTCATCTAGCATACGTAAAACATCCTCAACATCGAACGTGTTGGTCCGGGAATTTTTAGCCTTTGGCGGCCATTACTCTCACAAATACAAAATGGAGACGACTACCATATATGGGGTAAAACATGGCTAAACGTATACACTTCCTGTTTGCCAAATTTGGTGGCAAGAGGAAGTAACGCAATCTTTTTGTGATTTTTTCCCCGATCAATCCTGGAGGCGTGATTAAACAACAGAAAATGGCAGTGTCCCTAAATCAAAAAAGAAAACACCAGGTAATTTAACATTCCCGTAACTGTCTTATTGATCGACAATAACATTATTAATAATAATCAATTCTATCCACTTGCATATCCATATTGCATTTTGTTCTCATTTTTTTAACAACATTGGGATCAAGCTGTGCATACTTCAAATTTTCTGCATACAGCTGTACATGCAGATCATATACTTCTAGTATTGTATTTGATATCTATACTGATCATTGGTAGTCCGCCCTATCAATTTGAATTTGAATTACATGACTTTTGAGTGGGTCTTGTTTTAATTATCAAATTGATCAAAATGTGTGTCAGTGGAAATATTATATAATTATAAGTTGAAGCTCACTCTTAATGGCCACTCTTGTAAGCAGACATCTATATACTTACGGCTGCCATGACAAGACCCCATTTGAACTCTCATACAAATTCTGTATTTACACATTCATGTAAGCAGCCGCGGACACTTTCAAGGGGGTAAAATTGGGATTTTCTGTTGTTTCTAAGCTCTCATAAGCGGACACCCAAAGGAACAATAATATATTAGAACTATAATCCTATTTTAACCAATGGACTTATCACACTGCTGTTTTTCTTCATATTTGTTTGTTTTGTCATTCATCGTGTATTTTTTTTTGCATTACGGTAACTGTTTAGTGTGAGCAGTACAAGCTCCCGTAAGTGGCCACCTATCTCTTATACTGCTATTGGCGCTTACGAGAATCATTCCCATAAGCAGCCAGATCCACACTTTTTCTGGTTCCCAAGGATGTCCACTTACGGGAGCTTCGACTGTATTATTATAAGGAATTCATTTGATTCAGCTATTCATTCCACATACAGTCAAACCTCCACTAACGACCACCTCTCTATAGCAGCCACCTCTCCACAGCGGCCAGGATTTTTGTCCCAATCGTACGCCTATCCATACTTTTCACTCTTATTGAAACCTCCCTGCAACGGCCACCTCTCTACAACGGCCAGTTAATTCCGCCCCAGGGTGGCCATTGTAGAGAGGTTCAACTGTACAATGTATTTAATTACATGTATATCCAGTTTAAATCAATCATCACTGTTTGCTTTCTGTTATATTTTCATCTTTTAGCTCTGAAAGATCCAAGCAAGGATTTAATGAAGCTTAGTTGTGCTCAACTTGTCTCCGACATTGTTGCACCACTAAGTACTTCCAAAGCAATTACTAAGCAGTCGGAGGTGGTCAATCAAGTGGACTCATCATCTGAGTCTGACTATATAAGCGATTCTGATGTTCAAGAAAAAAATGACGAAGATCAACAGATGACACCTAGGCATTCACCTCATGCCAGCCTGATACCAATTCACACGCCTCAAGTGGGGATAAATGCTACATCAGGCTCATCTAAATTACCAGCATTAAAACCTTCAACACGACCTCAAGTGGGGGGTAAAACCCCAAGTCATCTTTTCCTCCAAGAAAATGCATTAATGTCTCCTGTAAGGAAGAAAAACAGGAACTACGCAATAACATTGCTGCCCTTAAGCAGCAAATTGAAGATTGTAAGTATACGTTGATAAGAATAAAATTATACATTGTACAGCATGCTACTATAGATGAAGCTACCCCTTCCTTTAACTTATTATATTGAAAGTTAAGACAATTAATTGTGCAAATGTATAATTTTCTGAGGTGCAGCTGAGTTTCAGTAAGATCTGAGTTCGACTCAAATTACTGACTAATTTGTTTTATTGATTGATTACGGGGTTCTTGCATCTATAAGGTACAGTGGAACCCCACTTTACGGACACCCGCTTAACACCCGCTTATTACGGACACGTTTAATTGTTTGTCCCGACAACACATATTTTCTATTTATATCAGCCCGCATAATACGGACACCCGGATAATATGGACACTTTTTCATGTCCTTTTGGTGTCCGTATAAACCGGGTTCCACTGTATTTGCATATATTATTGCTACGTACCCGCGCGTCTATTGCACATCTATTATTGGACAGCCGAGAAGATACTCAAAAACTAAGAAAACGGAAGCTATATTTCCAAATATTGCAACTTACTTCTTGGATTGAGTTTTGTTCAGATCCATTTATTCGTAAACTTGAAAAAAATAGCATCTCTTCAGCGCATTAAAATTGCTTACGGCGCGAAGGAAATTCGAGAAAAAGGCACAAAACTTGACCGCAGAAGCTTTGAGATTTCACGCCATCTTGTATGTATCCCATAATAATTATTAATATGCAAACCCTACTTTGTTATGGATTTTCTCTCAAAAGCTTCCTTGGAAATGAAATTGAAAAAGCGCTTAGGGGGTCTATATCCTTAACTTAAAGTGTGAGAACAATTTGTATGAAAATCCTTCTCTTCTTTGTAAATTACATGATCAAACAGTAAAGTGTCCGATAATGCATGCAACTACGGTACCTCTATGTACATGCTCGGTTAAAATTTGGGGTAGCTGGAGTTGGGGGTCTGCTAGTATGTGTGTACTTCATATATGTACAGCAAACCATCAAACCCATGCAGGTTAAAATCTTGCATGTTTAGTCGCTGTTCTCAGCTAAAAAGAGTGACTCAGTAGTACATTAACTTTAATTAGTTATTCATTCAATTTTCGATAAATTATTATTCAAGCTTAATAACTGAAACCATTACTTAATTACTATAATGGTCGTACAGTAGGTAATGAATGTTTTCTTGATACATGTAGTGAAAGCGGCAAGTTCATCGAAAGCACAAAGGGCCGGTCTTCAGGTATTGACCCCAGCTGGAAAAATTGATGCAGAGGAAGCTGCTCATAGAGGGGTAAGACAAATTAATGGATGTATAATCATTACATGTACATGTACCTCTATACAAGCACTTAATTTCATGTGATGTGTTTACAAGTGTGTCCATGCAGAAACTGGAATGCTGGGGGAAAAAAATGGCTGCAGGTGTTCCTATATAATTTGAAAAGTTTTACAGTGGAATCCTAATTTCTCAAACCTTCCTTTTGCATTGCAAATTGTGTAGTACATGCAAGCAGTGTACTTATTTTCTATGCATGATAGTTTTCTATTTTTCTGTGGTCCTTATTTCTTTATGATATAATTTATGGCTGTTTTCTTTAGCTTTCAGAAATTGCACAAGGGGTGTGGTGTTGTCCTGTGAAAGTAAAGGCCCTCATCAATTCTATAACATCAAGGACGTCACTCGCCTGTGGCCTTCTCAACCTGTTTTATCCAAAGCAGGTCTTGTCGGGAAAGCGACTAAGGGAGCTAGACCAGACCATCGTTAATGCTATCGCAGGTATAATTTATGTAATAAATAAATAAATATTTATTGCAATAACATAACCTTTCTTGGATGGAAAAGTAAAAAAGTGAGTACATGAAATATTTCAAAAGGTTAAATACATTTGAAAGGACAACATAATTAACCTTAATTCCATTTTTGGTGGTGTGGGTGGGGGGGTAGGGTGGGGAGGGACAGGGAGTCTTAACTTTTTATTCCTGCGCCTCTCGTACCTTGTAATCCCTGTTCCCACCCCTTCCATTGTGCATCCTGCCTCTTTGTGTTTTTTTTCTATTGAAAAATGTTACACACTGTACACAATTTTGTCCTATTTCTCCCAGTTCCCACCCTCTCTTGCTCCACTTTAATACATGTAGCTGTCAGTGCATTGTCAGAGTACTGTATATAATAATATTATTATTACATTATATATACACCAACTTCATTGTTTCAATTTCAGATTTTGCTGTGGTAGCAAAGATACCTACACCACCTGAATCCCAAGACAAAGGGAAAAAGGGGTCTTCTGGTAATGCAGCCACAAGGGGAGAAGTGCTGCAATCCCTAAGATCAAAATGCAATGCCCTAGTGTTTCAAGGACAGCGGCCGACTTACCACAAAGGTAACCTGATAGCAATTTTTACAGTACATGTATAAACTATAAGATACTATCTTCTCATCTTCAAAGTATAATACTGTATATACCCTCTCAAAATGTATCGTATAGTAACACTATATATAGGCAGTATAACATGAGTATAGTATAGGCAAAGACATATGGGTTGATCCCATTATCTGCCAGGGGTCTAGTGTGAAGAAAGCAGAAAACTTAATACATGTTGTATATATATATATTGTGGGCAGGTACATAACATAAAAATTATGTAAATTGCTGGCTGCCGGCATAGTTTGAGTGGGATGAATATGATAAGTTTTTTCATGGCTTCAGTGTGCTGCTTTTAAAGCTTAACTGGCAGTAAATTGGAATTAGTCTGCAGCTAGTGTGACTCATTATTTCACAGCTAGATGCATGTAGCTGGGTATTACATTACCTTGGAAAGGAATTTTTAAGTCGGCTGTTATATGCATGAAATCCTACCTTCATCATCGACATCTGAACTTATGAGAGTGCAGTGAATCTCACATTAGATAAATTTTCATGTGATCAGATTTTTTCCTTTAAGCTGCAGAATGAAACATGCTAATGTCTGGGATAAGTTATAACGCTCTGAAAGTAACAAAAACTTCAAGAAAAAAAATGTAAAATAAAAAACTATTTTCTAATTGATTTGGTTTGTCCACCAACATCATTTTCTAAGGTGTTTTCCATTGTTTCTTTCCTATTTTAGAAAAATATGAACAGAAAAAGAAGACATTGGAAGAGGCACCAATAACCGGGCAAAACTAGCTAGACCTACATACATTTTAATTAATATATAAATTAACAATAATAATATTGATTTATTAATTAAGAAGAAAACAAGTGATTCATTATTTATATCCTACATGTATTTTGAAACTATTTTGTAATATTATTTTATTGAGTTGTAGAGGTTATAGTACGTGTATATGTTTTAGACAGATTAAACAAAATTGAAACCTATTTTGAAATCTCATATCTCAGGGACTGGTGGTATTTTAAAACTATTTTAAAGGACAAATTAAACCAATACCGTATTTTAAAATACAGTTTAACACCTATTATGGCATACTTTAATATTATAAATAGTTTAAAAACCGTTCAAAATAGTTCAAAAATAGGTAATCCTATATATAAATTACCAATATCATGACGACTATTTTTAGACTGTTTTGAGTATAAACCTTATAATTTGAAGCTATTTTTGGTTAAAATAGGTTTAAAATATGTATTTAAAATACATTTTTAAGCTATTTTTCCGCTATTTTTGGTTGAAATAGATTTAAAATATGTATTTAAAATACATTTTAAAGCTATTTTTCAGCTGTCATAATGATGTTAAAACCTATTTGGAATCCTGGATTTTGTATTTTTTTTCTTTTCTTACTTTTTTATAGAATTTTCAAAATAGTTTCAAGTGTGTTTAAATAAGGTTAAAATACCTTTAAAACCAGTTGAAAACTACATTAAAAATATAGTTTAAACACCTATTTAAATCGTATTTTAATGAGGAACTTTAAAAATAGTTCAACATGTTTTAAATATATCTCAAAAATAGTAAAAAAATAGTTTTAAAATAGTGCTCAGTTTGGTAAGGGCGTGTTAGCCTACATGTATGATGGAATGATCCAACAATGTCACTTCCGGTTGCTGTACTGTGCGTGCGTGATGCTTGTGTGTTTGTTGCTTTTATAGCTAGTTTCCTCATAGAGACAGCTTAAACATGCTTTATGATGTTACACATTATTTCACACTTGTTAATCAAAGAACAGAACCTGTATTTGTCATGAAAGAGTAGGGTCAGTAAAAATCTTAGCCACACTTCACATGTAAACAATTTCAGGTAAACTGAACTTGATTCAATGTTCTGGACTTTTGTTTTGTTTTTCTCATTTTCCCAGTGAATTTTAGAGGGGGTCAGTTACATGTAGCGGGTCAGTTGACCGGCAGTCAGTATTTGTCGAAACAACGTTTTTTTACCTGCACCCTTCTAACAGCAATGAGCCCAAAACTGTGACCACTTTCAATTAATTCACATTCTTTCATATGATGTGTGGACTATCCAATAACAATAATATTATTGGTTTAGTAATCCAACACAATCGAACCCAAGAAATTGTCAGAGTTTGATTGCTTGCAATTTGGAACCATAATTGAACACAATTTAGCAATCTTAACCCTTTACTCACACTAAAAAATTGGCTTGGCACCTTTCATTTTCGGCACCGCATCCAAAATATTTAGGCATGGAACCACCCATTTACACAACCAAAAAGAGAAAGTTTTCTTCATACTGGGCATGGTACCAATTTTTATGTTGGCATCCCTAATATGGCTAACAAGGGTTAATATGGCTTTGAAACTACACTACACTAATTTCACAACTCTGAAATGCGCAATATTGATGGTAAAATCGGGTAATCGACATCCGCTCAACAGCTAAAATTATAAATTTATGCATTTTTGCTTGCTTACACTCACACATGTAAATATCATAAGATTATTGTGAAATATTCTTTTAGCGAATGCGAATACATCGCACCGACTTTTTAGCGTGTTGAATCAAAAAAACCTAAATTCCCACGCAAATCTCCTGATAGCCTGATAGTATTTGATCTTTGTTTTAGCAAAAATATATGTACACAATTCGGCCCCATGATATTTATGTGTGAGTCATAGGAATTACTACACAGTGTTTACACTTACATGTACATCTACAGTACGGTTTACATACATGTACCTGGCTGGAGTTGACATAAACTTATTATAATTTTAGCTGTTGAGTGGATGTCGATTACCCAATTTTACCGTCAATATTTCGCATTTCAGAGTACATGTACATGTGACATGTTTCAAAGCCAAAAATTCAAAGGTTGACAATTTGTAAAGCCTGGTTTTCACTAGTGATGCAAGCGCAAGCATAAGCACAAGCACAAAAGTGCTGTGAAAGTGAAAACGAACACAAGAGGTCCGCAAGCACAAGCAAAACAATGAAATATTCACCGGCAAATATTTGATCATTGCTAAAAACAGGTTTTTGTGCATTTGACTGAGGGATTAGACATCGATTGGTTTTACTCGATGACTGTCATAAATGAGCATCTCTGTGATGTTAGATTGCCGTGTTTTGTAAAAAGCCCAGGTGTCAATGGGTTAATAAAACATAATTTTATACAGAAAACAATAACTCAAACTTAACTCAATAATTATTAACTCAATCTTAACTCAACTCAACTCAACCCCTAACTCGGTCATTATCCTATCTATTTTCAATCGAACACAATCGCCTGCAATAGACGATATCATTTGAATGCGTTCAAATAAACTTAAGCCCCGTTCAAACGGTAACAACATTTGTCACAACATTCTCACAACATTTCTTGAGAGCCGATGTTGAGACCGTTTGACCACCCCTCTCCAATGTTGTGAGGTGTTGTGACATGTTGTGAGAGGTTTTTGTGGCCGTTTGAACGGGAATGGTCACAACATGTCACAACAAATGTTGTAAGAATGTTGTGACAAATGCTGTGACCGTTTGATCGGGCCTTTATTAAAGCTTACTTCAATTTTTTGTGAGTCTTCGATTATGTTTGATTACCCAAATTCAATCCAATCGAACCCAATCACTCTGGGTTTGAGTTGATTAATCTATAAACGTTCAGTTCATTTGAAAGTTTTACTTACCTCTGCTGTAAAGCTAAATCGTTCGACGGCCATTGAAATCACTAGAGCCCAGTCTGTTCGCAACTAGATTCGCAGCCTCATTCCCAGGGCCGCTCTTCTTCCCGTCGAAAATAAAGGGAAAATTAATAGGACTGGACTTGTTGGACAGAAGATCGGATAAAACGCTGACAAGTAGAATGCGTGCTATGCTAGATTCGTGTCTTCCCTTCCAGAATGCTTCAACAGCTGACTATCTCAAGCACAGATTGAGAGCTAGTAGTTCAATTGTTCCAGTAGACATTTCTATCAACTCTCTCACGATTATGGAAAGAGCTATTTTTCCATTAATGAAATCAACATTCGATATTCGAATGGACGCTACGGTTGAATGATTGCAATATCCGATTTAAATTTGGAAGTTTGAAAGGAATAACGCAATCCGTTCGCGATTGCAATGAAAGTTATTCTTCAATAATAAGCGGAACGCGCTGAGTATTTGTATAGGTAATAGCATGAGTTGTACCGCGAGTAATATTTCCAAATTGTCCAAAATATCACGAGCCGCTTTACGAGCCGGTATTATTCCAAATACTACGTACAACTCATGCTATTATTTGTTTATAATACAAGGCAGATATCTTACCCGAGTACACAACGATCGTAGCTTCACAGATGTCATTGGAGCTTCGTTTTGAAATGTTTAAGCAATGGAATGCTTTGTTCAGCTTAGTTATACCACAAAAACGTTTTTTGCTTTCAATATTCGTAGGTTTTTGGACACTTTGACAGATAATCTCGTTGAAATGCCCACTTTAGTCTACACGCTAAACAATAGAAATGTCCGCCATCTTGGTTTTTTTTCCTTAGAGTCAATTGTCACACTTGCCATATTTGGAAACTGTAATTTCAGTCTTACATGTAAGTATTTCAGTATTTGAGATAAATACAGCTCGTTCGAACCAATCAACGTTCAGAAATTTCGCAGCCTGTATTATAATGACTGTAATAAACCTGAGCATGTTCAAAATATGAGCGTTGACTATTATCAGAGAAAAGTCCCGGACGGGACAACCAATCAACAGACATGTATTGATAATAGTCGACTGGTTTCTATTCAATCAAATGCAAATACATGTCTCGTAGGGCTTCGGGAAGGTAGAAGATTTATCAGAATTGAAGTACATGTACTTGTGAGATTACTAGTCTTACTGCATACATTATCAAAAGTTTATGATTTAAAAAAGCAGCCTTTGATTTTAATTTCCAAGATTGTTTTTAGATGTGTCTCCTAAGAAGCACTGGTTCTCATGACTTGCTCTTCAAAATATTGAACGTTGATGTAAGTTCTCTAAAAATAACAAAAGAAAAGAGGAAATCAATAAACAGAACACATTTATGTGACAAACATGATCTTTAACAAAAACGCTGGAAATCGTTTTGCCAATTAATATTTCGGTTTTATTACAAAAACCTTCCTCAGGGCAACTCAAAATAACACTGATTTCCATCGAACTTTGTCCGCCTCTAATGAGACCTAATGATTATATACGGTCATTTGAAGAACAGCATATCTGAGAAAGGTCATCGAGAAAGAAAACCACAGTTAACCGGCCCGGCATTGGAATTGAATGGACCAAGTAAACACTCAAAAATACCGTGTCCTGTGTTATCGGAATAATTTACCAACGACATGAGCACTAAATTAACATGAACATTAGGTTTCCTACGCATAATTTATAAAATAAATGACATAAATGGAACTATATGTATTAAAACAAAAGTCGAGAACAAGGTATGTCTCTTCTATTTAACAATTATCCTGCAAAATTGCGCGGAATATCGGCTGATACTTAGCCGACGAGGCCGTAGGCCGAGTTGGCTAAAATCAGGCGATATTCCGCAATAAAACCGAAATAAAACCGAAATATTGGCAAAACCATTTCCGGCGTTTTTCAATAAAACCGTAATAAAACCGAAATATTAGAAAAATCATTTCCAGCGTTTTTTTTAAGTTGAATGTCATTCTGGAAAGAAAATGGTTCGTTGATGTTTTTTGAATTAACGACTTGTTTTGACAAAGATGATCAATTGAGATATTTGAATGAGGTTGTTAGGCCGTTTATTATGGTTCTCTAAGCTGAGATACTTTTTTCCCTTTCAAATATGGGCGTTATATCAAAGTGTTTTTAGTGGAAATAAAATGTATTTTAAAGAGGCTTAAAAATACTAATTTAATTTTGTTTTGGTTCCAATATATATATATATGGAAATTGCTTGACTATGAGATGGGTCAACTGAAACAACACCTTTCTCATTTCATTTACCGAGCTTAACATTTACCATATTTCTTTATCACCAAAAATATAACTTTTTCTTTTTATTTATATTAATTTTTATTTTTTTAATTTAAAAAAATATATATCTAAAACTATCGGGCCCGACAAATAAAGGACAACGTGAGGTATCTACGAAAGGCTTTTAAATGTTTTCGAAATAAACAACGAAAACTCAAGGAATTGGGGTGGTCTAAGTTTACATGTATGACCGAGGGCTGTATAAGATATCTGCTTCCAACAACGATGGTAAGATGATTGATACTCCGTGAGTTACTGTAAATGTTGTTGTTTCAATATACAGGTAATAATATGTATTCTTCTCACCGCCTTGGCGTGCAAAATATCGTGTAGAATTAAATGAAGTTCTTTAAATGTTGGTCGTTCCTCTGGACACTCCTGCCAGCAACGCGACATCACGCTAAACCTAAAGAACATTCAAAGTACATGTCAAGTTCGTAAGGGTATAAATGTACAAAAAGGATAGAATACTGATATTTACTAGAATTAGGTACTTCAAACTGACAAATGCTATAAGATCTGACAAAATAACGATAATTTGTGTTTTTGACCGTCCAATATATATAACAATGATTTGTTATAGCCTCGCCTATAGATCGACCACCACCTTGATATTTTCTGTTTTGCTAATATCTGGAAAAAAATACCCCGTCAAATTCGGGCTCGTCGGTGAATCTGGGCAGATATGTTTCCCAAATAAATCTAAATATTATTTAGCGGCGTACCTGTGAACCTTGTTAGTCAAGTCTGTAGGACGCACCATTACCAAAGCTAACTGAACTGACCACGGTAAATAAACATATTATCTTATAACGGTAAATACCTGGTCAGGTCGGCATAAATTTTTACTGATGGCCTTATAAACTGCTCTTGCTGACAGTTTGGCATGCAGATTAAAAAAATAAAACAATTATTAAAGCTCTCCTTCCCTTCCTCTTCCCAGTCTGCTCTCCTGTTTCCTTCATTTTGGCCAACCACCACCGGCTTACTTTTTTTGTTTTCAGTGCATTTCTACGTCCTGACAAATTGACACAGGTAACTTTTTAATTATTAATCATATGTTGTCGACACGGGTAAGATGCCTAAACTTACCATAAACTATTTTTTGTCATAAGGTTGGACTTACCAAGAGTGACTATTTCCCAGAGAAGCACACCAAAAGACCATCTGCAAGGATGCGAGCAAACAAAGAGATAACATTTATTTTGTCTATAGAGTGAAAAAGCTGAGCTCAGTAACAATTGTGTAAATACAGACGGATGTATTCGTGTTTTGGCAATCTATGTGCAGCAACGTGTAGGTGAGTTGATTGCTTTCTGTTTGTTTAAAAAGAGATTACGTATTATACGTTTACCTTTTCTTATATGACTGAAATGGTTTACATATACACGGGACAGCTGTTAACTTTTGTCTTGTCAGAGAACAAAATTAGCTTCTAATTGGCCGGGGACGAATTTCTGCACGACGTATGGTTTGAAACAGATTTTGAAATAAAGTCACCGGACGGCATTATCCGCCAGTTAATTCAGACGTCTCTCGAGGTAGTATGCGACAGAGAAAGACGGCTGAAATTCAGGCTAGTTTGAGAAGCCATTTCAAACACTCGCGTGCTTCGTGTTTCATTCGGGGTTCAAAACACCTCGAAACAATAAAAGCACTCGGCCTGAGGCCTCGTGCTACTTCAGTATTACTTACACGTCGGACATGGTTGTGAATCGTCCTCGTAGAGCTTCGCTAGGCATCCAAAGCCACGGAATTCTTCCCTTGTTGTAACAAAATGAAGGCTGTTTATCACACAAAATGACGACATTAAAATTACGTCCTCATTTTTTTGACCTGATTATTTTTAAATGTCAGAATATCGCCAAAATTGGTTGCAAAAAAGTAAAGAAATATACCAATGATAAAACTAAATATATTGAAAAAAAATATCATTAAGCCTGTTAAAGTATGGGGAATACATTTAAAGATTGAATAAGGAAATCAATAGGCTGGCCTACGATACAAGATGATTCGGTACTTGACAGTGAAAGAGGTCTGGGTAGGAGTATTCCCATGAAAGTATTTAAAATACCTCAGTAGTTTTAATGTACTCGCCATCTTGAGAGACATCTCGGGCCATCCCAAAGTCTGCCACTTTTGCAATAAGTCCATTTCCTACCAGGATATTTCGAGCTGCCAGGTCTCGATGAACACACTGTAAACAAAGTATACGCATGAAACATATTTCAAATAGTTCTTCATTTTCTCGAATAAGAGTAATGCTTTGATATATGATATATGATGATAAACGCAAATCGACAAAAGCGCGTCTAACCTTTTTTGACAGAAGATTCCGTGCAGCAAAAATAGCCGTTCTGACTGCACCACACAGCCCAACTGTTCTGATAATACCATATACCGCAATGCATGCTGTCAGACCCTTAATACTTCCTTAATATCATAACAGCTGCACATAACTCCTTTACTACAATAATTAAAAAGCTTACTTGAACTGACGAATTCCTAAACAGGCTATCTGCAGACCATCCATGTTTTACATTGCTATCTTGAAACTGGCATTCTTACCAAGTCCATCTCTGCATGATGCAATTGTTCGATGAAGTATTTACTAAATGCCTAGCGTTCGCTTAAATAATTAATTATATAATATAATTGCGCCAATCGACGGATGTTGGGGACAATATTAAGAAATAAGGATATCACTTGCCAGTTTGCTTTCTAAGTGCATCATTCCATTCGCGATATCTGAGGCAATTTGTAACAGTTCCCTCTCCGTCAGTCTCGACCATATGTTTACATACGGTTGATCCTCTTGTTCAATGCTTCTTTGAACTTCGCTGTTGTGCAGCAACTTATCAAGACTTCCACCAGGTACAAACTCAATAACGACGTATAAAGGCTCTAATGGTGTACAGATGTACGTCATTTTGCAAAAATAGTTTATATAAGTAAAATCACTTTTTAAAATAAATATATGTAAGAGATTCATATCAAGACAACTGGAATAAATGAACGCACATAAGATATGTTTCTCAATGTGTTATTGCTGTTGTTGTGTAACACGAGACACCCTGCTTCGTCGAGCACGTTTCATCCGTTTTCCAACCACCGAGAAGATAGTCGAAAACAAGACGCACAGTGGAGTGTTGCTGAGTGTTCGTGACGAAATTCGAGGGGTTTGGAATTAATGCGATGAAACGCTGCCCCGAGTGATTTCTTTGTTAAAAATTTATTGGGCCTGTTTCTGTGTTGAATAGGCACAGCGGCAAAATGAGTGCGCATACTCGGCTGTTTCGCTGTAGAAGATAATATACAGTTTATGTTTCACTTACGAGAGCTCTACTTCGA
Organism: Desmophyllum pertusum; assembly: GCA_029204205.1. Classification (NCBI taxonomy): domain Eukaryota; kingdom Metazoa; phylum Cnidaria; class Anthozoa; order Scleractinia; family Caryophylliidae; genus Desmophyllum; species Desmophyllum pertusum. The sequence continues at coordinate 392,498 of MU826360.1, forward strand.
GCGAAACATTATCTATTACTGCAAATATATTTTGCTAAAAAAGATATGTGAAAAAAGAGTCTCTCTCGGAATTGTTTTCAAGGTAAAAACCTTATCTGTTCCGTGACGGCCTCAGCCCCGCGCAACGAAAACAACGGCCACGAATTTTAAGTTTCCGCCATTTTGACGCGGGATGTTTCTATGGAAATGACGCGAGCGGGTTGGTGCACGCGCACTCATTTTAACGCTGTGCCTGTCGAGTCACTATTTGCATGTGCGAGAGACTATTCATGAGTCCGTTTTATCTGGGATTAAAAGCTAAAACTGATTTTGGTCGTACCTTCAAACGTACATGCTCCAACCAAACTGACGATATTCGGGTGTCGACCAACGCTGGTAAGTGTTTCCATTTCACTGATGAGTGCAAGTCGCTGTGTCTGGTTATTATTATCTGCAATCGATGTAAAAGCAATGCAAAAAATGTAATGCAAGTAATGTAAACGTTACTGCAAGAGAGTTAATTTTTTTCATTCACAAGGGAAAATCCCAACTGATTTGGAAAACATGCCTCTCAAAATATTGTTGCCATGGAGACATCACGTTCCGTGAACATTGACATATCATATCAAATTATTCACAGATCAATTTCAGTAAAGTTGGTGGCTTTTACTTCGATATTTATTTTTGGATACTTATTTATTATGATTATTTATTATTTGTTTATTTATTATTTATTTTAAGATTATGGATTATAATAATTAGATACTTAATGTTTACTGTATTATGGATTGTAATAATTAGATACTTAATGTTTACTGTAATTTTAACACGAGCCCCTGGCTCGGGAGATTGGGCGACCACTCCCGACGTTTGTCGACGTTAAATAAATTATCTTATCTTATCCGTCTTATATTACATGTAAAAAAAGAAAAGTTATGTATAATTGTTTAAAGTCCGTGGAGGCGAATTCCCTCGTAAAAGCAAAACAAATTTTACTGGTTTCAACATGCCATATCGAACAGAGAGGTGTTTATATCTGGAAACAATTTCCATTTAAGGCATGTAAATTCCAACCGATGCATTATTACGTTTGTTTTATTAAGCTATTACGAGAATAACCACAAACCTATCAGAGTTTTGACAGCAACTGGTAATTTGCTGCCGTCTCGCCTCATGTAGAAACCCTTGTTTACCATACCAAACTCTCCTCTACCAAGTTGATCGTCGGTTATCTCCAGGTTTTCTCGAGGAATTTGCCAATTTCTATCAATTCCCATTTCCCTCAAATACGTTTCTTCGTCAAAAACTTCGTTTTCATCTCTGTCAGCTTCAGCTTGGATTTCTAAAACGGTTTGCTCGTCTCTCAGGTGGGCTATTGTACCTTCTGTAATGTCAAGCAACGGAAACGCATCTTGATTCTCGGCTATCTGTAAAATCATTCATGAAAGCATTGGTGGTTTTCATCAACGTTACAAAAACTGTTTGTTTGCATGAACAATGTCAGAAAATTAACAGGTAAAAAATCTAGCAAAAAGAAACGTTTTGTCCAAATTATAGTTTTGAAGCGTTTTTCATAATCGAGTTACATTAGAACCCCGCTAACTCGAACTCGGTTAACTCGAACTCCCCGCTATCTCAAACTCAAACCCATTCCCCTTGCCCTTGTTTTCAGTCATGTACTATCGGCTAACTCGAACTATTTTTTGTTTCTCTTGGGAGTTCAAGTTAGCGAGGTTCTACTGTATTACGAAAATATGTTTCAGAAAATTACAGTGTTTACTATGCAGCCGCTATCTTGGTTCCCTTCTTTGGGGCACCAACATGGCGGCCATAAAATTGTAGAAGAACTAGATTACATTCTTCTATCAATATCATTAGCCTTCACTTCAAAGCTTTTTAAACACGACAAAAATATCCGTTTTTGTGACAGTTCAGAAACACGTTCATCCGGGACATCACAAATTTCAAAATGCTTTATTTTCGAAACGAAGCACTGAATCAATACCAAACTTTGCATACAGAGCTTAACTTTAAGGTGGCTTTGAATCCTACCTACATAATTTTTTAAAAATGTGTAAAAATGTTTTTCTTGCCGAGAAGACAAAATTATATCAAATATATATATAGAAAAACTTTCACCGAGTAGTTTTAAAGTTATTGGCCTCAAAAGGTCAAAAATTGGATACGTTCGACCTCCCTTGATGTTGCCGTGGCAACCAATTTTGATGCCAGAAGTATCTCAATTTGTTTCTTAGTAAAAGCTATAGAAAGCCGAATAATGCTAATCCTGGATTAAAAGTTAATCAAGGTTTTAATTTATCTTTTATTAAAGTGTTTTTAGCTGCTATTTTTTGTGGAGTTTGGCATTAACGAAGAACAAATAATATAAACAGACGCTAATCCTGGATTAGCTTAATCGTCCTTTGAACAACCGGGCCCAGTTGTCTCCGCCTATTAACCTATTTCGTCATCTTTGCTTCAACGGTTTCTTACTTATAACAGTTTCATTTTCATTTTCATTTATACATCTCCTCGTTAGTCAGATAATCTAATTACTTTCTCTATTGGTGTCATATATCTCATATCCACATAACTATCTAATATCTGGCCTATTAAGTACATCCTTGACATGCTATGCCCATCTTTTCCTGAATTGTCCCTGATCCATTGCATCAAAGTCTGGCAAAGGGAAATGGTAAATGAAGCCCAGCAAAGTTCTTTGTTCCATGCATGTTTTTGTTCGTTGTTTTGGCCTTGAGCTTACGGTTACTTGTTTACATGGTTGTTTCAATTTAACAGGAAGTTTTCTGGTGGTTTTGTCGTATAGCTTCCTTGTTAGCTCTTACAAGGGGGGGGGGGGGGGGGGGGGGGGGGGAGGGCTTAATAGAGACGGAGGTGCTTCTCTAACTTAGCTAAACGCCAGTAGGTTCAAGCACTTGAAGTTAGAGGTCATGCAGCCGAAGATCGTGAACAAAGTAGTGAATCATTATCCGAACTTCCAGCACGCAAACGTCCATAAACAGTTAATTACGATTATTTTTTAGTACAAGTACCGGTAATATTTCCCCCAAAGCTCGCGAGTACTGTATGAGAATTCGTGCCCTGATTGGTACGGTAAAAATGTACCGGTAATACAGTCTGTGTTTATTTTTCCAAAAAGCGGGGCTTATTAGAGAGGGGGATTATTTGAGAGGGGGGCTTAATAGAGGATTTCCGGTATTCAATTTTACAGTTGGACTCAGTACAACTTTTTTAAAGAACTAAGTTCTTCAGCTTTATATCTATAAGAAAATGGTAGTAGCATGCCAAATATGCGATTTATTTAGAATTTGCTGATCATTTCACGTACCTCGTCATCAAGCTTGATAATTTCTTTCTTACACCAGAACCTTCGTAGAATGAAAACAAGTGCTACCAGGCTGACGACGAAAACCAATGAACCCACCGAGGCCCAAACGATTGTGAAAGAGCGAGCTGGACTAACGCCTTCATCGACCTCACTCTCTTCAAAGTAAAATAGATGGAATGTCAGAATAAATCACTTCCTTCAATAAATAATAAATTCTTAAAAAGGAAACAAGTTGGGATATTTATATTTAAATTAAAACGTTTTTGTCACTGACTCTTGTCATTGTTGTTTAGACGTTTCGGCTAGTGCTTAAGCCTTCATCAGTAATGAAAATGGGAACGTATGTTGTTACACGCTATTTGAATAAAACGTAGCGCGAGGCTTGTGCGCGTGACCAAATAAACGTCATTCTTTGAATCGCTCATGCTCGTGCAATGCATTTGTAGGACTGAGGGATAATGATGTGATCGTAGAATGCCAGGCTTCAGGATATTTATGTTGATGTATATTACTGTGCTGCGTCGACGGGCAAGTAAAACACTTAGTTGATTACAGTATCAACTAGAAGTTGATAAAGGTCAATTAACCGCCGTAGCGAATTTCTAGAAGCTGACGTTTTGAGCGTTAGCCCTTCGTCTGAGCAACTAAGTATATTACGATGAAACTGCAATAATTCCGCTAATGATGCTCACTCGATCCGGAAAGGAAGTCGGGTGGCTAACAACAACAAAACAACAACAACAAAAAAAACCAAAAACCACAGCCATGAAGATTAGATAAGATAAAAATAATCCTTGGTAACGTTTCTTACCAAGGTGATGTTGGGATATATTTATTGTCGGTATTCCCGGTGCCTTTGATGTTACTGCTAACATTGCTGCCGTTGAGGATGTATTCCCTGCTGAATTCACTGCAACGCACTTGTAGACGCCAGCTGATTGTTCCTTTTTAATCGAGTGAAGAACCAAGTACGATATACTTCCGTTTTGAATCAGGGTAAGATTTGGGATGAAGGAGTCATCCTTTAACCAAATAATTTCAGGGCTTGGGAAACCAATTGCCGCACATTTAAAAATGACATCACTTTCTTCTTTCGCGACGACGTTTCCGGGATGAATTGAAAAACGTGGTTTCCAGATAACTGTTGTAATGAATTATAATAGTTGAAGTCATTATATATTTGATTTGGCACTTTATTTGGTTTTATACTGGCCTTAGACGCCATATCGACAAACAATAGCTTTTATACAAAATGTACATGTTAAACCTATCCAGACCGGGTGAGGGTAACATTTACATTTTAGCATCTTTTTATTGCTGTTGATTCAGTATTGGTGGTTTTCGCACGCCATGAACGCCAAGACATTTAAAATAGCGGATTCAAGATAGCAACCTCCTGTTCCACGTGATATGACGTCATCATATCGTGTTAGGTATGTCAAAGGAAACATCATTGGATCCAAGTTACACTGCCGTAGCTTTAATACTCTTGGAGTTATTGACGATGGAGGGGGATCCCCTCTGGTCCTATAAGACCAAAATTAGTCCGGTCTGAATAGGATTAAATTGCTACCACAAATCTCAAATTTAATAAGAAGACCTTGCTACTTTTAGTTAATAACTACAAATTCCATCACCTGTTAAATTGGCCACATTTGATCGATTCCATCCTTCGTTATTATTTGCCAGACACCAATATCTTCCTTGATCTTGCCGTTCGACAGACTCAAAGGTCAGCAGTGAAAATGCCTTGATCCCTTTAATTTCATCTTTAGGCACTCTACGACCATCTTTAAACCACGTGATAACAGGCTTGGGAATTCCCAAAGCCTCACAACTGAAATTTACAGATTGTCCTGTGAGAATGTTGTTGCGGGAGATCGGATGAGTATAAAATTGTGGTTTCGAGGGCTCTACAGGAAATAAAAAAACATTAACAGTTAAAGTAGAGTGACAAGTTGGACTTAGAATATGTCAAATTAGAATACTGTAATGTTCCGTAAATAAATACTCACAGAAGGAGGCGACGGCCACGAGCCGGCGAGTGATATTTTGGACAATTTTGAAATATTACGAGCCGGTATTATTCCAAATACTACGTACAACTCATGCTATTATTTGTTTATAATACAAGGCAGATATCCTACCCGAGTACACGACGATCGTAGATGTCATTGGAGCTTCGTCTTGAAACGTTTAAGCAATGGAATACTTTGTTCAGCTTAGTTATACCACACAAAAGTGTTTTGCTTTCAATATTTATAGGTTTTTGGACACTTTGACAGATAATCTCGTTGAAATGCCCACTTTAGTCCACACGCTAAACAATAGAAATGTCCGCCATCTTGTTTTTTTTCTTAGAGTCAATTGTTACACTTGCCATATTTGGAAACTGTAATTTCTACATGTAAGTATTTCAGTATTTGAGATAAATACAGCTCGTTCGAACCAATCACCCTTCAGAAATTTTGCAGCCTGTATTATAACATATGTTAACAAACCCAAATAGTAAGGATCCTCGGGGTAACGACCTCCCCGATAGTAATGACTTTTAAATTTTAAATATATGTTGATTTAACTTTTGTTTAGAAACAATTAATAGCCTCATTGCTTGAAAAAGCTACCGTCGATTGTGATTTAGTGTACGCATTCAATATTAATTTGACATCACAACGAATGGTTAGAGGCCGATAATTTCAAGTACAATTTGACAAAGTTCTTGCCTAAAGGCTCGAGAGATCAATTATTTCCTAATAAATAATTTGAAAATTAATTAATTGATTGATTGATTGATTGATTGTCTGACTGATTGATTGATTAATTGATTGATTGAAAGGCTCGAGATAATTAATTGGTTGATTGACTGACTGACTGATTGATTGATTGATTGATTGATTGAACGAGTAATAATTAGATTACTCATTATTACAACGAAATACACTGTACTGAATGAATGAATGAATGAATGAATGTTTATTTCCCGTCAATTAATACAAATACATATTGGAAGGTGTTACAATAAAATAGCTTTGGGAGGAAGACTAAAGAAACCCTCACGGGCTTTTACAAAGTAGTAGTCTCCCTGTGAGTTAACTTAAGATCTAGTAAAATTCATTCAATTGGTATCAGTGAGATAGGCATAATACGAATAAAATTACAAATAATACGATATTATTTACATATAATTACAAATATCAATCTTATCCTTTTTAATTATATTTGTTTACTGAACTATCATTACTCTGAAAAAGGAGAAACTGTTTCATTTTCCTTTTGAATATTTTCATAGATGCTGAGCGTTTGATGTTCACAGGTATTCTATTCCAGATATCAATTATCTTGTTTCTTGTAGATAATTTTCCATAATTTGTTCTGTTAAAAATCTTATGTAAATTCTTTGATACTGCACGATTTTTAACCAGGCGAATCGAGATAGTCCTTTCGAAGTTCTTTTCTGGGTTTTAATAATTGATATTGATATCCACGATTTCAGACTTTTGAACAAAAAAACCTTATAACTCAGTTGGCTTTCCACTTTTTGCGTTTTATCTGTTTAAAGTTGGCCTCGACACTACGCCATTTTGGATTTTGTCTGAATGATTTCCAAAACCGAGAGGGCATGGTTTCGATTTTAATAACGATACAATTTCGCGTCGAAACCAGGGAGTAATTTGTCATCCATTGTATTGCATGGGCATTATTACCCTGTACTGAGTCCAACGTCATAAGTTTGGTCGATTGAGCTGTTGTTATTTTATGTCCAATTTAATCAAATGATAGCAAAAGGCGGATAGAAGGGGGTGGGGATGGGTTGTTTAACACCATTTTTCCTCCTGCGGAATGTTGAATAAAAGTAAACGTCCTTCATGTGTAATCAATAATTCGTTACTAGCGAATATTCACCTTTTAAATCCAAAGAAAGTGCCGCTGTGGTACATCCAAAACGATTGGACACAATGCAACCATACTCGCCAGAGTGGTTTTTCGAGATCTTCTTGATGTGAAGTTTACATATTTTGGATTCCTGCCTGTCAGAATATAAACCTCCGCAGGTTTTAACCTTAATGCTATTGAAAAACAACTGTATCCAAAACGGTTGCTCAGAATTCTTCGAGTCGCCTTCCTTTGAGCTGTTTCCAATGCAAGCAATTGTGATATTGTAGCCAATAGGTATGACATCATCGTCCGGGAATTCTGAAATATGTAGGGCGACTGGAGGAGCTTTGGGAGCTGAAAGTAAAATGACTTGGCGTTAAAAATGCCTCAAACTCATAACGAATCACTTGTACAAGAAAAGCCGAGATTCTCGTGCGAAACGTTGTTATGGAAAAGCTATGAATGAGGTTTGTGTTCTTTACAAGAACCCGGTTGTCCAAAGGACGATTAAGCTAATCCAGGATTAACGTTCAGTTTTGTAACTTTTCATTGAGATTTCCTGTCATATTTGTCTCTTCCGAGTTGTTTTGAGTAATCTCAAACTCATCAAAGTGTTTTTCACTGCTAATATTTTGTTTTGGACTTATTATAGCATGTAATGACTAAAGTATCGAGGAGTACATGTGAGTGGGTTTTTTTTAACGGATAATGTTGATAAGCCTGAACATGCGTCGATCCATGAAACACTCCCTTTAAATATTTCACTAACTTTTGGTAAAACGTCGGTATTACGTTATTAAAGTGCTTGTATGAAAACTGGCGGCAAACTTCTGCCGGCGCGGTGTTTCAGTTAGCAAGTTGAATGAAAAGCGAGCAGGACAAACTTTTCTTTGGATTAATCTTCACTCAATCTCCTCTAAGGTTTCATATATTCTGGAAAATTGTGCAAATGGTTTACCTTAAAATGGGAAGATCTACACGGGAAAACCGCTTTTTTTATTCATAAAAACCGAAAAACCGGAAATTTTGAGTGCAAAAACCGAAAAGCCCAATCTCAAAAATGACCAAAACCGTAAAACCGAAAATTCCAATCCCTCCCTCTTTATTGTGCTGATTCCAGCTGGAATTGACAAGCCTCTTCGAAATACAAGGTAACAATACTGAATAGGCTAAGCTTAAATTTGTGGTGTCAACAGTTTGTCATTTTCTGGACGAATTTATGTCGGTTTTCAGATCTTCCCGCAAATTTTTTAGTGCTCGTTCATTCTCGTTCATTCGCATTTCACTGATTTCAGTGTACATTTACAGGCCTTTCCCATTAAATATTTAGTTCCAAACTTCGTGCATTATTTAGTAGACTTAACGTTTGTTTGATTTAGAAGGGCCGAGGTTTGTTACTTAATGATTTGAGCCGCATCTTTTTCCAATTTCACAGTCTCGATCGCGAACAAACCGCCCCAACAAAATTGTCTGAATTTTGTAATCAATCACAAATAAAACCTGTTTTCACGCGATATTTTGTTGCTCATATCTTATAAAAGAATTAGTTCAATCATGCTTTAGCTGTGCGTATATCGAGTTATGGATGCCCTTGGGAAGTTTGGAGAGCACTCGTGAAGCTAGAGTTGCTGTCGGCTATATATCGCCTCGAGCAACTCTTACGCTTCTCGTGTGCTCTCCAAACTTCCTGGGTGCATCCATAACTCGACCTACGCGCGCTAACCATGAACCAATTCTTAATTAACATTGTGGTCAATTTTCTTCCCAGTGGCCCGCCAAGCAGTCGCCCTGTAACAATTAACTTGACAAAGGTAATTTAACGCTTAAGGCACCGCTCGCTAATGGGTTTCAGTAACGGAAAGCTTGCAATATAAACCTCAAAAAGAAAATTGGACGAAATTTCGGAGATTATCGACTTCCTGTACGCCGTCAGGCAGTTGTATTTTTCTTAATTCAAAGATTGATGGTTATTTTAGAATAAAATCAGGAGCCATAGTCCCTGATTATGGCTCCTGATAAAATGTATTTTTTGTTGCCGTTTCATGTTTATTAGTTAAATTCAAATGTTAAACGCATTCGCTCCAATAATTCATTGAGATACTGATATAAAGGAAACTTGCTGTAGACACTTTAGCCTCCTACGCAGGGTACATACATTTCATATGTGATTGTTTTTATCTATAGAAACGATTTTTATTATGTGAAAGTTTCAGTCAGTGATAATTACATTTAGCTTATGTACAGTCTAGAACACTCGCCAATGATCAACGGCGAGGTAATTCAGTCTGTACATAGAAGGAAACATGATACGGTCAGCGATAATTAGATTGACCTTATAATAAAAATACAGACTGAAATGAAAAACTCGCCGGCCAACGGCGTGGTAATTAATCTGTTTGTACTGATAAAGAAGGACACCAAAACTCGCCGACAGAATTACAGACAGACAGAATTACCTAGCCGTTGTTCACCGGCGAGTTTTGGTGCCTTTTTTATACAGACTGAGTTACCCGGCGAACGGACAGTTCTGTATAAGGTAGTTAAATTATTCATACATATTGAGAATTTGACGTATTTTTTCTCGTTCTATATAGTGAAACAATCACATAATATGCGTTTGTCTGATCACCGTCCTACGCAGACCTCAAAGACCGTCTGCGTATATAGGTAAAGAGGCTAAGGTGTATCCCGTTTGTGCAATTGGTCATAGGCAATGAATATTTAACAATTTATCCAATAAAAAGGAGCTGCAATAGATCTGTGACGTTTAATAACCCTTCCTATAATGACGGTTTACCATGAAATGCATTCTTGTTTGACGGTGGATAGCTACAATTTTAGACCCGTCAACGTTTGGGGTTAACAAATATCTACACAAATAACTTTCAGACAGGGGATTTTACATGACATTGCTTTTGACTAGTTTAAAGCATTACAAAAATGCGCTTAAGAGTCAAACTGATCGCCAGAGATAACCAAAACCATAAAATTAAAGTGCCTTGCACCTTAACTACTCTGTCTTGCTCCAGAGGCAGAAAGATCAAGTTAATGTTCCCATCGTGTCACTATTCACGAAAACCTTCCTCTACTTTCTAGTGAAATCCGCTCGAGTGTAAAAGTTCGACTTCATGTTACTTACTTTTATAGACATCTTCTCTTGTTACGCACAGCTGTGCACTGGAAAAACAGTCAGGGTAAATTGACAATCCAAAGAGTAGTAAAGATTGGTAAATACGTATCCTGTACATGTTTCTCAGTCAACTAAACAGCACTACAGTTTCTCTGGCTAGTGTTTCAGGGTATAAATGTTCCATTTCGTTTTTGTTTATTGACACCTAATAGAGCGTTTTCACGTGACGTCATCAAAATTCTAAATTCAAAACTATTGATCATACAAAGCTGTTCTTTCAGTATATTCTAGACATCAGTGTCGCTAATTGCTGGGGAAAATTTTGCGCCAGCAGAGTGCTTTATTTTGGGGATAAAGCGTTTTGAAATTTGAGACGGCCTGGTTCAATGTGACCTGAAATGTTACAGAAACCAATATTTTCGCACTTTTTAAATAATTTTTCGATATGCTAATAAGTTAAAAATGATAACTGAAGCATTCCGAACTAAAAGTCATGACTTTGGAAGCAAAATATTTTTTTCTTCTCGCTGAAGGTGTTCCAAACTGGTACACCAATAAGGCGGACCCATACTAAGCTCTTTAATTTTCCAAATATTTTTTTCCCGATAACTTCGTTGCAATGAACACTGCCGAGTTAAAATTTGGGGAATATATTTATTTCCACCTACTCTACAATCTCTGAGTTTGTTGATGTTTTTGATGCACGCAAAACGATGTTGTTATTTTGGTGAAAACGCTATATACGGGAAAAAGTGGAACACCTGCAGTCGCTTATCAAGATTGCAGCCAATAAGTTTGAATATAGGTAAACAATTATCAAAATAATTTCGCCTTGCCGGCGCTCTTTAAGCGAAATAAATAATTTACACGACCAGCTGTTGACGAGCACTTGACACTTTCGCTTCTAAAAGCGACTTTTTGTGGAAATTTTGACAGAAAGCCACTTGTAGCGTTATCATGTTGGCGTCGTCCTAAACTGAAAACGGACTATTATGCCCAAACTTATGCTCGACTGCCACTGTTATGCTCGTAGTTATGGCGAGATAAAATGGAAATGGGGAAAAACCCACACACACAGTCTGTATCGATAAAAAGGTAACACTGTATGGTCACATAATATATAATATAATATAATATAATATAATATAATATAATATAATATAATATAATATAATATAATATAATATAATATAATATAATATAATATAATATAATATAATATAATATAATATAATATAATATAATATAATATAATATAATATAATATAATATAATATAATATAATAATATAATATAATATAATATAATATAATATAATATAATATAATATAATAATATATATAATATAATATAATATAATATAAATATAATATAATATAATATAATATAATATAATATAATATAATATAATATAATATAATATAATATAATATAATATAATATAATATAATATAATATAATATAATATAATATATATAATATAATATAATATAATATAATATAATATAAATAATATAATATAATATAATATAATATAATATAATATAATATAATATAATATAATATAATATAATATAATATAATATAATATAATATAATATAATATAATATAATATAATATAATATAATATAATATAATATAATATAATATAATATAATATAATATAATATAATATAATATAATATAATATAATATAATATAATATAATATAATATAATATAATATAATATAATATAATATAATATAATATAATATAATATAATATAATATAATATAATATAATATAATATAATATAATATAATATAATATAATATAATATAATAATATAATATAATATAATATAATATAATATAATATAATATAATATAATATAATATAATAAAAAAATACATAAAATCAAACAGCTGTGTTGGATATATCTTGCCACGGATATGACATGGTTAAGGCCGTTCGCGCCCATTAAATCTTCCCACGTTCAAAATGTTTTTAAACTTTTGTTGCAGTTAGATAATGACCAACTCATGTCAGAAAAAAAAAAAAATTTCAGGCTCTGGAAAGTGCATTTTGGTGGATCCTAGATATGGCTTTGGTATGGATAACGGTGAAAGTCCTTTTATTATTCCTTTACATTACATTTACAGTACATTTGCTGAATTGCTCTGGTTTCCGTATTATCAGTGATCACTTGACTTAACACAATTGGACTTTACGGTGACCAAATGAAATTCTCAAAACAAAGGTTCATTTTCGGGGGTGATACACACTGCAATTCAAGAGTTCAATGGCAAGTCAAAATAAAGTTCAAACAAGCTCACTGGTTCAAATAAACTTACAGGTCTTGCACAGTTCAGTGAGTTATTGTTCAAAATGTAAACACGTTGTACGAATCAAAAGCAAATTACCCACTGAGTTTATGGAACGCCGAGCAATAACTCCTTTGCGAGCAGAGCCGACCATTAGAAGGTAGTCGAAACAAATTACAATTTCGAACACGCCTGGTGTTTAGTTGAGTTAAAAAAAAACGAAAATTAGGTCTTATAGGTGAGTCCGGACCCCTCCAACCCTCCCCCCCCCCCCCTGAATCCGCCAGTGCAGTACATATTTAGCGAGTACGTAGCCGTGTAATATTCAAGCTTGCGGTTTCTTCGATTCGTATTTTGCACAATATAATTTCGAAACATTCAAGCTAAAGACTATTTGAATTATGGCAGCCCTCGGATTTTGTCATTGATGAAACAAATCTTATTTAAAACGACTGTCGACAGCTACCACGCATGAATCAAACTCTTTTGGTTATAACTATTTTGCTGGATTCATTGGATTCACACATAAGGGACCGTTCATTAATTATACATAGGGGTGGGCTGTAGGACTGAATTGAACAATACCAATAAATAAATTCCCTCCCCCCATGAACTGTAAATATTTTCTCAATATCCCCCAATGGTCTCGAGATATATTTCACTCCCCCTCCCCCCAACCAAACAACTGTATCCAGGGTCAGATTACCCCACGCTCACATTTCGAGATTTAATTATTTGGAGTGTTTTTACTTTTACTTTTAGTTGTATATTTCTAATTAGATTTTCACCTGGCTTCCCGTGTGGAAAATGTATTCAATAAAAGCTATCAAAATATAACTAACTTTGAATACGATATGAAAAGTAAGCAATTTGTGCATAGTACTACCGTGATTAAAATGGAAATATCGAATGACTGGGAGGACACTCGCTTGAAGCTCAGGTTATCTTAAGAGCCAAATAACGTAGGAACTGGGGTTTGGGCTAAAATATAACATAAACTGATATTATAAGGAGAGAAAGAAAAGGAGGAGCAAGGCTCTATTCAAAGTATGATTAATTCGTAAAGTCGTGCTTCTGCGCAGTTTTCGTTGTTCAAATTTTGAATTGTGTTCTAAACTAGAAGGAAATCGATTAAGCCATGAAGACTGCCAGCTTTAAGAAACCGATAAAATAGCTGTATATGAATACATTCTTCTAAAAAAAGAACCTTTTCATGAATAATTTAGATTTCGTGTTAAATTTGAATGGAAACGGGTTTAAACTGCTTCAAGTTTTTTTAAGCCGTTTAAAAAACTCACAGCAGTGTTTTATCAGGTATAAAGACACACGTCGAAATCGAGTGGGCTGTGTTGTCTGCAGCTGAATGCTTCAACTTCAATTAGTCTGTTTACGAAAAAGGATCTCTTGCCCGCCAAGTAGTCGCACTGCAACAATTAACATGAAAATGTAATTTACACACTTAAGGCACCGTCGCTAATGGAGAAGCATGCAATAACCTCAACATGAAAATTCGACGAAATTTCGGTGAGATGACTTCGTGTATGACGTCAGGCAGTTGAATTTTTGTTAATTCAAAGACTGATGGTTATTTTAGAGTAAAATATATTTTTTTGTTACCGTTTCATTTGTATTAGTTAAATTAAATTTTCAACTCATTCTTCCAATAATTAATTTAGACAAATAAAGGAACTGAACTTGTAGAAACACTCTAGCCTCCTACGCAGACCTCAAAGAACGTCTGCGTATTATAAAGAGGATATAGATCATAAGGTGTATTCCGTTTGTGCAATTGGCCATAGGCAATGAATAATACAAAAAAAGGAGCTGGAATAGATATGAGACTTATAATAACCCTTCCTATAATGACGGTTTACCATAAAATGTATTCTTGTTTGACTTTAGATAGCTTCAATTTTAGGCCGGTTAATGTTTGTGGTTAACAAATATATACACAAAAAACTTTCGGGTAAAAGCAGATTTTACATGACATGCTTTTGACTAGTTTAAAGCATTTACAAAAATGCGCTTAAGAATCAAACTGATCGCCAGAGATTACCAAAACCATAACATTAAAGTGCCTTGCACCTTAACTACTCTGTCTTGCTCCAGAGGGAGAAAGATCAAGTTAATGTTCCCATCGTGTCACTATTCACGAAAACCTTCCTCTACTTTCTAGTGAAATCCGCTTGAGTGTAAAAGTTCGACTTCATGTTACTTACTTTTATAGACATCTTCTCTTTTTACGCACAGTTGTGCACTGGAAAAACAGTCAGGGTAAATGGACAATCCAAAGAGTAGTAAAGATTGGTAAATACGTATCCTGTACATGTTTCTCAGTCAACTAAACATCACTATAGTTCTTCGAGTGTTTCAGGGTATACATTTTCCCTTTCGTTTTTGTTTATTGACACCTAATACGGGAAAAAATGGAACACCTGCACTCACTTATCAAGATTGCAGCCCATAATTTTAGAATATAGGTAAATCCTTGTCAAAATAATTTGGCGTTGTCGGATATGGAGTCATCGCTCGGAAACGGCTCCTTACGAAAAAGGTTTCCGAAATAAAAAAATATCTGACATATTTTTGCTGTTTATATGTTAATCTAGATACTGTCTAAATTTGAGGTCAATCGCTCGAATTCCCTTTGAGTTTTAACACTTTGAAGTGTCCTCTACAAGCGAAAACTTCGCTTTGAGAAAACAGTGCTAAGAAAAATATCTCGCTTCGTAAACAAACTCCGCCCGCAAACACCTTCTCAGATAACGGGGCCAATCAGTGAAATTAATTTTCGCGCAATTCCATCTTCAAACGTGTTTCGAATTGCAGTGTAATCGTTCATCATTTTGTTTTAGCTTGTTCGTTTTGACGTCGGTGGATATTCTAATGGAGAATACGAAATGGGAACCAAATTAAAGCTCAGTCGAAAGCAAAAACGGACAGGCGAAGGAAAACAACACAAAAGACAGGAAATGGTTACTGCGATGCCCACTGCGATGGCAGGAATTGGGTATGTTCCAGTAAATACGCTTTATGATATCGTTATTATAAATATTTAAATCCTTTGGAAAAAAAACCTTTCAAGTTAAATTTCATTACAATCAAACTAACAAACATTTTGCAAACAACTTGGCCCTTCGCGCGAATTGACAAGAACACGTTTGCTTTATACTAGGGACCTTAAGAAGCAAGGACGGGAAGCAGTTGAGTACGGCATATGTTTGCTGTGTGACGTAATCGAAAGCTACTGCGCATGCTTAGTTGGCTTTCCATGTGCTCTGTGTTCCCGTCGTCTTCCGTTGTGAACGTGAGTCGGTGCTTCTCCGTTGTGTCGAGAACGACAAGAACGTGGCACTTTTTTTCGTCTTTTTTTCATTCGTCGTCGTCGTTCATCCGTCTTCAAAGGTAAGAGGAAAGAGGAAATGTATTTGGGACTCTTTTATCCTCATTTTGACGTTTCAAAACTCTTTTAAACGCTTTAAAACGATGATGGATGACCAAGAAAAGGTTAAAACGCCAAAGAAAAAGAGAGTCTAACTTGCTTTTGTGTCCCCGTATAAATGGTGGAGTGTGTATTTATCGTTTTAAACACGTTCAGCTCAGGCGAGCAGTTGTTTCAGCTCGCCCGAGTTTCTCGACCGTTAGGCGTTGAACTAAGCCTATATTTATAGATTTCAGTCCTCAAATAGTTGACTTCAGTTCTGTTGTTTTGATTTATAAAAGACAGAATTTGCTGTTAAATATGTTCACGTTCATTTATCAAACCCGCTAGAAAATTAACCTGCTCGCAACCCAACTTTGATTTCGACTTTCAAGCTATAGTCCACTTCGAAGTTGTTTGTAGTCGGATGTATTGAATAATAACTTAAGCTTAAATGGAAAAACCTCCGACACCAATGGAAATGGTACCCCAAACTTATTGAAATTAACAAATTTACAAATGTGAGGGCTATTTCTAATCTCGAAGAGACGAAGACGAGTGAATGGGTTCGTCTGGTGGGAATTGCTGTTTGTTTTAAAACATACAGATAAGCTATGTCTGTAAATTTTATGTATTTCAGGAGTTATATAAGCTTAGGTCTTACTTGTATTAGATGCTCTTTTGAAGTTGCATTCGGTTTTAAAGCT
Source organism: Desmophyllum pertusum (assembly GCA_029204205.1). NCBI lineage: Eukaryota > Metazoa > Cnidaria > Anthozoa > Scleractinia > Caryophylliidae > Desmophyllum > Desmophyllum pertusum. The sequence goes on from MU826360.1 coordinate 409,265, forward strand.
TTTTATTCCGCTAAGTCGATAATTAGAAGTTCAAAACTTTCGGTTGGTCTAGCTGTTAGGCTGATAAAGCTTAGTTATGTACGAAAAATATCATATTGGCAATAACTGTTACTCCCATTCCAAAAATTCCATAATTATTGTTTTGTCTTCTCTTTAGTAAGGTACTTGCTGTGCAGAAAACATGGAAAATATATTGCTAAATTCACCATCAACTCTCCCTAGGAACATCATGGTTTGGAATACCGAAAAAGACGAGCTGCTCTGTGAATAGGTTCTGTTCTTTGAGCTTTTTAAGTTTAGAACCAGAACAAAGGAACGAGGAAATGTTTGGAAAGGCATTGCTGACAGTCTCAATAATAGCTGACAAAACACAAGTTTAAAGTAAATACTCGAGCAGTGCGAGAAAGATTCAGTGTAATCAGAGCCCATTATGAGTAGAGGGCAAGACAAAGGAAGAGTTGGCTGCCTGTAGAATTTCTTCAGAGTTTACTCCAGTTGATCAGGCTATAGAAACCATCTTAGAACAGATAAAAGAGTATGAAAAGCAGATGGAATCTGAAGACCAAGAAAAGTCAGAAAACAAATTCCGCAGAAAAAAAAGCTGAAGACCTACGCATGAAAGCCATGGAGACCTTTGCCGAAACAAAAAAAATCAAGCTTGAAAATGGAGACATGAATGAGGGTGGCCCACGAGTGAAAAAGTGCAGAAGTCCTGGATCTGACACATTGGTTTACTTAAGAGAGAAATCAAAACAAGAGTGTCAAGTCAGGAAACAAGAGGATGATACGAAAAGGAAAGTTCAAGAGCTGCAAGCAACTCAGCTAAAATGTATGCAACAGCAGCAACAGCAGATGATGAGCACTTTAGGTGAGCAGTTAAAGTAGCAAGTGATGACGATGTTACAAATGTTACAGAACTATATTTTTTAGAGGAGAGAAAATGTTCTTAAAACTCAGTTGAGGTTTGAGATTTTAGGATTTCAGATAGTTTTGTGTATGCGTCTGTTCAGACCTTCTATTTACAAGCAATTTTTTGCTGGGAATGTTAAAGTGGAAATTTAAATTTAAAGTGGAATTAAAGGCTCTTGCAAATTGTGTTGTTGTTGTTAGTTAACTTTCATACTCGTAAAGGGATCCTTTCTATTTGCATCATGGAGCCAAGTAAGGCCCAGTTCAGACGCCATACTTCACATGAGCCAAATCGAATTCGAATTTAGGCCGACCCAAATTAATTTAGACCGGCTGAATTGGTTCAGATGCCGAGCTTAATTCAGCCGAACATAATTTAATAGGGGTTTAATTGGTGTTCATTGAAACGGAATGGGGCTGTCCCAACAAATCCAAAGATATTATAAGTCTAAAAGGAGGTCAACAATGAAATGGTCTCCAAAAGCGGGACACGAGGTTCCACGTTGCGGTTCCACCTTTCTCGCGAGAACGAGACGATGGCGCTTTTTTTCGTTCTCAACGGGTGGTAGACGGAAAAATTGTCGCACGATCAAAGTTAGCGTGCCCCTCCCCATTGGGGCTTAATTTGACTGGTGTCTAGTGCTAACCACGCTCTTCACGCATTGTATGGCAGCTATTTTTGAAACGCTTTATGATTTTGTGTAGCGGCTAATTCCTTTGGATCACGAGGTATGTCCAATTTGTCTTCCCAAAAACATGCTATTATCGAGGCGTTAAGTCAAAATGGGAGCCTAACCTATTTTGGTGCGGAAATTTGAGCGAATTTCGAAAACGAGTCGAGCGGTGAAAGTAGATTATTCCGATTATTCAGGCAGAAGACTCCTTCCTTGTCAATATATTATACTGATACACGGTAAGGTAACTAGAACTAAAATCGCTCAAAATTGCGTTTAAACACATTGTAAGGATAGCAAACAACACCTGATGTATTAAATTTTTCCTGAACTTTATTCAGTAATTTCAATTTTATTTATCGCTCAAAATGTTCGGTTTGAAATCCCATACAAACTCATATATTTGTAAATACATTGATATGCAAATATTATGCTTGGGTTTCCTATGTTCATACGTGGCAGAATAAACTGAATTCTTCTTCAATCGATATATCGATAACGAGGTTACTGAATCGCGTGACTATTTCCCAGGCCTTACTAGATCTTTACTCGCTCTTTCGTAAGAAAAGGTAAGTCAAGGTTGGTTTTATACATCATAAAGACCGGTAATAGTTCGTAGCTTGAGTTCCCTTTTAAAAGCGATGTGTTTAATGTATAGTTAAAAAAATGAGTAGCACACTAATTTTCCTCCAGCCTACTAATCGGCCACAAATATTTGAAACATGCGACGTTCAGCGTCGCTTCGTCTCTGGCTTTAACCTGCAGTACCGACATATATCTAGAAAGGTAGGTCCATTGCTGTCGAGATATGTCAACTTACGAATCGAAGAAAGTAGCCATCGTGTAAATAAGGTTATTGTTAACCTGCCGCATTTCGTTCTGGTTGCATTTTTTTTTCTTCTACTGTGTTTCATAGTTACAGCCCAGATCAAACTAGTCATCGCAGTCACCTCCTCTCCGAATTACTGATGTAATGTTAGCCTTAGTAACGTCAGCAGTACATATATGAACAATGAGCATTTGCGTTTATTGTGGTCGCATATTAGAATCAATCAATCGTCCTGTTGAGGTCCTTCAGTCAGCTTAGTTGGATAATATTTATCGAAGGGTTCCTTTTATTGAGTCATTACTCTTTGCAATATTGTGATGTCAGTTGAAATTTTCACTTGCTCCCGTTGTCTGTTGTTAATTCAATTTTGGCCATTTGACGGCAGTCAGTTCGGATTGTCGGTAAGCTGTTTGGCCATTTTCAGTTAATTGTTGTTAGCTTAGTAAGCCAGTAATTCTTAAACAGCTTCATTGCATAAACGGCGAGAAAAAATGTTAATTATATATTCACGTACTTCGTTCTGGTCTACTTAACCTATTCAGATTCCAGAGTACACTTGCTTCAGGAGGCAGATTCGCTTACAAGTGAACATATAAGATGTGGAAGCTTATCACCTATCAGAGAAAGAATGTGCTGGGGCTGTTTAGAGCTTCCTTGCCAGAAAAGGTTCCATCGATTCCTTGTACCGCACAGAACGTAAAGGATTGTCGTCGCCATATGTCGGATGATCCAGCCAGTCAGGATGTGAGTGCCTCATACTTATCATAACTGCTTGGTATCGCTTTCTGTAAGCTTATAGAAGTATTGTAATATATTGTAGACTAGTTTTTAAGCTTTGTAAATTATATCTTAGATCGTTTTAATTGTGGACTGCAAAACAGTCGTTATTTTCCGCTCAATTCGCTGCTCACAAAGGCGCGAAGCGCCGTGAGCGCGCGAGCCTCACACGCCCGCAGGGCTTGTGAGGCGAGAAAAATAACGACTGTCGGCATTCAATACAACGAATTCGTTCTGACCGGGGGTTCAAATAATATCGCTGAGGTGTTAAAAATACATGACAGCTCCACCCATATTTCAGTTTTGTTTGTCCAAGTTCGCTCTTCAGTGTTGATTTCAACGAGAGTCTTGATGATTAATTTTGGTTCTATATTGCCTGAAAAATGTAGGAAGTGTTCTGTTTGAAGAGAAATCGGTCGGATGAATCATTCACTGAAACCCGCCTCGCGAAGATGGAGGGAAAAATAATAAGACCAGCGAGCGCGCCAGACAATGGCAGATTTGTATCGCAATTAATATTTGGACATTTTAAAACTAAATGGATATCCACAGAAAACATAATTGCCGAGCCCCAAATAATTGGAAAAACGGTCGCTTCAATTTCAAGAAGGAACTATCTTTCGTTGAGAGTTTGCTCACCGTGTGCCCTCTGCTCTGTGTTCGCAAATTTTTAAAAGAGAAATTAAATAAGAGCAATCAAACGTTTTAATACCATCGCCTACTGATCACAAGGCCGCAACTTGAGATGAGGACGGTTTGAGCTGAAACGAAGGAGTAAATATTCCCGGTAAATAACCGACATCTCCACATTGTTCACAGAATAAAAGTGCGCGCGTGTATCAACAGAGCTATTGTAGCGCCATCATTATCATTTTCCGAACAGCAGTCATTAAAGGAAGCTCAAGTTCGTCGTTCTCTGACATTAGGCTCCGAGGACAAAGAAAATCTTCTGCCAGATCTTCCCGGAACCGAGAACGCGTTCCACAACGGAACAGACCCGCTTTACACTTCAGTTGTCGTAAAAATGCAAATTTCACGAAGAGCTCGTTTTACTGTGAAATTGACACGGCTTCGGATATCTCTGATGAGGTGCGATGGACATTTTGCTGACAGGTAGTGTCAAAATTCAACCAATGGGAATTTCCCGTTGCTGGAGGAACGGGAAATTAGAACGGATTCATTGTATGGAAAGCCGACAGTCGTATTTTGCAGTGTCTCTCCCCAGTCCCACTCTCCGTTTTCACACTGTAATGCACATTTACATTTAAACGAGCTCCCGTGCTCAATTTTGTGATATGTGGATAAATAAAGCTACTTACTACTTACTTACTTACACTCGCTCCAGACCTTTCATTCGAAGAACGCGCGTCGTAACGCAAAAAAATACGACTGTTTTGCAGTCTATTTTAATTGAGGTACCTAGGATCAACGGTCATTAGTCTGTTAGTTTTTAACTGGTATTTGATTACCCTCGTACAATATAAATTTTACAATAGCTGTCAAAATTCTCGCGCGCTCATTGGCTAATTTTATTGTCAATAAGAGGACAAACACATGAATGACGTAATCGCGCGTGGAAAGGCTTCAAAAGTTCGCCAAAATGGCAGCGTTGACGTCAGTTCGGTAAAGTGGGAAAATTACATCTGAAATGGAGCTCTTTGAGGCGTAAATCATGAAAAGTCGTTCACAGGTAGCTTTTCAATCGGCAGACTGAGAATTAATTCAACGGTACAGTATTTGTTGTAGATGACGTTGAAGTTGACTGGAATGGAATCCGTTTATTTTGCCGCGTGTAACTTCAAAACAACTGATAAGAATGGACTGAACTTGCGAATATTTAAGCGGGTTTACAAGAATTTCCAAATGGAATAAAATAAAAATAAAAATATGTCTAAGAAATTTATTATCGAGTTATTGTACGTAGTTTGAAGTTCACGAAGCTGAGATTCTCGGAATCGTTTCGGCTAAAACAAATTCAGTTCACTTTTACCTGGTTTCCCTTCGTCAGATGTCTCCGCTTGATCATTTTGGCCAGTTGTTATTGTAAAAAACAAATGGACGTCAGTTTTTAATGCGTCTGTCCTGTTATTGATCATGAATTTCGTCATAACATTGTCAAAGTAGTCTGCGGATCCACGAGGCGAAGCACAACTACTTTGACAATGTTATGACGAAAATTCATGATCAATAACAGGACAGACGCATTAAAAACTGACGTCAATTTGTTAAGTTGCTTACTTACTGACTGACTGACTGACTGACTGACTGACTGACTGACTGACTGACTGACTTACTTATTTACTTACTTAAGAAAAATGACGTCAATCATGTATCCATGCATGCATACTAATAAATGATTAGCTCATTACCGTCAAAACGGCATTCCGCCCAAATAATGATCAATGTTTTCGGATTTAGTAATTTCATTCAAATTTCCAATAATTCAACCGTAGCGTCAATTGGAATACCGAATGGTAAAAATATTTATTTTTATCCCCGTGAGAGCGGTGATAGTAAATCTGGGAAAAAGTGGAAATTTGAGTGATTTGATAATAAAAGGATACCACACGATAGTCAGGAAACCATGCTTGTGCAGTTGTGCGCATGCCCAAATAAAAAAATATTGATTACAATTATTTCGCGATGTGCGCGCGCTAAGTTTAAAAATCACGTTAGATGTTTTTGAATAAGTTTAAGGCAACTTTTTCGATGCAAAATTGGCTTTTTTCATTTTATTGCTGTTTGCTACTTTAGAAAACTTCATTGAGACATAATTGGGAATTGCTTTTGCTTCGATAAGCAATTGATGGGCGAAAAAAAGTTGCGTTCAAGTATTCGTGTGCAACACTCGCGTACAACACTTCGCGTGTGATCAATCTTAATCACGTTTCCTTTCCATTTGTCCAAAAATGTTTGAATTGATATATAATATTATAAAACAATTGGCTCATGCTTTTAGCTGTGTGTATCGAGTTTTATTATACGACATACCATTTTAGAATGCGAATACGCACCAAAACGAGTGCAAATACGAGACCGAATATAATTACACGGGTCTTAGTCCCCCTGATGATTTGTAGGCGAGAAGAAAGGCCAGGGAGACTGCTGAGACCAGAATAAGAAAAATTTCGCCTCTTCACTACATATTAAAGCTATGATACCTATATCATACTCAACAAGTAAGATTTTCAGGTGTAAATTAACTAAGAGATATCGGGCAACTTACTGAGGTTCAGGAAAAAATGATCGAGTAACTTGAGTTTCAGGAAAAAAATGATCAATTCCGTGACATGTCAGTTGGTATGTGACGCATGCGGTCAGATATTGCATGATATAGATATGGTATGATATAGGTATCACAGCTTTAATATGTATGAAAAAGCGTCCAATTTAACTAAGAGGTTTACATTCAACTATCGTACTAATTTACCTTATGTTATCGCTTCAATTTTCAGGTCCACGCTGTAACAGATGTATCCACCGAGCATAAGGTCTTGTTGAATGTTGTTCTGCATCACTCATTAATTTACTGGCCAGAAATTGTCAGGCTTCAACAAACTGTTTTTAGATTTATCTTTCATAACATATTTAATAACGTATGCCATCGAAGTAGGCTATACGACCTATACAATTGTTAAATTTTACAGTTAAGGCGGGAATTATATAAATGCCATTTTTCCGCGACTTAACATGGGTTAAATGGAAATATCTCGTTCACGTTTCAAGCAATCCAAAAACTCTATGCTCATCCCATGAATCTATGTTATGGAGTGTTTTGTAAATTTTTGGGTGATTTTTGGGTATATTTGGGAGGAAATAGTTTTTCTCAAAGGAGTTGTAAAATGTAGGAAAATGAGAAATATTGAAGATTTGATGTAGTTTTAAAATTAGAATTTGAAGTTAAAAATTAGTAGATTGACAATTGACAGACCGTGAGTTGATAACCACGCAAGAGCACCCGCGTGGGTATCAACTGTCTGTTGGTGTTCCAAAAATTAATTTTTTTCTTCTATTCCTTCTTTAAACTTCTTAAAATTTCCTTGAAATTTAGGTAGTCTCCCCTTAAGTATTTTACGGCCTTCTGAACTTTTGAGAAAATAACATCTAACAATCCATCCGTTCCGTCTTTATTCTTTAGCAGCTGGCTGCATTTAACTGACTTGCCAAATAAATAAATCTTCACAAAATTTATTCATGGGACTGGATGCAGAATTTCTGCATCTATCGTGACCATAGCAGTCTTCTTAGCAAAGGGCAGAATTTCTGCATCCTTCATTAATTTCGCTTGTGAAAACAGGGTAGTTTTACTGCATTATTTTTTTTGGCCAGACGCAGAATTTCTGCATCCTTGATGGATTTGATATCTTAAAGGAGCTACGTCACGGATGGCCATTGGCCATTTTTTTTCAAGCTAAGTTCGTCATTCGCAATCCGTCTCAATCTTGTCCATCCTTGTTCCTGTTGGGCTTATTATTGCCTCTTTGGTGTTTTTCTACCTTAGTAAACTATTATTTTGAAACTTTCTTCAATTTGAAGGTTGCACTTCGCAAAAATGACTTAAAATATCGTGACATAGCTCCCTTAAAAATGATTTACAGTCCGTACTGCGCAATCTCCGCCTGCTATGTTTATGCATGAGTCGCACAGTACGAAGGAATGCAAATACTAGCGAAAATAGAAATTGTTGTACAAACTTACATTTTTCTTCATTATTAACGCCAGATATCCTTGCCAAACAATAATAACGAGTAGAAGAACCTCGGCGTTATCCCAAACCGACGTTTTGGCTCATCGAGCATTCACTAACTCAACGACACGTAATGGCGGACTCAAAACGTCACAACAACTTCATGTACGCTATCACCAAAGTGTAACGTGTCAACAAGTTCAAAACAAAAATGTTAAATAAACCCTGACCTTGCGCAGTATGGACTGGAAATCATCTTTAAACTGGGCTGTTTTCACCAAATTTCACAAGAACAAGACGCATAATTTTTGCATCCTTCATCATTGAAAAACATCGAGCATTCAGTAACTCAACGACACGTAATGGCGGACTCAAAAACGTCACAACAACTTCATGTACGCTATCACCAAAGTGTAACGTGTCAACAAGTTCAAACAAAAATGTAAATAAACCCTGACCTTGCGCAGTATGGACTGGAAATCATCTTTAAACTGGGCTGTTTTCACCAAATTTCACAAGAACAAGACGCATAATTTTTGCATCCTTCATCATTGAAAAACAAGTGGCAAGATGCAGAATGTCTGCATCTTTCAGTTTTCGCAGTCGCAGAGCTGAAATAGATGTGTTACACTAGTTCCAATCATACACGGTAAATAGACATGTTTAACCAAATCAACACACTTGCTGTTGAGAATACTAAGTTCTTCACTGATCCCTACAGAGGCTCAGAGGATATACCAAGATTTAAACGGAAAATTAAAACTTTGGAAAAACCCATTTTAGTTTCTTACATTGCAGCTATGGTTTGATTTCCACAGCCTATTTTAACCCTTAACGTACCAACTACGCATATATGTGTAGTTTGGAGTCTTACACATCAAATACATTGTGGCGTCATCAATTAACACGTGAAAAGATTAGTTTGACACGCATTTGATGCAAAAAGGATGGATCTTTGTAACAGTGCATCAATTTTGGAAATCTAACAAATTCTTCCAGAGTTATGCTGGAAAAACCTGTTCAAGTTTTGTTGAAATTTCAGTGGCAAATTTGGCTCTCACACCCAACATACTTCCAGGTTCATTTTTCAGCTCCCTTAAAAAGTTAGGTCAAAACGTTTCCAGCTGATAGGAAGTGTATCAAGCGCCGAAGATAGCAAGAAAAGAAATGGGGATTAAAAGGAAAGGAAAAGAGAGAAGGAAAAAAATCAAACCTTTTTAAAATCTTCCCCTAGTTCTCCAAATGGCATTTTTAGCAACTGTTAGCCAAATTTCGGGTGACAGCACCAATAAAACGGGTTCCGTGACCCAAAAATGCGGTTTTTCAGCGCGAATTCTGGTACCTTAAGGGTTAAAGCACAAAGTCGTGTAATAAATCACTTATTAACCAAGCTTGCCCAGGACCGTACTGGGATAATATCGGCCCTCTTTTCTGCATGTACGGACTTCGATGCGTACTGTCAAGACCCAGGGCCGATATTCTCCTAGTACGGCCATCGCGCTTGGTACATGATACACTTGGAAAGCACTCAAGAAGCTATAGAGTACACTTTGGAGAGCACTCAAGAAGCTAGAGTTGCTCTCGCCTGGCGTCGAGCAACTCTTATGCTTCTCTTCTGCTCTCCAAACCTCCGAAGTGCATCATAACTCGATATACGTACGCTAAAGCACGAACCAATTATTAAATAATACAAGTGACGATGGAAGCGCGAGGTCAATTACTATTGATGTATTTCTTTATGTATTTCTTTATTTAATTATTTTATGGGTGTATGTTTTATTTATCTTTTATGCATTTGCATATTCGTTAACTTACTTTTATTTTCAGATAAAATTCCCCAAAAGAGGCAATTTTTTTATTTGGAATCTGACAAGCAATGCAGGAGGGTCCTTAATGACGTTAAAACCAGGCAGTAGTACGCCCGAGATAGAATGTAGTGGGTCATACCCTGAAGATATTATTGGTCTTCCAATTGCACCAAGTAAGTAGTTATATGCGCTATTAGTGAATAATGATAACAGAACTGAATTGCATGAGTCCCAGTCATTTAATCATTCAAAATCATCATTAATAATAATCACATACCGCATGTAACCCCCTCTGTATTGGACGATACGGGGGGGGGGGGGGGGGGGGGGGGGAAGCCGGCACTTTTCTTGAGGACATAGCGGTGCCTGAAAAGCTTTTTTATTGTCAATAAGTTCCCGTGGGACAATCCTCTTAGCAACTAGTTGAGTGCTACTGCGCACGCTCGGTTGCGCGGCACCGCTATGTCCGTAATTATGCAAACCATTTATAACGAGTTTCTATCCCCCCTGTTTCTATCCCCGTCCTTAAAATACACGGAGAGTGTCGAAATGCAGGAAAGGAGTGGGATATGACATAGATTTAAACATAACGTAATTTTACGTCATTTTTATGTCATATGACGTCATAATCAAACAGAACAATGGCTGCGGTCACACCAAGGCTATTAACTTAAGTTAAGACAGAGATAACTTTGGTTCAGCTATTTCTGTAATGTGACCTCTCCTCTGTTCATTCTAACTATAGTCAAGAAATTTACGCTTTGGTGATTCGAAACAATAGAAAGTAACTAAAGTTATACCCAAGCAGGATGCATGGGTTAATCGTTAGTTAACTAAGCGACGAGCCAATCAGAATGATTTTTTCCTAATAAGCCAATCTTCTATTTGCAACATCACTCATGCAAAGTTGTCGCAGGGCTCAAATCTACCACTCCATGGTTATTTTCAGCCTATTTTTGCACTCAAACCGACAGTTTCCTCGTCATTCTCTCAGCTCGTGTGCTGAAGTATAATTGTGTTACGCTTTCCAAATGATTTAAATCTTTCGACGCCAAATTTAACAGTGTGATTCACCTGTGCCGTTTTCCATGATTATATGTACTCAAGTTTAGGATTTCAATAAGACTAATCATGCAAATTAAATAAATTCTGACAGTTTATTTGCAACTATGGCAACGAGGTGATATTTATATCCCATAATAATCATATCGTGTCAGAAGAAAGTCGGCGTTGCGTAGCCGCTTTAATTATGTGAAATGAACTGGTTCAAAATATGCTAAACATTTACCCCGTGCATCTTACTTTAGCGAGTAAGTTTTCTTTTTTCCCTGTGTAGTTTTGAATTTAAAATAACCCTTGCTGGCTGGCGCGTGGCAGGCGTAGAGAGGGAAGGGAGGGAGGGGAGTTCGGCGACGCTCTCTCCTCGCGCTTCGCACTCGAGCTCTCCTCCTCCCTCCCCTTTATTCGCCTGCCACGCAGGCTAGCTCACGTACGAGAACGTACGCTTCGTGCTTGGATTTATAAGACTTTATAAGCACCTTCCCCGAGGCCTTCTCCTCGCCTGTTACATTTTATAACTAAGCTTGGCCATCGGATAATTATGTTGGTTGCTCCAATATTTATTCTCTGTGGTTTTCTTCGCTCGGTTGGCTTCTTTTCCATTCGTCGGATTATGAAGCTGTTCTGCTCTGATTCTCGATTGTCTGTTACTGCTTTCCTGATCGCTACCATGTGATATGACGCGATTTACCGTGTCATATTTCACGATTTATTGTGTCATTTACCGTGTCATATCGCGTGACATCAAACACGCTACTTGAACAAAAGCTTTAGCGTGTTAAGTCGTGCCAAACAAAAGCTACCGTGACTCTCTTTGTTATGCTTATTAAACTGGTGCGCATTTCCGTGTCATTTGACTCACTAAGCGTGCCATGTCATCGCACGCGTGTCCGTATCATCACCTTTTTACCTGAAATTCCGTGGAGGGTCACATATAATATATCATTTGACATCCTTAGACGTAATTTATGATTCTTATTAAACGTTTCTTAGGTCTTGCTGTTATCCACGACACTACGGTATTCCCGCTTGCTACGTGGAGCCTTACCTTAACATTGAATGGAACCGACCAGTACCACGTGTCTGTCGACGATAACCATCGAATTGTTGCCAAAGTGAGTGATTAGCATCATGCCGATATGTATAACTAAACGTTATGACGTTAAGTTAACCAACGTTACCAACATGGACGAGCCTACAATGGGCGACAATATTGTTGACACACAGCACCTCTCTCCCTTATTCTCAATCCCCCCCACCCCCCCCCCCCCCCCCCCCCCCCCCCCACCCCCCCAAAAAAAAAACGATGCTGCGGTTTCCTTCCAGCGGTCTGTCGCTGCAATCGGATAACACTGGATGGGGGAAAGGGGGTATTGTGGCAGAGTGTGGTGAATTTTAACCTGTAGTGATTAATATGGCATGAAAACTGCTACGCGAATACACTGTATCAACTATTTTTGTCGCCCATTGTAGCTAACAACAGATAGGGAAAAGAGTGCAAATCAAATGCTTCGACTGGCAGAGTATAGAACGTAACAAACAGCCCTCAGCAGCTGATTCGAACAACTAAACCAGCACCTTCCTTAAATTGACACTGAACAGCTCGCTAATCGCTGTTTCGAACTCTTCACGAGTCTTAACGGCTGATAACATCACGGCGAAACTGACCATCGACTGACCGGCGAAAACACGGTTTGACTCTGAGGATACCTTGCTCACATTTTCAGGGGATGGACATAACATATAATATCACGCATTTAAATATCTCTGCCTTTCTCGGTCTTTAACGTGTTTGTCCTCAGATCTTGTTAATTTCATCCCCCGCGATGAGTCTTCTTAAGTAAATACTATTTGTACGTTTCCAACGTGTTTTTTATATTTATTTATTTATTTACTTATTTATTTATACAAGTACTTATCAGCCCCAGTTCAGACGCCATGCACAGCATGAAAAAAGAGATTTACGGAAAATTAAAGTTGCGTAAATCTGCGTAAAGGAGGTTAACAAACTTTACGCAGTTTTACATTGTTCGTAAAGGTGTGTAAAGGTATATTTACGTGGTCGGACGTAAAGCTTGCGTAAAGCTAGCGTAAAGTTGATGAGCTAGATTTATGCATCTTTACGTGGATGTAAAGTGTGCGTAAAGTTGCGCTTTACTAGACCGAACGTAAAGCTGTTGTAAAGCTAGCGTAAAGTTGATGAGCTAGATTATGCATCTTTACGTGAGATGTAAAGTTTGCGTAAAATTGCGCTTTACTAGACCGAACGTAAAGCTGTTGTAAAGCTGGCCACATTTACGCACATGAACGTTGTTCTCTTGGTACAACGTAAACGTACAACGAATTTAAAGCTGCTGCCGTAAAACTTGAGGAATTGGCGTATTCCTTTTCAACGTGATGACTCGCAACTAGTCACTGTCAATCGAACTGAGCTATTCGGTTTGTACGATGCTATCTCATGTGATCTCCCCGGCTACGCGATCCTACCTCTAAATATCTTAGCGCGTGGGCCGGGAAAAAAACTGGCGAAAACTGGAAAGAAAATGCTTCAATTTAATCAGTACAATACATATAACATTCATTTTGTCTTGGTTCAACGTCAACTGAGCGCTGTGTTCTACAGGGACAACTGATTGTGATCATGTCGCTGATCAGCTGACGATGCCGCGGCATAAAAACGAACCGCTTCCTTTCCGACTTATGACCACTGGGCCCGGTTGTTCGAAGGCCGATTAAGAGGTTTTAATTTTTTTCTTATAAAACGCATACAATTGTCACTGCTAATATTTTGTAGAGTTTGACATCAGTCAAAGTCAAAACTGAAGTAAAAAAAAACATCTGAAGAAAGCCTGTTCACCCGGCCGAGGAGCCCTGGGTACGAAAGGGTCATGCGCATAATAAGTTATCCTCGTTCTGGCGCGACTTCTGGCGCTTGTTTGAACGAAGGCAGTGAGTGTTTACCATTTACATGGAAAAACCGGTTGGTTCACGGTTTGTGCAATGGTAAGCAAAACTCCCGAATGGGAAATTCCGTTCGAGATTGGCGTGTACCATTTGCGCAATTCATTCCAATTGACAGAGAGAGAGAGTCTGGTAACTAGATTCAAGATGGTGGCAGAGGTAAATCAATCTTCAATCAATCTTTATTTCACTTTCACCATAAATTACAAGTAACAATAAACAAAATCATATTAGGTGTTAAATGACTGGAGTCCAAAGGAAGTATAGCTTGTGGTCGCTTGTGGTATGGACCCACAAATAATACAAAACTTATAAAATGGTGGTCGAGTGATGGGAAATTATTTTCGATTATGAGTACGACAGAGAGATCCACAACAACTGCAGCTTTCATGAAGAGAGATCTTAATAGGATTGTCGGTTTTCATGAGGTTGTGGTGCCGTCTTTAGTTGATGAGTTCAGATTCCACTTTCGAATGACCAAAAATATGATTATACTGTCAAAGTACTTACGCAAGAGTTGGCAGCTTAAGGTGCAATTCCTACGGGAAATCGAATTGGGGGAAACCGATCCCACTACAGAAGCAGATTTTGGCTTTTCTTTGAAGTACATGTCGAACATGGAAGTACATATAATGCAGTATAAATGCAGCCACGCCAGAAGCCATGTTGTTGACATTCAGAAACGCGAGCTGAGTGGCCACGCTTACGGATCAAAATTGGCGCAGGGCCTGGAACTGGTAGCTAAGAGCAAATGGTAAACAAATTTCCGTTCGGAAATTCTGGTTGGGAATTTTGGACTACCTCTGAAGACGTTCCGTTTATTTCGGAAATTTTCCGGTCGGGCAAACCAAAATAACCTTACCATTTACATTCCAACCGAAATTTCCGGATTTTTTTGGTAAATGGTAAACACTCAGTGTAACGAACTTCTTGTGGACTGCGAAGGTACTTTTTACTCGCTTTTGCATGAATTGAAAACTCACCACTCTCTGAGTAGCTGTATGGAATCTTCTCACAACGATTTCAGATCGGTATGGCTTCTGCAAGACATCAGAGTCTCACCGAGTGAAGGTTGTAACGAAGGTCACCCGCATATTTAAATCTGGCTATTATTTCACAACGCCGTGACTTCTGGACTACCGAGGTAAGTTTATAATATAGGCTTTATAGCCATTCTTAGTTGGTATAAGTTTCTAGTGTATATATTATTGGTTTATGTACATATATATTACCTAATATTCGCTGTGCACTGAGTAGGCGATCCGAATGTTTAGTATTGCTTACATGCATGCATTCAATTCTTTAATGGCTATTCAAAACGAATTTCGGTTGATGTTCCACTCTGTTTGTGTCGTGAAAATTTGGAATGATATATGTGTCGATATTTTTATCTCAAGACCATTTTGTATTTTCCTTCACTGACTGCTGTCGACATTAAAAAGAAATAAACATCACAGCAAAAAAAAATCATGTTGTAAGTTATAATTAGCAGCTGTGCTTTTAGGGCCTGTTTACATGGAGGGAGGGTGACATGTACTTATCAAATAAAGTATGTATGTAAGTGTTACATGACAGACAGGGTCACCCGGGTCACCCTGTCTGCTTGCCAGGGTCACCCGGCTAGGCGGGCTATCTTTTCTGCATGTAAACGGTCAAACCCGGGTCACCCGCCTAGGCGGGCTATCTCTGTTGACTTGGAAAACCCGCGAAAATGGTGGAACAAGCGATAAAAACAGCAAAATCGCCGCTGTAGCCTTTCTTCTTGCTGCCAAAACATGAGCCCGCCAAAACAAGAGCCCGCCAAAAAAATAGCTCGCCTATATGATAGCCCGCCCTAATAGCCCGCCCATGTAAAGGCGGGCTATGTTTTAGCCCGGCTGCCCTTAATGTGGTTTCGATTGCTACTAATTCATCAGTCAATTACAGCAGTGCCACCCCCCCCCCCCCCCCCCCCCCCCCCCCTCCCCCCCCCCCACCCCCCCCCCCCCCCCCCCCCCCCCCCCCTCCCCCAGGCCAACTCCTTATGCCTCATGCATACATGTATGGTGGAGTTAAAAGAGGCACATTCACTTTCTTCTTCTTTGGGCTCATCCGAAATGTCCTGGATATATAATGTAGAACTTTGTACATGTAGATCCAGGGCTAACCAATCTTTCTGTGGATCTATCATCTCATTTTGACATCCTTAGAGCTACAGTACTTGAACTCAAATTTCTTGTTTTTGCTGATGAACTCATCAGCACAGCTAATGCTCGATCCCCAGGACTTGAACATTGAGCAAACTGACCAGGGGGAGGAGTGGGATGGCCACTGCTGAAATTGACTGATGCATAAATGGATAACAAATTACATGTATGTTGCATTCAGTACTCAGCCTTCTCAAAATGGTTCTGAAAGAGTAGGTTGGTTGACTGTAGGAGTACATGTACATGTACAGTAGGCTACGAGTAGGTTGTTGTAGTACAGTGTACCATAAAATTCCGAAAATAAGCCCCTCCGAATATAAGCTCCCCAAATTCAAAGCATATACATGTAGTACCCTCAAGAAACATGCGAAGCAAAAATAGGTCGAAAGTCCAAATTTAATACATTTATAACGACAAATGTCATGAACGGTAGGAGTCATGTAGGCCTGTCACCTTTTTACACTAAGGGCCCGGCCGCACTAGGCAAATTTTTGTTTGTTTTGCAAAAATATCTGTCATCAGTTCCGTTTCACAAGTGCGAACGGCGATTTTTTTCCTACCAAAAATTTTGTCAAGCCTTACCAAACCTCAAAGGCGCCGTCGTCCTGCCCCAGAGCAGGACAAAATTTTGTCAAGCGTCAAAACTGACAGATTCGTCAATTCACATACATGTACGTTAATCTCAAGGTTACAGCGATGATTATTCGCTTGCCTCGGTCCGTACAACTAGTACCGATCCCAAATTTTACCTGCTAGCAGCACCTAGTGATGTTTGAGTAGCACAATTTGCTTCATAAACAGTGAACAGTGCACGGTCCGATCGGGTACAAGTATTGTGCTAAAAAGTGACAGTGACAGTCGGGAAAAGCGACAAGAAACATGCAAGTTGTTTAAAATTTCAGTCCGAGAAGAAGAAATATCTAGTTAATCAGTTTGTCAGTGTATCATACCACGAAGGCAGGAGAGTAAAAACTTTTGAAAGTACTGGTTTTAAAAGATTGTTGAGGAGTTGAATGCAAAATTTCACAGCAACAACAGAGGTTTTCGGTTTCTACGTGATTGATACATGTATGTTGTGAGTTCGCGAATAATTTGTCATGATTTTTGGTTTTCAAGTGCGTACGGGTTTATCAAAATGAAAATTTGGCGGAGACAAAAATTTGTAGTATATTTTGGTAGCGCCAAACAAATTTTGTCAGCCTAGTGCGGCCGGGGCCTCCGAAAAAGAAAAAGAAAATATAATTTTACGGTATTCTGACTGGAAATAAAAGGCAGTCATTGTTTCTGAGGAACCCGCTGATTGAGGCTACAGCCTACTGGTTTTGACAAGACTGAGTTACAGCACTGTAAATGCAGACATTGTTGTACCTGGCCAAAGGATAGCTTGTTTTTTTTTTTTTAAACCAGTTCCAAAATACCAACAGGGACAACTAACCGTGGTTATGTTGGTCAAATTTATTCACTGATTACATTTCTATTCAAATAAAAATAATCACTTTGAGTGGTCACTACAAGTACGCAATGACATGTACATGTACAGTCAACTCTTGCCTTGCGGACACCCTGTTATTACGGACACTCGCTATTATGGACAAATTCAGCCCTCCACCCGGCGAGGTTTGACAGAAAATGACTCCCGTTATTGCTGACTATGGTGTGTCCCGAGGGTGTCTGCTATAAACAAGAGTTGACTGTATATTATATGAACAGTTTGACTGTAGGTGTTAGTTACATTTGTTATCAGTATGCAATTGACTAAACATTTCATTTCTTTCTTTCACAACAGGAAAGTACGGTACCTGGAGAAGCCAGTTTTAGGAGGCTACATGTGTAGTCTATGGCTTATGGCAGTATATGATTGGACTGCTAAGATGGTGGTGAATGAAAATTGATGAAATGTCAATTGAAAGTGTGAAATGTATTGCAATTTAACTACCGCAATTTATTAAGCCCCTCCCTATTTAAGAGGTTTATTAATTCATTTCAGGCCTTGAGAAGAGGGCTTGTTTCACACTCCCCTTAGTGTCTTCTTAGTGCTCAGTGTCTTCATTTAGTAATGAATTACCATTTTTAAAGTCATATATAAACTGGACCAAGAATAAAGCTGCAGTTATTCTTACTGTAAACGAAGATCTAGAAGAATGTCCAAACAGTTTGACATATACTGTACATAATTGAGACATACAAATTGAAAGAATTGGAGGGAATACTCGAGATGCGCTGCATAAAGTGACTTTGAATGGTAATTCAATAATCAAATGAAGAAAATTTCCTCCGATGTTTGACTTCCAATCAAGTACAAATACATGTAGTATTTAGACATACAGTGTTACACTGTAACAGTTACAGCTGTAAAATGACAGCAGAAATCTAAGTTTTTTTGTAAATATTCCACTGAAATGTTTCTGTCTCAAAGCCATGACAAGGAGGCATTCTTCAATTTATTCACTTTTGATGACCACAATTAATAAAAATTATGTCATCAGTATTGAGAGGAGGAGCACAAAATAATGTTTTTTTTCTCAGGCTATTTTTATCCAAGTATGAAAAATATTACTACATGTATTTCCAAGTTATATTACATACAAGGTTTTCATTTTTGTTTTTATTTTTCTGTTATACTATCTTCAAGTGATCCTAGAACACAATTTACAATTTTATCTCTTAAATGTTATTGTTAATAAATGTTAGGTTTTGATAAGAAAAATTCATAATGTTAAGTAACATGGGAGTATGGTTCTGATAAATAAAACAGATTGTGAAACACAACAGAAGCCATTTGTCATCAATTCAGAATTGATTATCTCCTTTCCTTGCAGACATACATGTATATGTTCTCCTTCATTACTGATGGGATTTGAATTCACGCATAAAGGAGTATGTACATGTAATCGTGTCCGTACTCCTGCTTTACACAAGCATACAGTTGACTTTACGCCAAGTATAAATTGGGCTTAAAGACGCCCATACTCTATATTTACATATAAGCGTAAAGGTGGCGTAAATCTCTACTTTATACCAGCTTTACGCTGAGCTTAAAGAAGTCTCATTACTCTAGCTTTACGCATAAGCGTAAAGGTAGCGTAAATCTCTACTTTATACCAGCTTTATGTATGCGTAAAGGCGGCGTAAATCTCTACTTTATACCAGCTTTACGCCGAGCTTAAAGTCTCATTACTCTAGCTTTACGCCTACGCATAAAGGTAGCGTAAAGCTTGACTTTACATAATGTAAATGTGGCGTAAAGGTGTGTAAATTTGAACTTTACACCAGCTTTACGCTAACATTACGCCAACTTAAATTTGTCTTTTCATGCTGTGATGCTTCACATGAGCCGAATCGAATTCGAATTTAGGCTGACCCAAATTAATTTAGACCGACTGAATTGATTCAGACGCCGAGCTAATTCAGCCGAACTTAATTACGGGAAAATTGCTGTCATATTAAAAAATACATTACATTAGCCGTTATTCCCGGCTGAACCAGGCGGGAAGAACGGCTGAGCCGAGCTGAGCCGAACTGAACCGAACTGAGCCGAGCTGAGCCGAACCGAATCATTTGCAAAAAACTGTGACGTCGACGTTGCCCGCTGCGAGAGTTTCCAAGTTTCGGGAAGAAAATTTGAAGGAATTAAACGGACTTCTAATGAGCTTTTTACCCCAATGCGAGAAATAAATGAATTGTTGGTAAGTTTGCATTGAATTCACAGTTATTTCCGACGTTGGCAGCCGAATTTATCCGTGCAACGTAGCCTCACTTCAACTTTTTTGTGTTTTGCTAACAAATCACTTAATGACTGGTCCCTCGGGAAACCAATGAATTTTGTTTCCCTCGAATATTGTTTTCCCTCGACTTCGTCTCGAAAAACATTGAGATTCTCGGGAAACAAAATTCACTGTTTCCCTCGCGACCAGTCATTAAGTGTTTAATATTTACTTCCACAGCCTTTTACAGAGGAGATTACTGACTATGATCGTTTCCTGTCATGGAGCCACGGTAGCTACACAATGTTCGAAAGTAAGCGATTCAGGAATTTGTTCATGGGATGCAACACAGAAGGAAGAGTGAAACTCCTTCTACTTCACGATAAAAGTCACCCGGATACGCGAGCCTTGTTCTTGATGCATAGATTTGTGAGCCCAACGCCAGGGGATCGCCCACGTTCTTTTAGCGAGTTCATTTAAACTTTTCTTGAAATATTAAAACGTGGAATGACAAGTTAAAAAAACGACTTGGTGATGGAAAATGCAACTCACGCATTCGGAATCGAAACCGGAAGGTTTCATATTAGATGAAGTTATATCAAAACTTTGTTCGAAAGTTATCAACCTTTTATCCTTATTTTTATACTCATTTAAAAATAGGTCCGCAATGCGTACTTGTTTTTTATGTGTTTGGTGCCAATAAAGACAAGTTATGCTATTTGCAGGGGTATGAATGAGGCACATTATGGTAATGGAATTACTTGCTATTTGCAGTAAAAATCCGGTGGGAATGCAATTTTCCTTAAGGTATGGGTTTTCCAAATACATTCTAATAATGGAGTTGGTTACTGGAAGCTGTTTACCATTTGAACAAAAATAAATGAAAAAAATAAATAAATAATCAATTCAGCCATATGGCCATTTTGGATAATAAATGGATGCTGTAAATTTTTTAAATAATTATATTGGAGAATGAATGCTCACTCAGTTAAAATAATATTCAAGTGTATTGTATACTGTGCAGACAATAGGTTAAGCTGCACTCTGGCCAAACTGACCCACGTTGCCAGGGCGTATCCTGTTTTCTGTAGCATGAAGCCGACTATGAGTATTGCTACTCCTCCTGGATGGGATATTAGTCCATAGCAGATTACCCCCCCCCCCCCCCCCCCGCCCCTGCATATTTTTGCTGGTAACCATTTGTACTCCTGGGAGGAGGGAGACACTGTGTGGGTTAAATGTCTTGCCCAAGAACACAACACAGGGGCGGATCCACAAATTTAAGAAAGAGGGGACGTAGAAATTTCTGATATTATTGTAATTTCACACAATTATTAAGAGACCTAACCTGAAAGAACTTGCCAAAACCTTACATCTGAATTATTGCCTCTTACATATATGAAAGGAATCATAGTTCGCAAAAAATTTGCAGTCCAGATGTAAGGTTTTGGCAAGTTTAATATTTCAGGTTAGGTCTCTTAATAATTGTGTGATTACACTTGATTTCGCCGGGTTCTCATTAGAACCCGGCGAAAAAAAGTGATGTCAGGCGCGGATCCAGAAACTGAAAATAGAGTCTGAGCGCCGAATCTATGGAAGTCCGGAGGCAAACGTTTTTAGATTTTCACCCTATAAAATTATATTTCTTCGATTTTGAGTCATTTGGAAAATTTGACCGATTTCCGTGTAAGCCCGTCTGGAGGCAAAGTTTTAGGTGCATCCTTTAATTTGTGCAGATGAAATAGTTTTATGTGCATCTTTATATACAGATGAAATATTTCGCCGTTAATTAACGGAGAAGTTTTGCGTCTGTATTATTATATAAATCATCGGCGCCTGGATGTAAACATCGAAGTGCCGCTTCCGGGGTTTCTCAATTTCAAGTCAGGACTCAAAAGTTCAACAAGAGAGAAAAAATCCTCCGGGCCCCTGGGTAAACTACCAAGAAACTATGTACAGTGAAAGAAATGCATTTTTTAAATAGAGACTTAACTATAAATTCAAGAAAAGCGCAAGAAATCAGAATGAAAACAAATAAACTTAAACTTATAAAACCTTGTTGTTTACACAGCACTCTAACATGTCTCGAACTCTGCGACATAAACATTGGTTTTAACTGAACTCGTTCTTTATCGATCGAAGGCCGGTTTGTTTTGCTTTCCTAGCAATAAAAAGTCCAGAAAGTCGTCCTGTTGTCGTTTTGACAGGCAATTTTGACAGGGTTTATTTTCATTTGGAGTAGGATGTATGTAACGAATATTTCGCTGAGATTGATGACGATAAAATAGAACAAATTAAATTTACACTAAAATATAAGTTATTGTGCTTCGAGCCAAAAGCTTGTACGTTTTAAACTATAAAAGCCCAAAAGTGTCCTGCTACTAAAGGACTGAAAGATACACGACAATGTTTACCCTGCCAGCAGAGTAGCTTCGAACATCATAGTCCAAAAGTCGGGTAATAAACGTAACAATAGAAATCTAATTACCTTGGTCCTTGGCGCCATTCAATGACGATTTCCCGAAACAATTCCAAGCCAAAGGTCACAGCAAAAATTGGTCAATGCAGGTATAGAGAAGTTGACATGGATATTCGCTATTGATCGCGGACTCTGGCATGCAGTCCCACACTGCCCACTTTTCAGCTGGCGTTCAGTTCATTCACAGAAAAACGTTTCCACGAATTATCTATTGTCTGATCTTCTCTTCTCTTCTGAAAACCTCAGAGTGGCAGGGTTGAAATTTTCCCTTCTTTGGGAAGTCCACTGCATCATGGCCGTTATGACTGTTGGTTGTTCGGCCTAAAAGATTGATTACGATGACGATACGAAATAACACTCGTGATGATGTGTCACTTCGGGAAATCCCAGGGGAACACCGAAGTTTGACTAACGCCCGAAGTGTTAACATTTTTTACGGTTCTCTATCATTGTTTTTTAATGCGCATGCGCATAAAAAACAAAAATGAGTATACATTAATCACATTATGAGCATTTAGCATGACCTCCGCGATTTTGTAAAAAAATGGCATAACTATGGTAAAAATGTATGCATATAGATCTGGCTAGATTTAAATAAAATTCCTTAATTTATTCAATGTATAAGGAATTTATTTCTTTTTTTATAGGGAGGAATCTCCTCCAACCTCCAACAGCTACCGATTTTTTAGTAGCGGGCACAGTGTCGGATCTAGCTAATCAAAACAAATAAAATAATGCTAAAATAATCTAAAAAGGGGATTCATTGTAAAGCATGCCTGTCAAAATATGGTTG
The DNA here is from genome assembly GCA_029204205.1 of Desmophyllum pertusum. Lineage (NCBI taxonomy): Eukaryota > Metazoa > Cnidaria > Anthozoa > Scleractinia > Caryophylliidae > Desmophyllum > Desmophyllum pertusum. The sequence goes on from MU826360.1 coordinate 432,131, forward strand.
CCATGATAGCAGCAAGTTCCGTAAACAAAATTATTCCCAGATAAATTTTAGTTAAAGTAAAAAAGTTTGGCGTCCCTTACTTCAACATAAAAAATGTGTTTTATCTCTCAAAATTATATATTATTAGAGACAGTCTCCCTCGAATAAACATAATGACCGGATTTATATTTTTAGGTTGTCTTTCAAATATTCAATCCCTTACTCAGACCGAGTGTGAGGGGGAACCCAGCCACTCGGAATTTAACTGTTTATAGCGATTAAAAAGTTAATTTTATTTGGAAACATGTTGGTATGACATGTTGACGGAATTTGATGCTTCCATGGCAATCACGTTTTGACAAGCACAGTTTTTCCAAATGTGGATTTTTTTATTGAAAAAATTCAGGTTGTAGCGATTTCATTGCTTTTGTGTTATTTCTGGTCATTTTTTGACGTCATTTTGAAGAAATACAAGATGGTGATCTAAGATGGCGGCTGTTCGGAAATCACGAGGTCATATGTAACTTGAAATGTATTGTATATTTTGAGCAATTACATCCTCTGATACAGTCAAACATCTATTAAGCGGTCACCCTCGGGAAATAGCCAACTGACCGCTTAAGAGAGGTGTTCTAAAATTTTAAATTTTAATCTTAATGTTAAAATTTACCCACACAAGCCTATAGCCCAAGCAATAGCATTCTTACGCTGATTACATATAATATGTTGTGTTTGACGAGCTCTTAAAAGAAACTGGACGTACTCTGCTTATCGTCGTGTCAAAATATCGCATTGTAATCTAACTAGGTGACCGTTTAATAGAGGTGAAATACAATAACATTAGCCAATTGGGAAGTCTAAAATGGTGACCGCGTCCGCTTAATAGAGGTGACCGCTTAATAGAGGTCAAGTTTACAGTACGTATGGGGAGAGATTTCCGGGAATTTGATAAGTGACCGCTTAATAGAGGGTGACCGCTCAGCAGAGGGCCGCTTAATAGAGGTTGGACTGTAGGCAAGTGTTTATTGTTTATTGTCAATGATTAATTTTTACTAGCTTAATTAGTGATAGTACAATTAATTTTAGTAGTTATATGTTTCAAGTAAACTGGTGTACTTTTCGCTTAACGTTAATAAAAAATACTTTTTGGGGACATTTTTATTTTCGTGGAACTTTTTCTGTAACGACTTTGTGTGTAGTGATTTGAGAGATTGACATTATTCAGGATCCCATCACTTAGAGCGAGCAACTGGATTGGATTCGTGTCACAGCGTTTTTACAGACCAGGTTATTTTTAGATTCGCTTTTCCCGCGAATTCGTATTCCCGCCAGACAATCGAACGTTTTTCCTTTGTAATCATTAATTGGCGTTACCGCGTAACAAAGGCCGCAATTAGGTCGCCATCTTTTTATTTTATTTCATTTCATATTACACATGGGACCAGAAACACATTTTCCCGGGAAAAAGGAATCTAAAAATAAACCGGTCTGTAAAAACACTGTGACATAGGCATAGTGTCGGAGTTGCTCGCTCCGGCTAATGGGCTCCTGCATTATTCCACAAAGGAATAATATTAGGAATCAATATTAATCATAGAACGTCATCTATAACATAGGTGCTATATTAACGTTCTAACATTGTTGAATAACAAATGCTAAATAACAGTGTTTAAAAACGTTTAGCTCGGGCTTAACTGTAGCAAAATAAATAAATTCATAAATACCAAGGAAAACTGAACAAAACAAAACGTACAAACGGCATCAGTATGCAGTTGCTAGCAGGCACCGCTGTAGTTCAATAAACCTCGTGTTTCAAACAAATACAGTTCAATAGCCCTTTTCACGGTTAACTTGCGATATTTGCATAACAATACACTTGAACATAGAAGCGAGGCAATTTCGGGCACAAGCTGCAAAACATCGTGTTTTTCTTGAACTCCTTGAACTCTTTTAGTATAAAAAAAGTTTTAAAGTGTAGAAGAACTACAATTCTTTTAGTTAAAGTTGTTTTTATAAAAAATTGTAAAACGACTTTTCTCTATTAATAAAGAGAAGACTCGCATAAGCAACAGCGAGATCGGATTACGATCTTTACGGCAAACTTTAACTGAAATAGTTGCATATTTAGTTCTTCTCCGTTTTAAAACTATTTTGATGCTAACATAGTTTAAGGAACTCAAGAAAATAACGATGTTTTACAGCTTGTGCCCGAAATTGCCTCGCTTCTATGTTTAGCTGTATTGTTATGCAAATATTTCAGGTTAACCGTGAAAAGGGCTATTGACTGTGAAGACAAAAGGCCCGCAGTAATAACGTCGAGTGCTGTTATTGTGGTTGGTTGCCAAAAATTAAACAAGGCGCCGGAGATTGCTCTTGCGTGACGGACCCAAAGAGCGTTTGCGTGGCAAGGAGGCTAATGGACAATCGTTGCAATTAACGTTCTGTGGCAAATATGAGACTGAATACGCTTATTATTGAACGAGATATGTTATTTTGAAAACCATCGAATTTACATACGTTTGTATGGCTGGGTGGCAGAACACCCAGACATTCAAACGTATGTAATATGTGGGTAAAATAAAGTTACTTACCTTCTACTTTTGAATGCATCATTTGAAGCAGATTTCAAGTCGTTTCAAGTCATTTCCTTTCAAACTCGGCACATTACTATAATTTTGCATGCCGCTTTCTCTGAGTTGCGGTGATATGTTTTTAATCGATTGAAGTTTAAAATTCGATATATAAACAACACTTTCTACTAATAATGCAACTGATTTAGTTGTCGTGCCAAATTTGAACGGAAACGAACGAAAATGGTAATCGATCCGAAATATCGCGGCTTACGCGCATGTGTGCTAGCTATGTGTGCTAACGAAGCGATCGCTTGTAAAAAAATCGTGGTCTCTGGGGACACATCGAGCTCCATGTTGTGCGTCAGTAACTTGTGATCAGGCGAATTTTTTCCGCGCTTATTAGTTTACTTTCCCGCGAACCACGAAAATTCTCAGGATATATCAGTAAAATCGCTTGGTAATTCAAACTTTTAGTGGGAGGGAAGTCGATACCGAAGTAATAAAGTATCTGTTCACCTTCACGTCGGGGTTTGTTTACAAGTTGTTGCTCTTCGTTTAAAAGCGTGCGATAAATTTATCCGCAAACGCTTATAGAACGATATATATATATATATGCACATGCTTGCGTCGGGGTTTGTTTAATAAACCGGCTGAAAGACAACCTCTTGTTTAGTAATCGTACGAAGTTTCGTTAGGTTAGGTTCTACCTGTGTGGAGAAAACGGCAGTTGAAAACTGAAAAATTAGAGACGTTTGTATGGCTGGGGGTATAAGCCATGCCTCCAGTCATGAACGTCTCTAAACTTTCCAGTTTTCTACTTACGTTTTCACGACTCAGGTAGAACCTAACCTAACGAAACGTCGTACGATTACCAAGCAAGAGATGGTATTTCAGGTGCTGGTATTGATTTTCCGTTCATTATAATATGAATTTGCGGCGGCCATTTTGGAGAAAAGTTAATTGTTACAAGTTCGTACTCTTTGTTTAAAAGCGCCAAGAAAAATAAAATGCCAGAGAAGTTAAACTGCACGCGCAGATGACGAATTTATAGATGAAACTTTCGCGATTTTTAGCGTGAAGATAACGTATCTTGTAGTTGATTGCAGTGTTATTTTCCCTGAAATCTACAATAACATTCTTGAAGGAAAAAACCTAATACGGAAAGATTACAGATGCCCGAAATAAAGTATTTCCTTTCTTTATAAGCAGCTAGCTGTAGTATAATATTGTTGTGCATTTTAAGTACTTGTTTACCGTTTTTTCCTACCTTGGTAACGCAATCAAATTCGCCATTTGCGCTGGCCCTGTAGAATCGAAATATTGGCCATTAAACCTCCCTTTTAAATGTCCGTAGTACTAGCCTTGCATTTTAACTGATTGTTTTGAACGCAAGAGTGTAGGGTAGCCTGATTCTCAGACGGTCCGACTCGGTCCCCCACTCCCTCTCTCCCCGTCTGATATACCTTGTGCGAGATCGTGTATTTGACGTCATCGTCCATTGTGAAGTTCCACCAATCAGAGCGAATGTTACACTTTCGCAGAAGTCAGGAATTTAAGGAATGTGACTATGCGAGCTGAGACAAATCCAAGATGGCGGACGATGTGGACGATGTTTTAAAGAAAGCTTGCCCCTTTTTGATGTGGCTAAACTATTTCCTGAACAGGAAAAGGCTTCAAAAGCTTTTATCGCCAAAAATGACGAGCTGTTGAACTTGCCAACGGGATTTGGAAAGTCTTTTGTGTTCCAGATGGCTCCGTTCGTTCACGCAAAACATTCTACTTTTAATACTGCGAAGCCAATGCAATAATTAAGCTTACATCTAAGCTTGTAGTCATTTCGCCGTTGGTTAGCCTTATGGCAGATCAAACCAATTCCTAACAGACTCTGGTAATCACAGCTGGATTAACAGGGATGACAATGCTGTAAATACAAAGATCGAGAACGGAGTGTTTTTTTTCGGTGGAGAAAATTATATGTTGTCTTCGGACATTTATATAATTACAAACATAATTTAAGCTTATAGTAGTCGTTGTGGATAAAGCGCACTGTATAAGCCATTGGTGAGTGTTTATTTTTATTTCATTATTGTTGATGTAATATCTGGACCCTATCTGTAAACCTGTGTAAACTCTTATAGGCTTACTTATTTATATACAAAAAGAGAAAGAAATAGGCTGAAAAAAATAAATGCCAGTATAAACATTATTTGCATTTTTACTTCTTATCTGCCTGATCCTCACATGGTCTGAGGTCATCTGATCTGGAGTGAGAAAAAGTGAATGGGCAAGCTGCTCATCACTATATTGTGCATGTATGCATATGTTGTAGTTTTAGGTTGTGTACATGTACTTTTCTATATTCTAGATTATTGTTATGAGTTGCGGATCTGCCCCCTTTTTTGTTGAAAACTGAAACGCCTCAAGGACCAAAACTTTTTAGACCCCGCCCTTGCCCTTATTGGAGCAAGAAATGTGAGGTCCAAAGTGCTAAAAAAAAATTTGGAGCCCACCTGCCCAACCCCCCTACCCCCTTTTGAGCATATCCGCCATTCTCATTTGATGTAATGGGAAGTAATGGCAATGGTCGGCACACACGAGAGGACATGTCCCTGGGACTAGTGCCTGCAACAGGGACAAGTCCCTTTGTGTTAATTACCCATTTTCGTCAAATAAATTAATATAGTTGTGGTGAGAAACATAGGCTCGATTTCCGCCGCTCTCTTGAGTCCAGTCTTCGTTCCTGCTGGTAATCGAGCCTATGAGAAACATTGATCTGTACGACTTGTCCCACAAATTCAAACTGGTTTGAATAATTGAAGGACTAGTCTTGGGGACCTGTGCCCGACGTGCCCTCAAATTGTGCTGGTCCCCTTATGTGAACTGTTGATAGGACAAGTCTCTGCAATAGTCTGAAGTGTCAGGCGTCTCCTCGAAGGGTCCTTCTCGCCTGGCCCCACGGGGGGGTTGGAGTGAGGACTTCAGACTAACTTGGAATACATTCCGTGTATTCTGAAATTGGAATATCGACTCAATCGAACGGATATTCAGGGTTACCTTTTTTTAACAAAAAGATAATATTTTACTATGTGGTGTACTCCAACTGTAAACAGTAAATTTAGGGACACTGCTTATTAAAAAAAATCGAGACTAAACTGATATCCACTAGAGGTATAATTCTTATTTCTTTCCTCTATAAAAAGGTCAAAAGTTACTGTATCGAATTTTAAAGAACATTTTCGTTAGAACTTGTCAACAAACCTGTACACAACTGACACAAGGGCATATATACATAGTTTATTTGATAAAGCAGGTTAGCAGATACAATTGGCAAGACATAAAAGCCTGATCAAACGGTCACAACATTCTCACAACATCTGTTGTGATATGTTGTGAATGTCCCGGTCAAACGGCCACAACAACCTCTCAACATTTCAAGAAAAGAAATGTCACAACATTGTTGAGAGGGGTGGTCAAACGGTCTCAACATCGGCTTACAACAAATGTTGTGAGAATGTTCTCAGGAGAATGTTGTGACAAATGTTGTGACCGTTTGATCGCGCCTTAAGTCTGCACTAATTACAATTAATTAAATAAACTACGGAATAAATTACAGTAAGATATAAACTTAAATAAATAATTAAGAGAAGATTTCCACAATTATCAGACAAAATCGAATTTCCGCGGCAAAGCTTAAAAACTCAAATTCGCTATCCTTTTGCATGTATGTAGTCCTTAGTGAGAACACAAACGCTATGTAGTTTTTTTCTTGAAATCTTTTTGTATTTCCGAGAAAAACGAAATTTTCGATTTCGCCTCCAGACTCGATTCAGCGAGTCCAAACTGGGTTGAAAATCGACCATTTTCACTCGGCGCTCCTGACGAAACTATCCACCCTATAGAAAATTTAATACTACCAACGTATTGCATGACTTTTCATTGTCTAGAGAACACAATTTCAGAAGTATAGGATTTTTCTAATTATTGAACGGTACACAAAACCAGAGTATCCTCCAATGTTATGATAGTCAGTTGGTCAAAAGAATTGCCATTTTAACCATGTGCCATATCTCAGAATCCCATAAAATTAAGGATTTAAACTGTGGAAAGAAAGATCTTCCAATATATATAAAGTTTAGTTTGGGCAAATGATTTCCCACTTCTCAAAAAATTCTTCAAAATAGTACACAGAAGGCGTGAAATCACGCCAATTGTCGAATGCGTGACCAAACGTAAACTACCGTACGTGTGAATAAAATTACTTCAATTCGAAATACCAGCATTACCTAAGTATTAAACAATGTACATATGCTCACCTTTGCTCGATTATGATATCCTGACCGTTGTAGAATGTTCTTTTTCTTGACAATTTTCCAATGGCGTTCTGACCCGGGCATACGACACATACGCACCATCGGATCAACACAACGAATTTCCTCTACATATCATATGTGTATATTCAATTTGTGCTGCTTGTGTTCTTCGATATCTAGTACCGCTAAAACCACAGCCACAAGCCACCTCCGGCTTCGAGTATCCGGTTTGAAGGTTTGAAAGTTCTCCATGTCGTTACTCGTTTCGAGCTTGTTTAAAAGATGCGTAATTTGCATATTGACTGAATGCATGCGTGACCACATTTTTTGTACGTGGGGGTGGGGGCAGGAAACACGTGTCGCGCCTCTCACCCTACCGCGAAAATCGAGTAATATAAAGTAATATCCACCCATAAAGGCCGATAAAAAATACTAAACTAACTATCAAAATGTCTATGGCCCACAATATCACTACTGGGCTTACCAGTATAAATTGTGTCCTAGCCAATAAAGTTAATTTATTTTATAGTTGGTGGTCAGTTATAGTGCGACGCGCCAACAAACCACCCAACAAACGTTTTTACAAGAATCCTCTCGTAATATTATAACTTTTGTTGATAAATACAATGTGACAAGTTTCCATTTGATCGTGTTCAACTTTGCAAGGAGGCATATCCGTCAAACAAATTATAATATTATGAGAGGACACTTGTAAAAAAGTTTGTTGGGTTGGCTACTGTAAATTCGAGCCGTTTGTCAGTAACATAATTCAAAGAAAAAAATATTATGTGAACAGAAGCTCTGCTCTACAAAAAGCTGTTTTAAAACGGAGGGCCCGCGTATTAGAACTGAGAACGTTAAATGAAACTTTTTAAAAAAGGCATCGCCCGACACTGGTTTACTAACCGACAAGGAAACAGACATTCCATTGACATGAAACGTCCATGTTTTCGCCAATAGTTCAACCCATCATCTGAATGAACTCCACGTCGATCGGGTGATTCATATATATTTTCCGTGGGAAAAAACCTCGTTACTTTATTTGGTAAACATTTCGTTAATTTAATTTTGTAAATCGAGTTTAATAGTCTCATGCAGAAAAAATGAACATCATAATTAAATGTATTATCAATATAACCGAGGAGGTAACAAAACATACGTTTTACATTTGTGTTCGTACGAAAACAAAATACTTTGATCGCTAAACGTTTTTTTTTTTGCCTCCGACAAAAGCGCAAAGTTTTAAATAGCTTACATGTAATCCGATCCTCGACATGCAACAAAAAGTTGTCACGTCACGCTTGTGCCGGCCAATATGCAAATTACCCACTTTCGGTTTTTATTTAACGGATACTCGAAGTGGCTTAATGACTGTCGTTTTGGTGGATACTGCCTGGAAGCTGGCTAAACAATTCTATTGAAAAACCTGAGTAGCACAAATATACATGTGCACAGGAACTTGATAGTATACTATTGAGCCGTTTTGCGTTCATCTTCAAATTCGGATGCGTACTCGTCACTCAAACCTCAAGGAACGCCATTGAACAAATGTCAGGAAAGAAACATTCTGTAACAATCAGGATATTACAACCGAGCAAAGGTGAGCATATTTACGTCGTTTAATACTTAGGTAATGCTGGTATTTCGAATTGAAGTAATTTTATTCACACGTACGGTAGTTTACGTTTGGTCACGCATTCGACGACTGGCGTGATTTCACGCCTTTTGTGTACTATTTTGAAGAATTTTTTGAGAAGTGGGAAATCATTTGCCCAAACTAAAATTTATATATATTGGAAGATCTTTCTTTCCACAGTTTAAATCCTTAATTTTATGGGATTCTGAGATATGGCACATGGTTAAAATGGCAATTCTTTTGACCAACTGACTATCATAACATTGGAGAATACTCTGGTTTTGTGTACCGTTCAATAATTAGAAAAATCCTATACTTCTGAAATTGTGTTCTCTAGACAATGAAAAGTCATGCAATACGTTGGTAGTATTAAATTTTCTATAGGGTGGATAGTTTCGTCAGGAGCGCCGAGTGAAAATGGTCGATTTTCAACCCAGTTTGGACTCGCTGAATCGAGTCTGGAGGTGACATCGAAAATTCGGTTTTTCTCGGAAATATAGAAATATTTCAAGAAAAAAAAATACATAGCGTTTGTACTCTTACTATGGACTACCTGTATGCAAAAGGATAGCGAATTCTATTTTTTCAGCTTTGCCGCACTATGTCTGATTTTAGTAGAAATACTCTCTTAATATGTCCATTTGTTGTTCCGGCGATTGTTGGTCGGAAAAGCGCGCACCAGACTAGAGAAGGTCTAGTCACTTGATCCAACATAAGGAGGGAGGCTTGTCACATTTAGTGTCGAGGCTGATAATGGAAATATAGTTTTCTTGGTGGGCTTTGAAATAACTTGAGAAGATGTGCTTGATCGCGGGTTGACTCAAAACAATTATAAAACCCGCGCTTCATTCGAAGACTTCTTCGAACGACAGCATTTCTGGAAATTTCGGCTATTACTCCCGTTCGAGAGTTTTAAGATTTCACGACATTTTCTCGACCTTCCTCAACTTCGGGAAACATTTCTTTTTGCATATATAAGCTTACTGTAAGCTTACTGTGAGTCCTGAGTTGGTTCGTCGTCTGCAAATCTCCCCACGAAATCTTGCAAATGGTTCCTCGCAAACCCCATTGCGAACGTCCAAAATCTGCTATTCTATCGGTGGTTTCGAGTAATGTTGCACAGATCAAATATTGAATGGAATTAGATTGAGACAAATCCGGGAGACAATTCAGCTTTCTTCGGCGTAGAAGTTTATAGATCGACGAAGAAGTTATTTCAGTGGAAAACTCGCGTGTTTACCTTTCCACGGTCCATTTCTTACGAGCGTTGTTATTGGCTCCTCGTATACAATGCGTACGATGACGTCAAATACACGATCTCGCACAAGGTATATCAGACGGGGAGAGAGGGAGTGGGGGACCGAGTCGGACCGTCTGAGAATCAGGCTAGAGTGTAGGGGTGATTGATGAGAAAGTTGTTTTATCCCGCTCCGCGGTCTCTCTGGCTTGTTAATTTAACTATAATAAAAAGAAAACGGCTGTGGAAGACTAAGCCAATTTAAAATTTACGGGTTGAATCAAAAGGGAGACTTTGATCTATTTTTGTCACGTTGTGACGTCATTTGTAAATCTATTTATATACTACAGGCGCACGGCCAAATGAAATATATTTGTTGTGATTCTATAATTTAAAGCGTGGTTTTCATATGTGGGGAAAATCCCAGACCATCAAGGATTTTGTTATTTCCCGACAGTCCCAGACATTCCCGACTTATGAAAAAATGACGAGGTAGATGTGCATGATTGCCTTACTGAGTCGGGAATTTAAAACAGTCTTAAACAGGCTTAATTAATCAGTCTTTATTGCCCGAGGCCAGCACATGGATAAACAAGTGTATTACGTCAATCCGAAATAACCAGTGCCTCATAAAGAAACATCCTTTATCGTCCACTGGAATAGTCCAACAGGAAGCAGTTCAGACTGCTTACAACAAACACAACATCTCCCGGAAAAACAGAGCAGAGCCTTAACCAGACTGAGTGTCACAGAAGGGACAGTTATGGCTGAAGATGACAAAGTTTCTTTCCCAAAGTCGAATGACTTCCAAGGTGTGACATTTTATTACTATGTATATCCAACATTATCTATCGAATTTGATATTTTTTACATGTATATATCATATTACTGACAGAAAATGGGATGGCCCCAGGAGAAGAGTTTTGATAATTTAGTTTCTGTCGCCAAAAAAAAAAAAAAATGCGCGTTTGAATTATAAGCTGAAACTTTTTGCAGGCGTAAAAACACTGCATATTTGAATATACATAGTGATAGTCTATCTGGAGGAGTACGTAATGTTCTAACTAATACGTTAGTGACTAAACTAGGTTTCAAGACGCACCGTGTTAGATGCCTTATCCCATGCAGAACTCAAAATATGAATGCCTACAATCAGATCGTGGATAGAAATTCTCAAAGACAGTACTCGGCAAATGACAGGGACTCAAAAGTGATAAAGATAATTATAACTTGCGAGGATGGAAATGGATTAAAAAGCTTGGACAAACTTCAAAATTATGTAAGGGCCACGCGTTTTCATTTGGCTGGGATTCCTTTCAAAGGACAAAGAGATCTTCCTACAACCTTTTTAAATTGATTTTGTAAATTTAGTTAGGGCTAAGAAATATTTTTTGTTAATACTGATATAAAACATTAATGGAGTTTTGAGCAAAATACCAAATGAACACATACATAGTTCCAAGGATTGACTTGATTAAGGAATTATTTTGATCATTTCACTTGATAACAATGGACTGATATTGGTGTTCTCACCTGAACCGAAGCAAACCGTAGTTTTCGGTTCGATTCTGATCATATAATGCAAATATGACACTACCCACAATCACTCATGATACGTCTATAAAAATAAAAAAATAAAAAAAACCTAAACCCAAATTGGAAAAAAAATATCGAGGCTTGCCCTTGTGATTGTCGTGTTACTAGTGTTAATACCCTGTTAATAGCAAACTGAACTGATGAAACTTCCAAAGAATGGTTGAAATGTTAAATGTTGAAAACATAAGTTGGAAAGAAGTACTAGCGAGGAAGCCATAGAAGAGTACGGATGGGCCAAGCTTGACGAGACTGAAACGGATTGTGATGATCACCATTGACTGATTATCTCTGGTCGGCTCATGTTGCTCATCTATTTTTAAATTTAAATTGGTGGCTATTGTTTGCAAATTCGCCATTCGCAATCCGTTTCAATCTCCTCGATCCTTAACCATCCTCGTTGTATTTCGGTTTATTATTACCTCTTTGGTGTGTCTCTGTCATTTTGAGGTTTCCTTCAATTTGAAATAACTTTTGTACATCGCAAAAGGCGGATGACATAACATTTGGTGACATAGCTCCTTTAAGTAAAGTTTAGGTTAATTTGGAGTTTAATCAATTTTTTATAATGTTAGAAAGTCTGCAAAATACTGCCTGCCTCTTTTTTATGACTGAAAGTCATTCGGAATCCCGCGGACCGAACATAGACAAACGCGTGTCACGTGTTTTTTAAATAATAAATATTTTCAGAGTTTACCCATCAGTAATTCATTGTCATTCTATCTTGCTATCGTTCACGTTCTAATAGGTTATTGTTATGCACTGGTTGTTTTGTACTGGATTTGTTTTTCCTGTTACGTACTGCGGGATTTTTCTCTCAATTCGATTCAGTGATTGAGTGATTTTACTTCACTTTTAGCAATGGTTTTTTATACTGTCCCATGTTCATTTGGCAGTTCTATTTTTCCCCGTATAAATGATCAAATGAGAGAAATATTTAAGCAATTACCCGCGCAGCTGGACAGTTTAAAGTTTTAGCTAGGAGAACCTGTAATGAGAGAATAATAAGAGGACACTTTTGTTTGTGTACTAATTTTAGCATTTTTCACGCATTCTGTAGTTGATGATCAAATGAAAGAGAAAGCAGAGAGGCTCGATGGCTCAGCGAGAAGGAGGGAATCAGCGAGTCGAGAACCGCAATACAAGAACATCGTCCACTTGTGGGAGTTCTTGCTAGAACTTCTGGCATATACGGTCATGAATGTCGCCCAATCATAGCTTGGATCAGAGAAGAGCATGGAGAGTTTAAATTCCATAACCCAGAGGAAGTTGCAAAAATATGGGGTGCATATAAAAAGATAAGAGGGATGAATTACGAGAAACTCTGCCGTGGAATACGATATTACTATCAAAAAGGAATCATTAGAAAGGTGAGGAACGCGAAAACATTTCATTGTCTTTATCATTTAAAAACATGTGCTGTGATGCGATGCAATGAAAATGTCATTTAAATCACGTGGCATTTGGCGTTTGTCCAGTTCTTTGTACTCTTTAAAATTAGTTGTTTATAATTAGCAGCTATTTTATATTCGATTATGTCATAGGCACAAATAAAGTCGAAATTAAATTTAAAATGAAAAACATCCAAATTACTTTTTCGATACTTGGCTACAATATAGGTCTAGTGGACATTTTGTTAGAAAAAATAACGTTTAAGTTCAATTTTGCTAGAAAAATATGCATCTATGGGAAGCCTGGTCTAGCGGTTATTGTTAATCTCCATGCACATGGACATACATGTAGGACCAGTTCAGACGCCGTACTTCACTTGAGCCGCATCGAATTCGATGAATTAAGTTCATGTGTAGTACGGCCTCTGAATCTATTCGGAACGGCTGATTGTATTTGGATCGGCTCAGCTGTTCTTCCCGTCTGGCTCAGAGCCGGTCAAATCAAATGCATAAATTATTGTAATGTATTTTCAATATAACCGCAATTTTCCCATATTGAATTAAGTTCGGCCAGGAGCCATAATCAGGGACGGAGACCGTAAATTCAGAGCGCGCGTGTCCCCATGTGAATACTTTTTGTAGCTATTTTTAGAACCTCGTGACGTAAGAAAAACACGCAAACGCGCGAGAAAACTCGCAAAACTTCGTGTATGCTTTATATATTTACAAATTGGCGATCACTTTCGGGGGTCTTTCGGGTCGGTTTATTGCGCTTCGCGATTTCAGCGAAAAGTCAAAGAACTGCAGAGGAGGCCAATGAATGTTCCATACGGTTAAGGGTGTTAAGGATATATTTTTTGCCAGCCCATCGCTTTTCAGGGTAGGCAAGGCAGCTCGGCATGCAGTCTTAAAGTCCTTGTCATGAACCTGATAAATAATTTGTTTTATGAGTGCTTTTCTGCTGCAGTAATTATATGATCATCTCTACTCCTATTCTGATCCCAAATAATTATTTTATTACATGCAGGTAAGCTTACTGGTATGCATTTTTTCGCAACTCAACAACTGATTAAATAATAATAATAATAAAAATGAAGTTCAGTTTGCCTTCAAAGTCAGCGTCAGTTTTGTCAGATAAAGGGAAAATTGAGATTCAAAATTTGCCCAGCATTGAACTCAGAGATTGAAGAAGCTGCACATCTATGTAAATACAAGAAACTATTATTCTTTTATGTATAATTAATAATGGGTAAATAAAGTTGTTGTTGTTATTAAAAATTCGAAAAGAAGAAAATGGCTGAAACTACCAGAGATATAGTAGTGTAGTACAGTACTGACCAGCTAAGATATTGACTTCATAGTGTCAGAGAAATAGCCACAAATGTAGAGAAATCACCGCATGCGACTTATCATGTAATTTTCTGGATATAAGCTTAGTAAGCTTATAAAAGAACGGCTTTCCTATTTCGCTGAAGTGATATACTGTCGCGGCATTTCTCTCTAAAAGAATAAGAAGTTAAAGTATGTTCCAATAACCAATGGATCGGAGGAGCCAAGTGGCTCATCATGCATTGTTCTTGAAAAACATATACAAGAACAACAAAACAACAACAAAGTTTATATAAAGCTTTAATCGGCTTGCTGAATATTTCGGCAACCTCGCTAAAATTCACGCTATTTGATCGATGGCAATTTCGTTTGCTGCGAAATACTCCAAATTTTCGGTTAAAAGAATAGCTTTTTGTATTATTTAACTAATACTATCGATAGCTTGACCGTAATAGCTATAATTCTCTTGTGGATGTACAAAAACAACCACTCGATCGGGGTTCCTAAATAAACAAGCGTTTGACTGTTTACGCGGCAATTGAAAATTTTATAACGGCTTAATTCGCTTGAGAAACGAAAAAAAAGTAAACGAGGTCTGAAAACCTTGCTCTCAAAACCACAGGAATTGTTTCTGATGCACTCAACCATTGAACTTTTTGTGTAGACAGGTAATTTACTTACAAACTCTGCAATTGCTTGAGGTATTTTCCAAAGCTTTTTCGCCGGTTCTTTCGATTCAGATTGCCGTGGCCGCGAAGTACAACTTTTGTAGTTTTGCCGGCCAAAGCCTTACACAAAGCCTGTTGAACCAGTGAATTCCTACAAAATACCGCTTTCCTGCGGTTAAAATGTAAAGATAAAACACTAAAAGCGAAGTAGTTTGTCATAACTACGTACGAGGTTTAGATAAAGGACCATAAAGTTCAAGTTGTGACAGATCTTAGCTTGATTCTTATTCGCTTGCTCCTGACAGTCGATCCTGACAGCCGGTTGACTTGGAATGGCTTTCTCTAGCGCTGTTGAGATTTTCACAGGGATAGGAAAAGGGAATACCTTTTTATTTCAAACTTATAAAAGGCTATAAGATTCAAGAAAAGTTCATTACCTAACGAGGGAATTTCACATTAAATTTCATTTAAAAAAAACGAAATCGCACGACGAATCGCGAAGCTCGTAATCATCTTCCCCAGGCGATCGAGATCTGCGATAGTATCATCGTCTTCACTTTCTTCGTAATTCACAGGGTTTTGAACTACTTTCGTAACTGTTGGAATCACTCGAGTCAAGAAAGTTGTCCTCCAAGGACTTCTTCAAGTTTGAAAAACTAACGGAGGACATAAACGCCATCTCCTCCTCGCCAACAAAAACAATGTTGTCCGAGTGTTGGCCGCCATTTTCTGCCCAAAGTTTTTTTTGACAAATCTCCTCGCGCGACACACGCGCGAAACTCGCGCGCCTGATTGCGTGTGTATTTCTAAAAATAGCACAACTACTACAACACATGGGGACAACCCCAATACTAGAATATCTATAGAGTTACGGTCTCCGTCCCTGATTATGGCTCCTGGTTCGGCTGAATTAAGCTCGGCGTCTGAATAAATTAAGCCGGCCTAAATTAATTTGGGTCAGCCTAAAGTCGAATTCGATTCGGCTCATCTGAAGTACGGCGTCTGAACTGGGCCTAACATAACTCTAAAATTAATCAGATGACGACGGACTCTCTGTCAGCACTCGCCCGGCACAAAAAAATAGTCTAAAAGTTCGAATACTTTCACACAGTCTTAATCACACTGTCGACGACATGCAATTAATCCCCATTAAAAAAAAATCCAGAATACCAGAATACCAGAATACTCGAAACTCGAACCTTACTAATATAAGAAACATACCAGATATTTAGTTTCCTTTTCTTATTTCATTTTACTGTCGATCATTCTGTTATCTCAGTGTTGACATACGTATTTCCATTTTATATTGTGAAAAAGCTGTGACTATATAACACGTATACAGATGTAAATTTTCATCATTGTACCTGAACAAGGCTGCTTTGACGAGCTAAATTATAGTACTTAAAAAAAATAGCGAGTTTGAATAACCAGTGTAATGATACCGTACATCCTAACCATGATTTTATATAAGCTCGTACAAAACGACTACTTAACCAATCAGAGCGCGCGTTATATGACCAAAATTTTATTACAGAAAATATCTAACGGAACAAAATGGAATCCAATAAACTACTTCTTACTTAATAGGTAATCTGGGCAAACCGGGGAATACAGTGTTTGAATGGTCAAATAATTTCCGTACAATTGGACATTTTAAATCGAAGATATTACTAGGCAATATATTGAAAACATATAATAATTTGGTTGCTTTTCTTTGCTTTAAACAGGTCGTTGGCCAAAGGCTGGTGTACAAGTTTGACAAACTGCCATACAAATATGTACCTGGCGTGACAAGATCCCGTTGTCATGGACACAGGATCAATGCGTGTATCCAGAACCAACTGAGACAAGTGGAGGTTGCACCTTCCCATGTCAGTAATAATTGCTTTTTGTCCTCGTTTATCCCTGTCAGTATTGCGGCCAGGAATAGATGCTGCTGCCCACTCAAACCCATGACTTCTCGTCCCATCATGTGGTGTCCAGGCCCCATGCCACAGGCACAGCAAATTCCGTACCCCAAGACTAGGGTCATGTTCCCATCTGAAGTCGACCCGATGATGCCGTTACCGTTGCCGTTTGGTTTTAACCCTTACACGGTGAATTTGTCGCCAGAAAACCGTGTTTTCAAGCCATCAAACCCGTATTTTTACCGCCATGTTAACACATTTATCTAACTGCTAAAATGCAATAGTACAGCAGCCAGTATCGTCCTAGATTAGGTGATATTCGTTTGAAATAGAAAAAATAAAACGTTCAACTTTTTATTTCAATGATGTAGCTTTATCAAGTGTTTTATTCACAAAAGAGATTCGATTGTAAGTAGTCCCTCTTTGGATAGTAGAGCGAACGCGAAGCGCGAGTGAGCGGCAATCGAGCGCGAGCGAGCGGAAAGAGGGACTGACGTCTTTTCTGTTTGCGACGCGTGTAGATAACTCCGCCCACCACGCCGTAAACAATTGGAAATTAACTTTGTTTAACAACAAACTCTGCTCATGTGAAGTACGGCGTCTGAACTGGGCCTAAGCCTCGATAGTGTCAACAATTTGTCAAGAAATGTTTAAAGAGTTTATACTAATCAATATCATCTGACAGCGTCTATTGTCTAATAAACGTCAAACAGAAAAGCCGACAGTTCCTCTTTCCGCTCGCGCTCGATTTCCGCTCACTCGCTCACAATGTCAAGCAAAAAAGTGATCAGAAAATTAATAACAAATAATCTACTAAGTGATGCTTTCTTTATGTACTATCAGATTCTCATAAGTCAGTAAAATTTAAAAAAGGATCAGTGATGAGAATCACTTTTCTGTGCAGTTGCACTGTTACGTTTTAAAAAATAGCGTAAACGTCCAAAAATAAGACCCTCTGGGGCCAGGGTAGACGCCTCCTTTGCTCATCTGCCTTGCTGTCGTCCCCTCTACTCCTCTGTTGCCGCTGTATTTTGGGGGGAGGGGGTGAATGATAAAGCTGTTCTCTGCAAAACCCAGAATTTGGATGAAAAATATATCTCAGAAAGTGTCGCGATAATCTTATTAGAAAACGTTGGGTGACAAACTTGAAAATCCACAAGTGCAACCCGTGCCTTAGTTTAGTTGTATTTCAGAGCGTATGGCATGAAACTTTTGCGGGTTCTATTTTTTGGAGATTTCTCTATTTCTTTCACGATCCGCAAAACAAAAAAAGTTCTCGCCCAAAATCATTCTCTCAGCAAAGACGTTTCCCGCAAATCTTGACTCTTTTCATGTATTATCAGTGATACATCTGAAAGAAAATTGCCGGTTGGTATCTAAAAGATTCCGATAAACACAAAATCCACCAATCCACAAAATTAAAGTTCCGCAAACATTTCATTACACAGTAACCCCCTGTGATCAAATTGTTGATATTCATATTTAGACATTTTCGTGTACGAAAATATGACTTTCTTGCATGTACATCTTGTTAAATTTCAATCCATTACGAACATTAGAAGTTTATTTTTGGCCTTTTTTCAGAGATTTTACGGTCGCCATCGCTTGACCTTGTTCCGAAGTGACGTCAAAAGCTCAAAAACACCTCACGGTTGATATAAGTATAGAAAATCGCATGAAGCACATAAAAGATACAATGTTGAACCCGTGAAGTATTTCCCTTTTTTACCACGAGGCAGTGATATTCGAGTTGAATTAAAGCTGGTCGCCAGCAAAGTGGTACACATGTTTTTCCATGTGCTAGCAAGTGCAGTTAATTGGCGGATGGGCTGGAGATAAAAATAGCATATACATATTTTATCTTTTATTAGTCACCTGACTCTTGAATTAATACTGAAACCTACCGGGAAGCCTGTAAGGGACATTTGAGATGCGAATTAATACTAGGTTACTGCGAGATAAAATGCAAGATGCGATGCGAGATAAAAATGCGAGATAGAAAAGGCGAGACAGAAAATACGAGATAGAAAAGGCGAGATGATAGGCGCACGTGGTTACCCTATAGAAGCATTCAAGTACGACCATTATAATTAACCGTGCAAATTTGCTTGGAAAACAAATATCAGGTGAAATTTAGATTCACGTGTCTCCCTGTAATACAAGTCATTCTAGAATGTGAAGGTAAATATTAAGCTGGGTCTAATTTGTATAACATTTGTTTATTCAACAATGTTAGAACGTTTACAGTAACCAATGTTAGTTGACGTTTCTTGAACATTTTTTGTTAAATGAATGTTCAGATTTCGATCAAACATTCATTTAACAAAAAATGTTAAACAAACGTTATCTATAATATGCCTATGGGTGCTAAACGTTCTAACATTGTTGAATAACAAATGCTAAACAACGATGTTTTAAAAACGTTTAGCCCGGGGCTTAACTGTAGCAAAATAAAAAAATGAAAAAAATCACAAATACAAAGGAAAACTAAACAAAACAAAACGTACAAACGGCATCAGTATGCAGTTGCTAGCAGACACCGCTGTAGTTCAATAAACATCCTGTTTCAAACAAATAAAAATCGACAAATCAGTTTAATTGACTGTAAGGACAAAAGACCCTCAGTAATGACCTCAAGTGCTGTTTTGTGGTTAGTTGTCAAACATTAAACCAGGCGTAAGTTTGCTCTTGCATGACGGATCCAAAGAGCGTTCGGGGTGGCTAGGTGGCCAATTAATGGGCAACCCTTGTTCTGTGGCAAATATTAGAGGAATACGCTTATTATTGAACGAGATATGCTCTCTTGAAAACAGACAAATTTACACGCGTTTGTATGGCTGGGTGGCAAGAGTTTCCACCCAGCCATAAGTGCGGGTAAATAAAGTTACTTATAATACAATGCAACGACCTTTATTTTGACACGATGATAATTTAAAAGCATGACAATTCTTGTGGGGTCGTGTGCTACTAATGTGCAATTAATTAACTTTTGAATGCATCATTTGAAGCAGATTTCAAGTCGTTTCAAGTCGTTTCCTTTCAAACTCGGCACATCACTAAATTTTGCATGCCGCTTTCTCCGAGTTATATGTTTTTAATCGATTGAAGTTTAAAATTCGATATCTAAACAACACTTTCTACTAATAATGCAACTGATTTAGTTGTCGTGCCAAGTTTGAACGGAAACGAACGGAAATGGTAATCGATCCAAATATCTTGGCTTACGCGCATGTGTGCTATCGAAGCGATCGCTTGTTATAAAATCGCGGTCCCTGGGGAAACATTGAGCACCATGTTGTGCGTCGGTAACTTGCGATCAGGCGAATTTTTTTCCGCGCTTATTAGTTTACTTTCCCGCGACCCACGAAAATTCTCAGGATATATCAGTAAAATCGCTTGGTAATTCAAACTTAACTTAACTCACTTTGAAAAAGAGTGACAGCCTGGGATCGAGTGGCCGCCCGAGCGTTTGTGGGATCGTTTGTGGGGACCGAGAAGTTAAACTGCACGCGCAGATGACGAATTTATAGATGAAACTGACGCGATTTTTTAGCGTGAAGATAACGTATCTTTTTAGTTGATTGCAGTGGTATTTTCCCTGAAATCTACAATAACATTCTTGAAGGAAAAAACCTAATACGGAAAGACTACAGATGCCCGAACTAAAGTATTTCCTTTCTTTATAAGCAGCTGTAGTATAATATTGTTGTGCATTTTAAGTACTTGTTTACGGTTTTTTCCTACCTTGGTCGCGCAATAAAATGTGCCATTTGTGCGTGCATTTAGACCAAAACAATCCCACAAACGTTCGCGCGGCCACTCTCGATCCCAGGCTATCACTCTTTTTCAAAGTGGGCGAAGGCAGCTCAGGCCCTGTAGAAGACTAGTTCTACTAGTCGAAATATTGGCCATTAAACCTCCCTTTTAAATGTCCGTAGTACTAGCCTTGCATTTTAAATTGTTTTGAACGCAAGAGTGTAGGGGTGATTGATGAGAAAGTTGTTTTATCCCGCTCCGCGGTCTCTCTGGCTTGTTAATTTAACTATAATAAAAATAAAAAAACGCCTGTGGACAGACTAAGCCAATTTAAAATTTACGGGTTGAATCACAAGAGAGCCTTTGATCTATTTTTGTCACGTTGTGACGTAATCTGCACATATATTTATATACTACAGATGCACGGCCAAATGAAATATATTTGTTGTGATTTATAATTTAAAGCGTGGTTTTCATAAAATCCCAGAACATCGGGGTTTTGTTATTTACCGACTGTCCCAGACATTTCCCGACTTATGAAAATATGACGAGCTAGATGTGCATGATTGCCCTACTGAGTCGGGAATTTAAAAACAGTCTTAAACAGGCTTAATTAATCAGTCTTTATTGCCCGAGGCCAGCACATGGATAAACAAGTGTATTACGTCAAGCCGAAATAACCAGTGCCTCATAAAGAAAAATCCATTATCGTCCACTGGAATAGTCCAACAGGAAGCAGTTCAGACTGCTTACAACAAACACAACATCTCCCGGAAAAACAGAGCAGAGCCTTAACCAGACTGAGTGTCGCAGAAGGGACAGTTATGGCTGAAGCAGACAAAGTTTCTTTCCCAAAGTCGAACGACTTCCAAGGTGTGACATTTGATTACTATGTATATCCATCATTATCTATCGAATTTGATATTTTTTACATGTATATATCATATTACTGACAAAAAATGGGATGGCCCCAGGAGAATAGTTTTAATAATTTAGTTTCTGTCGCAAACAAAAAAAAAATTGCGCGTTTGAATTATAAGCTGAAACTTTGTGCAGGCGTAACAACACTGCATATTTGAATATACATAGTGATAGTCTATCTGGAGGAGTACGTAATGTTCTAACTAATACGTTAGTGACTAAACTAGCTTTCAAGACGCACCGTGTTAGATGCCTTATCCCATGCAGAACTCAAAATATGAATGCCTACAATCAGATCGTGGATAGAAAATCTCAAAGACAGTACTCGGCAAATGACAGGGACTCAAAAGTGATAAGGATAATTATAACTTGCGAGGATGGAAATGGATTAAAAAGCTTGGACAAACTTCAAAATTATGTAAGGGCCACGCGTTTTCATTTGGCTGGGATTCCTTTCAAAGGACAAAGAGATCTTCCTACAACCTTTATAAATTGATTTTGTAAATTTAGTTAGGGCTAAGAAATATTTTTTGTTAATACTGATATAAAACATTAATGGAGTTTCGAGCAAAATACCAATTGAACACATACATAGTTCCAAGGATTGACTTGATTAAGGAATTATTTTGATCATTTCACTTGATAACAATGGACTGATACTTGTATTCTCACCTGAACCGAAGCAAACCGTAGTTTTCGGTTCGATTCTGATCATATAATACAAATATGACACTACCCACAATCACTCATGATACGTCTATAAAAATAAAAGATAAAAAAAACCTAAACCCAAATTGGAAAAAAAATATCGAGGCTTGCGCATGCCCTTGTGATTGTCGTGTTACTAGTGTTAATACCCTGTTAATAGCAAACTGAACCGATGAAACTTCCAAAGAATGGTTGAAATGTTAAATGTTGAAAACATAAGTTGGAAAGAAGTACTACCGAGGAAGCCATAGAAGAGTACGGATGGGCCAAGCTTGACGAGACTGAAGCGGATTGTGATGATCACCATTGACTGATTATCTCTGGTCGGCTCATGTTGCTCATCTATTTTTAAATTTAAATTGGTGGCTATTGTTTGCAAATTCGCCATTCGCAATCCGTTTCAATCTCCTCGATCCTTAACCATCCTCGTTGTATTTCGGTTTATTATTACCTCTTTGGTGTGTCTCTGTCATTTTGAGGTTTCCTTCAATTTGAAATAACTTTTGTACATCGCAAAAGGCGGATGACATAATATTTGGTGACATAGCTCCTTTAAGTAAAGTTTAGGTTAATTTGGAGTTTAATCAATTTTTTATAATGTTAGAAAGTCTGCAAAATACTGCCTGCCTGTTTTTTTATGACTGAAAGTCATTCGGAATCCCGCGGACCGAACATAGACAAACGCGTGTCACGTGTTTTTTAAATAATAAATATTTTCAGAGTTTATCCATCAGTAATTCATTGTCATTCTATCTTGCTATCGTTCACGTTCTAATAGGTTATTGTTATGCACTGGTTGTTTTGTACTGGATTTGTTTTTCCTGTTACGTACTGCGGGATTTTTCTCTCAATTCGATTCAGTGATTGAGTGATTTTACTTCACTTTTAGCAATGGTTTTTTATACTGTCCCATGTTCATTTGCAGTTCTATTTTTCCCCGTATAAATGATCAAATGAGAGAAATATTTAAGCAATTACCGCGCAGCTGGACAGTTTAAAGTTTTAGCTAGGAGAACCTGTAATGAGACAATAATAAGAGGACACTTTTGTTTGTGTATACTAATTTTAGCATTTTTCACGCATTCTGTAGTTGATGATCAAATGAAAGAGAAAGCAGAGAGGCTTGATAGCTCAGCGAGGAGGAGGGAATCAGCGAGTCGAGAACCGCAATACAAGAACATCGTCCACTTGTGGGAGTTCTTGTTAGAACTTCTGGCATACGGTCATGAATGTCGCCCAATCATAGCTTGGATCAGAGAAGAGCATGGAGAGTTTAAATTCCATAACCCAGAGGAAGTTGCAAAAATATGGGGTGCATATAAAAAGATAAGAGGGATGAATTACGAGAAACTCTGCCGTGGAATACGATATTACTATCAAAAAGGAATCATTAGAAAGGTGAGCAACGCGAAAACATTTCATTGTCTTTATCATTTAAAAACATGTGCTGTGATGCGATGCAATGAAAATGTCATTTAAATCACGTGGCATTTGGCGTTTGTCCAGTTCTTTGTACTCTTTAAAATTAGTTGTTTATAATTAGCAGCTATTTTATATTCGAT
Source organism: Desmophyllum pertusum (assembly GCA_029204205.1). NCBI lineage: Eukaryota > Metazoa > Cnidaria > Anthozoa > Scleractinia > Caryophylliidae > Desmophyllum > Desmophyllum pertusum. The sequence continues at coordinate 455,701 of MU826360.1, forward strand.
TATGTCATAGGCACAAATAAAGTCGAAATTAAATTTAAAGTGAAAAACATCCAAATTACTTTTTCGATACTTGGCTACAATATAGGTCTAGTGGACATTTTGTTAGAAAAAATAACGTTTAAGTTCAATTTTGCTAGAAAAATATGCATCTATGGGAAGCCTGGCCTAGTGGTTATTGTTAATCTCCATGCACATGGACATACATGTAGGACCAGTTCAGACGCCGTACTTCACTTGAGCCGCATCGAATTCGATGAATTAAGTTCATGTGTAGTACGGCGTCTGAATCTATTCGGAACGGCTGATTGTATTTGGATCGGCTCAGCTGTTCTTCCCGTCTGGCTCAGAGCCGGTCGAATCAAATGCATAAATTATTGTAATGTATTTTCAATATAACCGCAATTTTCCCATATTGAATTAAGTTCGGCTGAATTAAGCTCGGCGTCTGAATAAATTAAGCCGGCCTAAATTAATTTGGGTCAGCCTAAATTCGAATTCGATTCGGCTCATCTGAAGTACGGCGTCTGAACTGGGCCTAACATAACTCTAAAATTAATCAGATGACGACGGACTCTCTGTCAGCACTCGCCCGGCACAAAAGAATAGTCTAAAAGTTCGAATACTTTCACACAGTCTTAATCACACTGTCGACGACATGCAATTAATCCCCATTAAAAAAAAATCCAGAATACCAGAATACCAGAATACTCGAAACTCGAACCTTACTAATATAAGAAACATACCAGATATTTAGTTTCCTTTTCTTATTTCATTTTACTGTCGATCATTCTGTTATCTCAGTGTTGACATACGTATTTCCATTTTATATTGTGAAAACGCTGTGACTATATAACACGTATACCGATGTAAATGTTCATCATTGTACCTGAACAAGGCTGCTTTGACAAGCTAAATTATAGTACTTAAAAAAAAATAGCGAGTTTGAATAACCAGTGTAATGATACCGTACATCCTAACCATGATTTTATATAAGCTCGTACAAAACGACTACTTAACCAATCAGAGCGCGCGTTATATGACCAAAATTGTATTACAGAAAATATCTAACGGAACGAAATGGAATCCAATAAACTACTTCTTACTTAATAGGTAATCTGGGAAAACCGGGGAATACAGTGTTTGAATGGTCAAATAATTTCCGTACAATTGGACATTTTAAATCGAAGATATTACTAGGCAATATATTGAAAACATATAATAATTTGGTTGCTTTTCTTTGCTTTACACAGGTCGTTGGCCAAAGGCTGGTGTACAAGTTTGACAAACTGCCATACAAATATGTACCTGGCGTGACAAGATCCCGTTGTCATGGACACAGGATCAATGCGTGTATCCAGAACCAACTGAGACAAGTGGAGGTTGCAACTTCCCATGTCAGTAATAATTGCTTTTTGTCCTCGTTTATCCCTGTCAGTATTACGGCCAGGAATAGATGCTGCTGCCCACTCAAACCCATGACTTCTCGTCCCATCATGTGGTGCCCAGGCCCCATGCTACAGGCACAGCAAATTCCGTACCCCAAGACTAGGGTCATGTTTCCATCTGAAGTCGACCCGATGATGCCGTTACCATTGCCGATTGGTTTTAACCCTTACACGGTGAATTTGTCGCCAGAAAACCGTGTTTTAAAGCCATCAAACCCGTAGTTTTACCGCCATGTTAACACATGTATCTAACTACAGCTAAAATGCAATAGAACAGCAGCCAGTATCGCCCTAGATTAGTTGATATTCTGTTGAAATAGAAAAAATAAAACGTTCAACTTTTTATTCCAATGTAATTATCAAGTGTTCACGTTTTATTCGCAAAAGTTATTAGATTGTAAGTAGTCCCTCTTTGGGATAGAAGAGCGAGCCTCCTCTTCTCCTCTGCCTTGCTGCTGTCCCCTCTACTCCTCTGTTGCCACTGAATTTTTTGGGGAGGGGGTGAATGATAAAGCTGTTTTCTGCAAAACCCAGAATTTGGATGAGAAATTTCCCAGAACTATAACATGTCTCTCAGAACGTGTCGCGATAATCTTATTAGAAAACGTTGGGTGACAAACTTGAAAATCCACAAGTGCAACCCGTGCCTTAGGCCCAGTTCAGACGCCGTACTTTACACGAGCCGAATCGAATTCGAATTTAGGCCGACCCAAATTAATTTAGATCGACTGAATTGATTCTGACGCCGAGCTTAGTTCAGCCGAACTTAATTGAATAGGGGAAAATTGCTGTTATATTGAAGAGTACATTATAATAATTCATGCATTTGTTTCGGCTCATGCCAAGTTCGGCGTCTAAATCAAAGCCTGTCCACAGCCGTTATCCCGGCCGGCTGAGCCAGGCGGGAAGAACGGCTGAGCCGATCCGAATTCAATGAGCCGTATCGAATTGATTCAGACGCCGTACTTCGCATGAACTTAATTCATCGAATTCGATTCGGCTCATGTGAAGTACGGGGTCTGAACTGGGCCTTAGTTTAGCTGTATTTCAGATCGTATGGCATGACACTTTTGCGGGTTCTATTTTTTGAGATTTCTCTATTTCTTTCACGATCCGCAAAACAAAAAAGTTCTCGCCCAAAATCATTCCCTCAGCAAATACTTTTTTCCGCAAATGTTGACTCTGTTCATGTATTATCAGTATACACCTGAAAGAAAATTGCGTTGGTATCTAAACGATCTCCCATCGTACGAAGTTAATGTGAAAACTGATAACCACGAACATTAGATTCCGAAAAACACAAAAATTCGCCAATCAGCAAAATTAAAATCCCGAAAACATTTCATTACACAGTCCCAGAGTTTTTTTCTTCAACTCAAAATAAAAAGTGCCCCTGTGATCAAATTAAAGAGTTGATATTCATATTTAGACATTTTCGTGTACGAAAATATCACTTTCTTGCACATCTTGTCAAATTTCAATCCATTACGAACATTCTGAGAAGTCTATTTTTGGATCTTTTGTTCAGAGATTTTACGGTCGCTATTGCTTGTCCTTGTTCCGAAGTGACGTCAAAGGCTCAAAAATACCTCACGGTTGACATAAGTATAGAAAATCGCATGAAGCACATAAAAGAAACAATGTTGAACCCGTGAAGTATTTCCTTCTTTACCACGAGGCAGTGATATTCGAGTTGAATTAAAGCTGGTCACCAGCAAAGTAGTACACATGTTTTTCAATGTGCTAGCGAGTGCAGTTACTTAGCGGATGGACTGGAGATATAAATAGCATAAATTATACATATTTATCTTTCAATTAATGCCGAAACCTACGGAAGCCTGTAAGGGACATTTGAGATGCGACTTGGTACTTGGTTACTGCGAGATAGAAAATGCGAGATAAAAAATGCAAGATAGAAAATGCGAGATGATAGGCGTACGTGGTTACTCTGGAGCGTAGAAGTACGACCATGGGGCCTGGCCTGCATGAACCCCGCTGTCCTTAGCCTTTAGCAACTGAGACGGGGAAATCAATTGAGAAAACAAATATTAATTGAAATTTAGATTAATTTGTCATTCATTGTTCTCATTGGATGATTCACACGCGACAATGATAATAATATGAATCTTCCAATGGGAACGCAGCTATGATTTGAAAATTTTCGTACACTCTCATAGCGGTGTTACACGCGCCATTGGCGAGGTGTTTCCATAAAAATCAAAAATTCCCAAAAGAGGGACCTGATCTAAAATCAACTCTCTAATATTTCATTAGACCAAGGTCTGGTCTACAAATACCTGAAATAAAATGTGTGGGCACTCGTCGTATAACACTATAAAAAGTTGCATCAAATTCACAAAAATAGCCTATTTCATTACCATTCGGATTTGAAACCAATCACAGATTGAAAAATAGACCATATAACAGTCCAGGCCTGAAAACATTTATAAAACTAACCTGAATTATGTACAAAGTCTTCCTACTGCACACCTTCTTTTCAAACCATTGGATCGTTGTGTCACGCAACACCAGAAGCGAAACACATGTATTCGGTTCACCGAATCCGCCAAAAGCCCAACTTATGTTCGCCCATTGATATGTGAAGATTGATCGACAATCAATCGAATCCATCAATCAAAAACTTTATTAATGTGTCGTAAGTGTTTTAGCCGAGGGAAAGCCGTCTACTAATAGGGGACACCTACCTAAAATTAACGAAGAAGCAGAAGCCTTATGGTATTCATGGATGCAAAATAACTGCAGCTAGTTCACGAAAAATAAATTATGTTAAGTGTTCAACTTGTCCCTAGCAAAGCGTTTACAAAGGCAAACATACCCTGGCTAGGGTAACCGTACTGCTCATCTAGGGTAACCGTAGCTGCCTAACGTAAACTCGTCGATGAAAACAAAGAAGACACATGTGAGTGCTTGGGTTGCCCTACACTAATATTACTCTACCTACTTGTAAACAGGCCCTTAGATTAACAAACCCAATTGTTCCAATAAGTTCGATTTGATTACTAATGGCTTTTTAGTAACGCCAGGAGTTATGGTTTTAAAGTGCTACTATGATCAAAAATACACTTCTCCTGTTCTCTTCGGATTTCGAAACTTTAACCACCAAATAGTAAATGTGCCAAATATCAAGTAAAAATTCTCACGGGAAGTCCGATTATTTTAACTCTACTTTCCAACTTCGACTTGCCGCCATTGCTGGATTCAAAAATGTCCGAGCGCGTAAATAAGGATTGGGACGAGAGGACAATGACGTCATCCAATCAACCAATTCGAAACAAATAATGGCTTCTTCTGTGTGCGCGAAGGTTGATTTCATGCTGTATTGTATATCGACGAGGTTCTAGAGCTTTCTATAAACGTAGAACGCTTTTTCTTCACACAAGAAGATACATCCAACGTATTGTGTCGACTATGCTAGCAGCAGGAGTCTCAAAAGCCAGAATTTCTTCACACAACTCTCCTACTCAGTGCTGGTTTAAAGAGCCTCAGCTTATTACGGATGATATCGTCTGATGACTTATTTATCAGCAGTTTAACTACGGGCCGGGCTGTTGGGTATGTGCTTACGGGACTACGAGAGGTTGTTTTTATCAGCTGAATGAAACTCCTCAGAATGGACTAAATATTTCAAAGCTTCGCTTGTTTACTTTGTCTGAACTGTAATTATACACATGGTATAAAGTGTTGTCATGTGCTGCTTGTTTGGATACTTGGATTTTAATAGTTACTTCCAACGAACTAGTGCAAGGTAATACTGGGAGATCAAACAAAATTTATAACAATTTGTTTCCTATATTTAATTTAAATAAAATAAAAGCCTAAAGCTAGTTGTGTCTTCAGTGTCAATTAGCTCAAGGTGCATATTTCCTTGGTTTTGATATCATCCATTTTTGAATTGAATTTGTATCTTTGATGCTATGTTATTGTAAACTTTATTGTACTGTAAATTAACAGGGTTCATACAGTTTAGAAATGTAGAAAAGTATGGATTTCCTGACTAGCTTTACAGACCTGGAAAAAGTTTGGAAAATGAAGTTTATGTCTGGAAATTTGTCGAAACTACATTGTGTACAACAAGTTCTGTTATTCAATGAAATATTTGTCAGGTAGCTGGAATTCCTGTTATCGGCGTTTGATTGCGTGTGTTAGGCCCAGTTCAGACGCCGTACTTCACATGAGCCGAATCAAATTCGATGAATTAAGTTCATGTGAAGTACGGTGTCTGTATCAATTCGGAACGGCTGATTGAATTCGGATCGGCTCAGCCATTCTTCCCGCCTGGCTCAGCCGGGAATTACGGCTGTGGACTGACTTTGATTCAGACGCCAAACTTCACATGAGCCGAAACAAATGCATGAATTCAATTATTATAATGTATTTTCAATATAACAGCAATTTCCCCCTAAAAATTAAGTTTGGCTGAATTAAGCTCGGCGTCTGAATCAATTATTCAATCGGTCTAAATTAATTTGGGTCGGCCTAAATTCAAATTCGATATGGCTCATGTGAAGTACGGCATCTGAACTGGGCCTCAATCTGCGAGTCTGTAAAATAAAAACATGGTTTGGAAAAAAGTATGGAAAATATCTCAAATTTTGTTTACAAAAATATGCAGAAACCCTGTAAATACAAAATTTCCCTTGATTAAAACAAGGCTTATATACAGGTAGTTGTTCCCCTCCCCCCCCCCCCCCCCCCAATTATAGTCATTCTAATTTACTCAGCATCATTAGGACACATAGGCTCAATTTGCTCCCTTCTCTCAATTCCTGTCTTCAAGAGCATGCATTTGGTGGGGGTAGGGGAAAGGGGATTCATTTTCCCAGGTAGTGGAGCCTAAAAACATGGAAACCAATGCTTAATCAGCAGCAAGAGCTATCGAGAAGTCTGAAATTAGGTTCTTGTACATTTGATATGGAGAAAAACTGGTATATATTCTGGGGTACCATTAGGGCCCAAGCACTTCGGTTAGCGAAGAACTGATTAAGGGTTTCTGAGGACACTACCTTCACAATCATAGGGGTCACTTAACAAGAACATTTGGATATCACAAAAAACAGTGTTAACTTGGTAATAACTATCAGGTATTTTAGTTGCTAAAAATTGTTTTATGACACATTGTTATGAAAGTAGTGATGACTAACACTCAATTTTCAAGTAAAACAATATTTATTTTCACTTTTGTAAGATTCAGGTTGGAATATGCACAATATGTGAATTTGGGCATGGATATCTTTTGGAGAAAAAACAATAATAATCACCCCTGGCTATTATTCGAGGAAATATATTTTTATCAGGTTGCCCCAACAATTCACCTACTCCTGGAGCAGCTAGAGGGAGCAAGGGTACTGCAAGTCCAACACAAAAGTCATAAAAAAATCATTGGGCAAGAATGATTTTACATGAAATTATGTCAACATTTAAAAACTGCATGGTAAATAATTTCTACAGTTTTCCAGTGCTCATTACAAGTTACTGCACAGTCATAAGTTACTTGGTTGCATATATTATTTTATTTCCCTTATGAGCTGAAAAATATTGTGCTTTGAAACACAATATTGTTGTTTATGTCTGAATTTCTAATGTACTGGTCAAAGGCATATGATTTGGCTGATCAGTATAATGTATTTTCTTGCGAACTGTACACACAAGGGACAAGTAAGGGGAGGGTTAGAAGGTACACGACATTCAGCTGTTGACACGACAGCCATATGCATGCACTGACTGGTTGATTTGATCGATCACGTAATGAAAAGTGCTCCGAGCCAAAATACCAACAGTCAACTAATTTAGCGAGGAATTTAGCGAAACCTACATTACACGTACTTCTACCATACCCCTGGACATGCCTGGAGTTCCCAAGTGTTCTAAAAAGTTCTGTTTTCCGTCATCTTCATCTGAAATTAATAGAGCGAAGATTCGTATCTTTGATCTTTGCCTTTGGTCGCTTCTCGTGGTTCCACTAGCGCGCTGCTCTTTTCTTTTTTAGTGCATAGTAAAGCTCAGAAAAAGGGTCGACATACTTCTTATTTCAATTAAATTCTGGGTCATTTACGGCGAAAGACAACGGGAATACGTTCACCAACATCGGCGCTGTTGTGTTTCTTCCATACGACTGCAACACTTCGCTCGAAGGCAACTTGATTGGATGACGTCACGAACAGACCGCTAATGGCAAAAATCGCCGGCCGCGACGTTTGCGAACTGATCAATGGCGGATGGATTTTACGCGATTTTACGAGATTTTCGCGGGCTGGTTCTCTGCCGTGTTTGTACTTTCTGGTCAAATTTCTAGCGTGTTGTATTTATCATTACCCAAATAATGAAATTGTCTAAAAAAAAACGAGAAAGAAAATGCTTAATTTTGATCGTAGTAGCACTTTAAGCTATCTTAGTCATGGTTTGGTCTCAAAAATTATCAGAACACTTCTTTTTTCACATCATGGTCATGTTACATGTATGTTTGAGGACTGGCTACGATTACAAAAAAATAAATAAATAAATAAACTAAATAGTGACATTAAGCTAATAACTTTTTTTTCTGATTTTGCAAGCCTTACAGTTACTACCGCTACGATACTTCGCAAGGAAAATCGGAACAGTGAATATAAAAAAAAACTAAAACAATGACATTATTACGTTTCCATGCCTTTTGCCACGTAATGCCGGATACATGTATATAGCGAAAGTCTTTATTAAAGTTTTGGAAATATATATAAAAGATATATATTTTATTTTGTCTCCATGCAAGTGCGTGAGCAAATTTCCAGTAACGGCAGTAAACTATCTGAGAGTGCATCTCCAATATTTTGTGAGCACAAATGTTTAAAATTATGATTCTAGATCTGAATAACTCGGTTCATTGTTTACCAAGTTGTCTCCTGTTTGTTTGAAGTTCGGTGCATTTTCAACAGTCCAAGGTCGTCCAATAGTGATTTTGAACATCTTTGCCTCGAAACTTTGTTGTTGGCATGTAGATTCCCTTCATTTAAATCATTCAGTATTGAAATGCATCTTAAATGTACACCATGACGGAATCTATATATATATATTAGGTGGACAAATAAATCAGTAAGATGTCAGGCCTTTTGACCAAAATGAGACAGCATAAATTAAAAAGGTCAATTCCAACTGGAACAAATATTCAAATGCTTCGTAGAATAAATTTATAATAAAACAAGATCATAAGACGTTTCGAGTAAAGCAAATCATTTTTTGGAGTGCATTTTCATGTATTTACGTTCTACCTAAACTAGTCAGCGTTTGGAGACTTTAGACCGTGCCCTCAGTTTACTTCTAAAGCTCCAAATATTAATTATCCTTGACCATTGCTGTACATTTGTGTTGACTGTTATTTCTGAGAATTTGGTGGGACATCAAACAGTACTCCCGACTGCTTCAGTTTACAATATGTTTACTGTAAGGAGAAATAAGATGTCGATCGGTATTGGGAATGGCAGTCACGCGCGTGGATGGCAGCGTGTCAAAATTTCCATTGTCTCTCTTAAGTGATGTAAACACTATAAACAAAAGCTATTCCATCTGGAATTTTCTTGTTCTAAAATAAGTAAACAGAGTTCGAAACTGTTTTCATTTAACCTGGCTAATATTAATTTACTGTACCAGCTCGCATGCATCAGAGAAACGAGAGTAAAAATGTTTCGCTTATTCTTTGTGTTGGCTCTGGCCTTTTTCTTGGGTTCCTTCGGAACAACGCAGAAGAAAAATTCTGCAAACCAGGTAATAATATAAAATAAACCATAAGTGATTATACATCAATCTTTCTTCGCTTCAGAATTTTCATGAAAGTAGCGTCGGTAGTAATTCTAAATTGCTGTGTAGTTGTCTATAAAGGTTTTTCTCGTTATATCAAAAATATTTTTAGAGTACTGGGACCGCAATCAAACCAAACTGTTGTGCGTCACAATCTGGATGTAGCAAAGATGGTAATTAAGTGAACATTTACAATTCATTTCAATCAGTTATCTTTCAAGTGCAGTTTCTGCGAACGAACAAAGTTTATTTTAGTAATGTTTGTTTCCTTCAATTTTCTCGGCAGGAAAAGACGGAAAAGATGGACACAACGGTAAGTTTACAATAGAGCAAGTATGTTAGTTTATTGTCTGTTGTCTGTTAGTTTACTGTTAGTTATTGTCACAATATTTTCAGCTCTTAGGACCAGTTCAGACGCCGTACTTCACATGAGCCGAATCGAATTCGATGGATTAATTTCATGTGAGGTACGGCGTCTGAATCAATTCGGAACGGCTGGATGAATTCGGATCGGCTCAGCCGTTCTTCCCGCCTGGCTCAGCCGGGAATAACGGTTGTGGACCGGCTTTGATTCAGACGCCGAACTTCACATGAGCCGAAACAAATGCATGAATTATTATAATGTATTTTTCAATATAACAGCAATTTTCCCCTATTAAATTAAGTTCGGCTGAATTAATCTCGGCGTCTGAATCAATTCAGCCGGTCTAAATTAATTTGGGTCGGCCTAAATTCGAATTCGACTCGGCTCATGTGAAGTACGGCGTCTGAACTGGGCCTAAATTAAAAACACACACAAACAAATCCGTTCGTTGACCGATAATTGAATCGCGGCTTCTTTTTTGTTGTTCCACACAGGAAAAGATGGGCGCGATGGCTTAAACGGTGATGTAGTCATTTTTATGTACAATTGAAGCGTAAAATTCAGTTTATAACTTAATTAGATGATATTCGTTTGCGGTTCTGAATTTATCAGGCCTGAATCGTGACTACGTATGATTTGAAAACATTTGTTTTTGGCTAACAAAAAAAGTAAACGACTGTTGCTAAAATGTCGCTACAACAGTTAATCACAAAAAAAGAATGTCATCTGACGGTCAAAAAAAATGATGAGCCAAATAAGATTTCAAACCGAGTGCTACTAAAAAAAATAAAAAATAACCACGGCAAAATTTAATTCAAAGAGTGTCATGTAAGACATATAAGTCGTGTTGCTGTCAAGTAATTTGTAGTTTACGTTTCCCACTGATCGCTAATATTTGTACCACAGGACGCGACGGACGCGATGGGACAACTGGAGAAAAGGTTTGATAATGCCGATAATTTCGCCAGAGTACTTGTAATTAAAACGCAGCAGAACACTTAATATAATAGAGCACGCTTCAGTATTTTGTTGTGGACCACCAGAAGTCAAACATTAACGCTACCGTTCTCAGACACACCAGGCTTCATGGTGCATGTATGGCACTTTAAAACTTCAAGTACTCACAGTATATTTGTATGGTTACTAAGTAATTAAAAAAAATGGTTTATTTTTCAGGGAGAGAAAGGTGACATAGGGATGAGTGGACGGGATGGAAATGCTGGCATCAAGGTTCGTGTAACATTTCATTTCATTTCATTTCATTTAAGACGGCGAAGGAAACATTTATGCACGATGCATGCATATGCTCAGTTAATTTTTGCTGCCACGTATACGTTTTGATATACTGTATTTTCCTGAAGTTATTTTTTGTAATATTTTATCCTTTATTTAACCCAAGAGAAAACAATCAAATTGAGGTCCTTGTACTGTTTATTTTCTGATTTCCTTACATTTATTATGCGATTTATCTCGGCTTTCTTGGCATAGAACAATTATATTTTCGTTGAATTGTCACGACTAGCGATTAATTTAGGTGGTTGCTATTTCTAAAATAGGCAATCACAGCATGCTAGTTTGATTTCTGGCGTCAATCTTCAACTTTGACAACATAATGCAGAAACAAATATTGCAAATTAACATAACATGGTTTTGATCAGAGAATCAAAACTCGAAATTATTGTCTTAAAATTGAATTTGCAATAACAATGAATAAAGTTGGGGCCTAAAACACATTTATTAAATCGTAGAGAATAATATTGAGGAAAATTGTTCGCGCCCCAAATGTAGGGGTTTAGGAAAATGTCCAAACGTGTGATGATGATGTATTGAGATTTTAAGTTATCGATTAGTTACTAGTATGTAAATCAAGTGAAACTAACTCAAAAGTCATACAGTTTGACCATTAAGGTCTGCGGCCATAACGTCAGCTACACCGGTGCGTGTAGTTAGTGGGAGTGACAAGTAACACTTGTATGCGTCGGAACGCCAATCTCCATGAAGTTGCAGGAGATGCTCAGGAACGCCAGCTTGATAGGCATAATACGCCTCGCCCCTCCGGAAACTGTGTGGAGAATAGTCCGTCGGATTGAGGCCGAGCATGCCTACTAGACGCTTCAGGGTCGTAGTGAAGAAGTGGGCGGTGACCGGAGCAGGACCAGTAGCTGTAGGAAAGGTGAAGAATGGAGAACTAGGAGTTGCTGGAACTAAGGCGAAGTAATGCTGGATCGCAGTAACTGGACAAAGCGAGGAGTTTGGAATACTCGGGAGTGGAACAATGTGGATTCCCTCTTTGTGTTGGCGAGTCTTGGACCATTTGATGCGCAGCAAGCAACCAGAAGCGATGAACTTGATATCCTGTCTGGTGAGATGCTGGTTGCAGTCAAACGTAGAAGCTGTGGGTGAGACTAAGTTGGACTTGCGTAAAAATGAGAAGAAAGCCACTGTAAATAACGCCCAAGTCAAAGCGTGGGATGTTAGATTCAAATCCAAGAGTCTGCGGATGGAAAACAGAATAGCAGGTGTGATGGGATGCTTCTGACGGGTGGCAGTTCCCAACATACGCTTGAGACCCTTCTTAGTGAGTGTAACATCGAAGCTGGTAAATGCATTTGTAGACAAACCGTGAAAAAGGTGAAGCAGCCGGATGCCGTTGAGATGACCCACGATATACTGGAAGGAAACAGTTCGACGGGATAAGAAGGCAGCATATGCAGAGATAGTGGAAGGCGAAGCCGGGAGGGACACCACCGAGAACATGTCGCAGAAACGCTGAAAGGAATTCCATTGAGACCGCAGGTTGCGAACGGTTCCTGGAGCGTACGCTTGTGCTTGGATCTGGGAGACAAGATGTCGAAGCTGGGAATGCCGCAATCCAAGTGAGCTGTCGCTGTCGGCAGAGAGGAGGCCTGAGAATGGAGATAAAAGGTTGCGTTAGAAGTCGACTTCGAAGTCAAACAACTGGGGTGAACAGAAGACATGAGTGGTGAGTGAGTCTGTGGTCAACTCGGCGAAACGCTGCTGGTGCGTGGGAGATAAATGCCAACGACTCAGATGATTGGCGAAGGAGTTTTCCAAGCCTGGGATATGTTTTGCAAGTAGATCAACGTCATTACGAGCAGCAAGAAACCAAATCTCCCGCAAGCATAGTTGCATGCCTAAAACACGTGAACGGCCAGAGTTGATTGCGAGAACGCTATTCGCATTGTCACTTTGTAAGATGATGCGCTGGCCACATAGAAGCGTGCCCCAGAGCTTAAGGGCGACCATGATAGTCAGAAGCTCCAAGATGTTAATATCATGCCCAAAGCGATGGAGAATAGAACCAGGAAAAGGGGTGTGGAAGTACTGTCCATTGAAATAGCCTCCGGCGTCAGTAGCGCATGCGTCAGTAGAGAGGAACAGGCGGTCATCGAGCCATGGCGATATTTTGATGATGGACACACCATTGTAATGAGGTAAGAAATGGCACCACCATCGAAGATCAGAGTTATTAACCGCAGACAGAGGGCACAGTTTAGACGTTCTGTGTAGGCGGAGAGTGTTCAAAAGGGTCGACATGAAAACTCGAGCGGGGCGAACGCAGGCGGTGACGAAGGACATAACCACAAGCAAGGACTGCTTGGGGTTAAATATTTAAATCATATTTAAATTTAGATACCTAGGATCGAGGGCCACTAGTTTATCAGTGTTTAACTGTTATGTGTTTACCCTCGTAAAATAAAGTTGCTTACTTACTTACTTACTTACTGCAGATCGTGACGGGTGACGCAATTGACGTAAAGTAACGACACGCAGCGCTGAAAGAGTTCCTGCAGTCTGTCGGAAGTGACAGAAATGGTCATATCGGCAGTGTTGACCAACACGCCCAGGAAGACCATGGAGGTGGAAGGAGGCGAGTCTTTATCTGGGGACGACTCCAGACCTAAAGACTGTAACAGGCGTGAAATGCGTCGGCGGATTTGTCAGGAGTCTCCGCTCCTCCGAAATCATCGATGTAATTAGTGCACGAGTAGCCAAGGGCCTTGAACATGTAAGTGACAGCGGAGGTTGTGTTCTGGCATATCATGGCCGAAGAGCGGAGGCCAAACGGTGGGGCGACGTCGAAATAAAGGGCGTTGCAATGCATGTTACCCAGTAGATGATAATCACGTGGGTCGATGCGTAACTGCCGATATGCGCGGCTAAGGTCCATCTTAAACACGTGACAATGAGGACCTTTGATGCGGATGATCTCCAGTAAGGCGTCAAGACCTGGCAAGCGAAGGACGAAGCTACCACCGAGGTAGGAATCTCGAGGAATACCACAATTGACATATTTACTAGGAGGGAAACTCAAGTCCACCACAACACGTGGTTTTCCCGTGCGACTGAAGGCGATTTGGAGGGGAGAGATCGAGATGTCGATGGCGAGAGGATTGGATTGAAATGGACCGCAGGTTGCGCCGAGCTCGCATTCCTTGGAAACAAAGGCGTCGATAATTGGTGAATTGGCCAATGCGGAACCATGATTGCGTGGCGACTGGGCGGGAAGGTTGACGCTGATGTAATCGACTGGCCAGCCAAATTCGAGGAAGTCGCAAAGCGACTTGTCTGGATAGTCGCGAAGGCGTAGGCGCCATTCCGGGATATTAAGGCGTGATGGGACGGGAAGACGAAGCGTGAAAGCGTTTGGACCGGAGGCCGTTTGTAACCGGGAGTGAAGGGCGATGAGATGAGTGGTGAGCGATGGCTTTAACGGCAGAATACGGGTGGGGCGTGATGGTTGTAGGGTAGAATCCGAGGTCGAGGAATCCCCAGGAAGTTCAAAGGGTGAAAAGGCGGTGTGGGAATCGTGCGACGTATTGGAAACAACGGTAGGGTTGGGGAGTAGATCGACGGTGTGGGAGGGTAGTCAGGACCGAGGAGTTTGTTCCGTGCGGCGAGAAGGAACGGGGAACTTGCGTTTGGGACAACTGATAGCTTTGTGGTCGGAGCGTTTACACACCACGCACACATGTAACTTTGAGCAATCCGTGGAGGCGCAGTTGTCATACCATGTCCACTCGTCACAAATTTGGCTGCGAGAAATTGGGAGTTTGTGCTACCACCAATGGGGGTTTTTGTCGTTTTGTTACCGGTTTCTGCTAACATGGCTGAGGGTATGAAAAACGGTTCCTTGAGGTGGTCAAAGGAATCCCCCCATTTGACAAGGCCAAGCTCAATCGAACGCAAGACTTTGTAATGGAACGAGCGCACTGCGGGCCACTGATATGTAGAGGCCGACACCATCAATTGATGAAAGTGCTGTAGGAGAGCAACTTAGTTATTATTGCCTGCGCTTTGTTGTAGGATTACCAAATAACCAGCGCAAAATTCTGGTAGCGAGATATCACAATAAAGTTTTGGCTCACCTGGAGCGTAGATATGAGGCCATGGCTGTGGGTGGAGTGTTTTCTGCGGTGCTTTGAGATCACCAAGTGATTTCCCTGATGCGGAGTCGTCGGTGGGCAAAGAAACGGAACTACTGGGATTTAATTGCGCGAGCTGTAGCTGCAACTCGAGCTTTTTGATTTCCAATTTCTGTGTCTCCTTTTGTAATTGTAGCTTTGCGAGCTCGTGTTGGTCTAGCTCCGCTGGTGAGCTTGTGGAAACCGTCTTGCTTGGCGTTGTTGCTGGAAGTGTCACTTTGAGGGCAGATTTGGGTGCTTTCTTGACGTCTGGCACTGGAAGGAGATGTGAAATATTACCAGCAGGATTCTCGTCTGGGAGGTCAAATGAAGCGAGTCCTTCCCACTCAAAATCTGTGCTGAGATGTCGGCGACTGCTGCGCGTTGATCTCTGTTTGGCAGTCACCAGGAGTGAAAATGGATGAACCGTGGAAAAAATAAAGCGAAGGGAGAGCAAAAAAACAGAACTGAATTCGTGCGACGACTCGAAGTGAAT
Organism: Desmophyllum pertusum; assembly: GCA_029204205.1. Taxonomy (NCBI): domain Eukaryota; kingdom Metazoa; phylum Cnidaria; class Anthozoa; order Scleractinia; family Caryophylliidae; genus Desmophyllum; species Desmophyllum pertusum. The sequence continues at coordinate 471,223 of MU826360.1, forward strand.
AACAGAGTTAACACCCCGTGGGAGACGCGAACATGATACCCTAGCAAAAACTACATGATGCGATCTACGTTAATAATTAACCTCTAAACATTCCAAATGGCAGGAGGCAGACCACTTGGCAGTCTCCTACGCAGCCGTTATTTGTGTCGTCACGCAACGCTTCTCCCCACTAACGGCTGCTCAAACCTGGATCACATTCCTTTCCTTTTGTTTTGACCGCAGTAACTTTGACACCTATCGGCAAAAACGTGACTGTTACCGTTTGCCGAAAACTTGCTAGATCGATCCAATTCTTGAACTAGGATGTCTGTTGTAATTATAATGAAGTTTTTTCGACATTGTTCTTTCATATCATACATTTTTCTTCAGTAAAACCGTGTTTTATTTTGATGTCTGGTGTGCGTCAAATTCAAAAGGCGGCATACTAGCGTGCGTTTGACGTTTCCGACGCTAAGGTCATGATAAGACACAATCTATGATTGGTGTATTTTTGGCGCGAACGAGTTCCGAAAATGGCACTGCAACTGTGATTGGCTTAAATCTACAAAGGAATATGGTCCAGGTTTGAGCAGCCGTTAGTGGGGAGAAGCGTTGCGTGACGACACAAATAACGGCTGCGTAGGAGAGTAACCACTTGGCTATCCAGTACCCTAAACCACTTGGAAACGCTGCCTGTGTTAAACTTTGACTGATCATGTTTCTTTTTTAATTTATCTTTCTCAGGGAAAGAAAGGAGAACAAGGACTAAGAGGAAAGGATGGTAATTGCAGTTCAAAAGTGAGTTCCATTGTCATTTAGATAAGAACAAGATCTACAAATGTAAGAGGAAAGGATGGTAATTTTAGTGCAGTCGTAATTAAGTTACATTGTACTTTAGCTTAGAACCAAGGCCTAAGAAAAAAGGACGGTAATTTTAGTGCAAAACAATTAACAATTGGTTCATGCTTTAGCGTGCATTATCGAGTTATGATGCACTTGGGAAGTTTGGAGAGCACGATAGAAGCGTAAGAGTTAGCTTATCGAGTGCTCTCCAAACTTCCCAAGTACATCATAACTCGATATTAATGCACAGCTAAAAGCATGAGCCAATTGTTTTATAACATTTTATTGCGATTCGAACATTTTTTGGACAAATTAAAAGGAAAATTGAGATCATACGCGAGTGTTGTACGGCACCGAACATTGAACGCAAAATAATTTTGGTTTCGAAGGAAGTCAGCCTTTTTTCGCCGGTCAATTGCTTATGAAAAGAAAAGCAATCCACAGTTATGTCTCAATGAAGTTTTCTAAAGTACTAAACAGCAAAAAAATGTGAAAATAACCCAATTTTGAAGCGAAATTTAAGCTTTTAAAAGCTTATTCAAAACATCTACGTGATTTTACAACTTCAGAAAACGGGAAAATGATTTTAATGTATGTACTCACCTTACGCAAACTTTTACATAGAGCAAGTTGTATCGGCGAATAAAGCATTCCATTACAGCCATTAATTAAGCAAACGACAAGAGCTGAAAGATTTCCGACGATTCATCCATTGATGCGTACGTGAGGAACCCAACTTAGTGCCAAGTCTTCAGAACCAATCACCGGCGCGATACTCTGTCGAAGTGACAGGTCAAGTTTGCTCGCGCCACCAGCGTGCATCATTGGATTATGATGCACGCGCTCGCTACTGAATTTTACTATGTGGATTTGCTAGCTATAATGTTATAAAGTTCAATTGTCCTGTAGCTTAGAACCAGGATTAAGAGGAAAGGAAGGCAATTCTAGTGCGAAACTACGTTCTATTTTCCCTTAGCTTACAACCAGCAAAAGAGAAAATGATGGTAATTCTAGTGCAAAAGTAAGTTCAATTGTCCTTTAGATTAGAACCAGGACTAAGAGGAAAGGATGGTAATTTTAGTGCAAATGTTAGTTCCATTGTCCTTTAGTTCACAGCCAGGAATAAGAGTAAAGTATGGTTATTGTACTGCACAAGTAAGTTATGTTGTCCTTTAGCTTAGCACCAGGATTAAGATGAAAGTAGTAAGTATGGTCAATTTAGTGCAAAAATAAGTTCAATTGTCTCTTAGCTTAAAAGAACCAGGACTAAGAGGAAAGGATGGTAATTTTAGCCCAAATGTAAGCTATATTGTCCTTAGCTAGAGAACCAAGAATAAGAGGAAAGGACGGTAATTTTAGTGCAAAAGTAAGTTCTATTACCCTTAGCTTAGAACCAGGACTAAATAATAATAAGTGGAAATGATAATAACTTTAGTCTAAGTGCAAAGTAAGATATGTTGTCCCTTAGTGTAGAACCAGGACTAAGAGGAAAGGACGGTAAATTTTCTGCTAAAGTAAGTTCCATTTTTCTTTAGCTTACAGCCAAAAATAAGAATAAATGATGGTTATTGTACTGCAAAAGTTATATAAGTTATGTTGTCTTCAGCTTAGAACAAGGTGACTAAGAGGAAAGGATGGTAATTTTAGTGTGAACATAAGTTCCATTGTCGCTTATATATCTTAGGCCCAGTACTAAGAAGAAAGGATAGAAAGTTATATTGTCCCATTTTAGATGAAAGTGTCTTGGGTACGAGGTTGGTAATTTTAATACAAAAATAAATTCAATTGTCCCTGATTGCTTTGAGTAACATTTAGAAAAATATAAGATTTCAGAACTTGCATACACATAATTTTATTTGTTCAAAGTATGTAAAATGACGTAACATAATCAAAGAGGTTTTGGATTTTAAAAATTGCTCACGTTGTCATCAGTGAGCAGGAGGTTTGATAATTTGACCATTTTTCTTAAGTTATTTTTCAGTTAGTTTTAAAAATCGATCAAGTCAGATTTCAATCGCCGAATGGATGTTAAGCATATATTCAGGTGTCAAGGGACATTGGCAATGAAAAATAAAGTTGATGATTTTGACTCTCTGGTTGTTTTTGATTGAGGGCGAGAAAGGATCTGCTGGAGAGAAAGGATCACAAGGAAAACAGGGACAGAAAGGAACGCCGGGAACATGTGACGCGCAGGTAGTGAAAAAAAATCCGCCATTGAATACTATTTTCTTATTAACCGAGCGGGAGGTCTGTATAGTGGAATCTTGACCGAGGTCGTCAGTACAGATAGAACGCAGTGAGGCCTGTACCAAGATCGAGGTCAAGATTTCCCCTCGGTCAATAACAATACGAAGTGAAATGATGAACAATTATTGTATTTATTATTTTAGAAACAACAACCGGCAAGGCAAACATGCATTTAGCTGGCTTTGTTTTTTTTTTTTTTTTTTTTTCTGTCGTTGTTTTTCTGTCGTTGTTTTTCTTAAATATAGAACAAACCAACATATTTTTCTTTGTTTAAAATCAAACAATTAATTAAAAAAAAAAATGTTGCGGTCTCACTGCGGCGAGTTTCGGTCTACATGTTTGTCTAGATGGGAGAATATTATCGGCGGTCAATATCTGTTTTGTACAATCAAATTGACGGATTCGGTAGCGTCCAGACCCCAAAGATTTTCGGCCATATAATAAAATGAATAAACGTTCAGAGAGTATTGTAAGGACCTGTCTTGTAGTTGTACTGTACTTATCCATTCACAAGTAGTTTCTTTATTTTCCTTAATGAACTTCACCTTGGGATTTGATACGATAGGAATATAAATTATGTTTAGTGGCTTTGTGGTGTACAAGCACTATCTGTCCTTTATATTTTGCAGGGATCCTCATGTTGTACAGCTGGTAAGAACATTTATGAGCTTTTAAATTTACAAAAGTTAGGGACTCCACAGACTAGACCAATCGTTATCGATAACTATTTAGTTATCGATCATAAAAATTCGATAACAAAAAAAGCCAGTGTGCGAAGCGAGTTACACAGTATCGATAACACAATTGAAAACTATTAGTTATCGACAACAAAACAGTTTTCCTTTTCAAAAGGAAAACTAATTATAGTTAGGGCCTCAACATACTAGAGAGATAGTTCAGTGTCAACGACTATTTAGTTTTCGATCATAAAAAGTTGTCGATAACAAAAATGCCAGTGTTTGAAGCTAGTTATCGATAACTAAGGACTCAACTGCCCATATAAGCCCCGACATCCATGTATGTCCTGCTGTGTTTGTGTTGAGCATCTAAACAAAGTGTTACTGTCAGTATTATTTAAGCCTGGAATTTAAGTGGTGTTGCGAAATCTGGATTGAACGGAAAAATACACAAAGGAACTACTACAATTAGTTCTCATTTCAGCTTCTGCTATAATTTTATGAATCTTTCATTCCGCTCCGAAATTGTCTTCCACAAGAGATGATGATCTAAGAGAACACATCCCCCATACATGGGCCTCTTCCAATGATAATTTTGTCAATCTAATTTCAGCGCGTGGTCATACTGCGCGGCTATCCTGATTGGTCAGTTGTAATGTCGTAATGACATTTAAGATTTTTCGTCTTTGGATTTACGATTTCAGTAGATGAGACGTCAACACGACGGCGAGAAAAACCTTCGCAATGACATCTGATCCTTTGATCATTGGCCGTGCGACCATGGGAACGAGAACTAAAATAACATTCACAGCGTGGCGCGAAGCTTAAAATTGGGCATGGGGATGTGTTCTCTTAGATCATCTTCTCTTGTCTTCCACTAGTCTCGATCTTAGGCTTTTCAAGTTTAAAGTTGATAAAGTAGGTAAAAGAAAAGCAAACTAAAAGCATTCAAAGCGACTTGGTTCCACATGCCCTTAATATGTTTTTTTTTTTTTTTTTTTTTTTTTTACCTAAGGATGCTCAACTGGTTTTCACTTATTTGAGAAAGTTCAAGACTTACCAACCAGAGGAGCTAAAGCTGTTGAACATTTCACTATAGATGGAAGTTTGTTTCTCGCTTTTGCCAACTATTATGGCGACATTCACAAACACAAAACAAGCTCCATGATCTACAAGATGGATGAACCAAGTGGAAAATTCAATTTGTATCAAACCCTGCAAACAAGAGGTGCTCGTCGCTTTGAATACTTTTCAATCTCTGATAAACATTTCCTCGCTGTGGCAAATCAATGGACCGATGGAAGTCACCAACTTGACTCTGTAGTTTATCAGTGGAATGGACTGAAGTTTATCGTCTTTCAGAAAATATCCACAAACGGAGGAAGCCAGTTCACATCCTTTACTATCAGTGGGGAAAAGTATCTGGCAGTGGCAAACTACCATGATGGAAGTTCCAGGTCCACAAAATCAGTCATCTACAAATGGAGTAGCGGCAAGTTTAACAAGTTCCAGGAGATAGCAACTGAAGGTGCCCTGTGATGCACGGCGTTTGTAATAAACAATGACACTTTTATTATTGCTTTTGCAAATTATTACAACACCCCACAGAAGTATTCTGTTCAGTCCGCTGTGTTCAAGTGGTCAGGAGGCCACTTTGTGAAACTTCAGACTCTTCAGACGTATGGCGCATTAGATGTGAAGTCTGTCAACATAAATGGTCACACATTCCTCGCCTTTGCCAACCACTACTCTGGAAGTAAATACAACACCGACTCCTTTATTTACAAGTGGGATGGCAACAAGTTCGGTCTGTTCCAATCCATTCCTACTCGTGGTGCCACGTCCTGGTATCCATTTGCGATCAGCGGTCAAACATACTTGGGTGTGGCCAATTACTACGGCGACAGTCAGAAGTACAACACTCAGTCAGCTGTGTACCAGGCCTCTGGACCACGTTTCATCGAGTACCAAGAAATTCCAACACAGGGAGCGCGTGATATGACGTCATTTGAGTACAAAGGTCAAACTTACCTGGCAGTGGTAAACTATTACAACCAGAAATACAACATAAACAGCGCCCTGTACAGGTGGGCATAGAGACTATAAGAGAGGATCTGGCTCCTCATTAATTGAGCAAGGAACTAAAAAGCTTTTGCATAGTTATAGGGAAGCATTTCATTACTCAACGGTACCTTTGCTATTTAACTGCGAGACATTTATTTTTGTAATCGGTTGGGAATATTAAAATAAATATTTAGAAGATGTGAAGGGATAACACGTGAAACTAGAAAACGTAGTACGCATTATGAATAATGATTGGAGATAAGCTTAAATTAAAACATATTTTATTAGTTGCTTGTTAGCTTGATAGCTCGTCAGCTATAAATCAAACTATAGAGATTCTGCTAATAATGGTGTGTAGAGTTACTCAACGTAACAATAAAGCTGTGCTTGGAACATCATCGCCTGTTTCTTTTTGCGTTTATAGTAAAAATGGTCAAGGCTGTTTCAGCGATAAATTATTTTGTCCAGCTGTTGAATTTAAAAGGGTGTTTACAAATAACTATACAGATATAACAGTTTGTGAGCAACTAAGACCATTTTATATGTAGTAAGCATACTTTAAACATGGTTTGGTGGCTTAAATTCAAACAAGGTTCGGAAAGTTATATGATCTCATGCAATAAACATTTATTTTGGACAAAAGAAACCTCCCGCCCAACCCTCCATAATTGAAAACTAGTAATGCGAACCATGGAACCATGAGAAATATTTGACTGGGTGGAAAGGCGCGAGCGCTAGCTATATTCAATAGAATACAGAATATAGTATGTTTCATTCCTCGTATCAGAATTATTGTGGGGTTTTTTTCCTCGTATCAAAGCCATAAGTATAATGAGCTCACTCTGCTATTAAATTTACCGAAAGGGAAGACATGCCTTCGAGTCCTTTGGTGCGAATCACGTCACTTGATCAACATTGGGGGGAAAGGTAGCGGTATGGGGGGGGGGGGGGGGGGAGGGGGGGGGAGATAGAAAGATGTACTGAGGATAAATGGTGGAAGTCGTTCAAGAATGTAATTTTAGGGACCTAACGAGTAGCACAAATAACCGATCTAGACTATTCCTTCTACAAAATTTAATGTTTTGCCTTTACCTGAACTTAATGTTCTTAACCCATAACCCTTTCTATAGAAGCAAACAACCCAAACAGAATATTTGTGGGAAAAGGAGTAAGGGATGAAGTACTCCAACCAATGTTACTAGGTCACTTTTATCTAGGGGTGCAATGATCCCCGACGAGTGCTAGCTATCGCCCTTGGGGGTGATAATCCCCCAAGGTACTCAGTACGAGGTGCTAATCCTCAAGAGGGGGTGATAATCCCCCAAGGGTACTGAGTGAGAGGTGATAAGGCTCTCTTGGGGGTGATAATCTCCCAGGGTACTAAGTACGAGGTGCTAATCCTCAAGAGAGGGTGATAATCCCCCAAGGGTACTGAGTGATAGGTGATAAGGCTCTCTAGGGGGTGATAATCCCCCAGGGTACTAAGTACGAGGTGCTAATCCTCAAGAGGGGGTGATAATCCCCCAAGGGTATTGAGTGAGAGGTGATAATCCTCTGTAGGTGTCGAATCCCCCAGGTTAAGCAGTAATAAGAGTCTATGGGGTAAAGGGTGACCTGTATGGGAGCACTTCATCCCAGACTCGTCTTTATTTAGGCTATTTACATGTAAACTGAAACTATTATTATGCTAAGAAAAAGAATGTCAAACTTAGACAAGTAGGAATGTTCCTTAACCCGAACAAGCTCTGGTACAATAAATACAAATACATTGTGATTATAAATAAGGTCTATCTACTCCAAAATGACAGTCAGATTTGAAAAATGACATGATTATATGAAACTAACAGGCCAACTGAGAGGAATAAAAACAGCAAAGGGGGAGGTAGGGAGGGGAATTTTAGTTCTGCGATTGAGATTCGAAAAAACTATTGCTTGGCAGGCTTGGCGCGTGATTATGAGGATCACGTGAAAGCTTGCACTTGATTGGTAGAGCTGGATCATGCGACATGAGAGGATGAACGGAAGAGGTGATCACCGGAATGGATCACCGGAATGAATCACTGGAATGACAGGAAGTGATCGGGTATATTCTATATCTACGAGGGGTCTATGGTTATCACATTAACTTTAATTTATACTTATGTATAAATTAGCTATATCGAGGAATTTTCGTGTTCTTTAAATTTGCGAGCTCTGAGAATTTTAACTCATATTTGTTTCAAAAAGGACATTTTCAAGTTATCGCAGGAGTTGCTTGATTTTGTTTTGTAATTCACCATATGCACACCAAATCATTCTCAAAATGTTATTTTTCATCAACGTTGCACTGACAAATATTTCATCTGGGCCCAGTTTTCTAATTTCGATTTATTTGCGGTCGCCATTAGTAACTTGACATAAAATAATTTACCAACAACAGAGGAGTACAACATGACACTTAAACTTAAAACGTGGGGAATACCTGTTTTGGTATACCTATGTTCATAAGCCGCGGTATGAGCGTTCTGATGGTCTATGATAGAAACTGACAGTAGCGACGGTTACGTTTAAGCCGATTCATATTTAAGCTATTTACAACATTTATAATAAGAAGAGAAATCCTATCTTGTTAATCCGATACTTAACTGTTGCGGGATAGAACCAGGTCTTAATCTGGGTTTGTTACATGGGCTATTTTTTCTATTATTTTCATCTAAAAAACTAGTATAGCACCTAACACCGTTTCGCAAGCAACTTACAGCATTTCCCTGTCACTTCTATAGTGTTTAGAGAAGTGCCATTATATGTGTAAGCCTTGTGCTGCATTGTTATAACTGAATAAAGTTTTGATTGATACATGGATTTCAATATGTTGTGCGGTCTACGAGACAGTTAGCTTGATGAGCAACACAACTGTTTGATCGTGTCCTTCACTGCTTGTCTTACTTCACGGATTTTCCAGCAGTAAAGAATAGGGTTAAGAGACGAGTTTAACATTATGAGTGATAATGTTACTTCCCAAGCGAGGTCAATAGATGGTGAAAGTAAACCAGTGATAGCAAATATAGCTACCACGATACCATTTGGTAGATAACAAGCCAGTAATGTTATCTGTACCCACAATGCACTGGATACTGTCTTCCTGTATCGTGCTATGTTCAGTGGAATTCCTCCTCCGTTCGGTTGTCCTTGGTGAAGGTGTTGTGCTTGAACTTGAGCTTGATGATGTCGTAATTTGAGGTAAATTTTAGTGTAACAGAGGGTTGAAGCTACTATACACAATAACAAAACTATGCACATGACGCCTATGGCAATACGGAAGTTGTAAAATATCATCATTGCAATTGCAGTGCTGAAAAGCCAAAAAATAACAACAAGTACCCGCACTCTCCTCAAGGTTACCTCATGTCTGTATCTTAACCCCAACAACAGGGCCAGAAGTCTGTCCACACTTATTGCAGTCAGTGTAAACAAAGATACTGCACAAAAAATTACACCTAGGACACGAGTAAGGATTATAGCATAGTAACAACGTTTAGAGTTTTCTGGAGACAATAAATAGTGAACGTAAAGTGGCTGTGTAATGAGACCCACACAGAGATCAGTACTCGCAAGGCAACGAAACAGAAGTTTGGATGGAGGATGGAGGGAGGACACCTTTTGAAGAGCAACAATGATCAGAACATTCCCCAGACATGCAGTGATAGATAGAGGAATATTTAATGCTGACATAAATATTTGTTGTTGCATTCCATTAACACTTGTCTTGCAAAAAAACTATTGTTGATCTGTCGTGTGGTTCGCCATCTTTCCCCTTCTCTTTCTCTTTCTCTTCTTCTTCTTCTTCTCCTTTTTCTCCTTCTTCTTCTTCTTCTTCTTCTTCTTCTTCTGCTTCGTGTAGCTTTTTCTTATCCGAAGAACGTGCGCTTGTTTTGAAGTCTTGTAATTTGTTTCCAACGTATTCTATTGCTCGATGCTTCGGGTTATAACATGCCAGTGTTTCAAATGTCTCCGCTCTGATGGTTTAATATAAATAATAGTTTTAGGTACGGGAAAATCGTCATAATTGAATTAGCGAATTGTCACTCTTTCAATGACTTTTTCTAACCACACGAGCATTTATCATTGATTAGTAATAGAACATAACAATGTTGGAACACGATGGACCTTACATATCACCAGGTCCTAAGGCCCAATCCAAGGAAAGGAAAAAGATGGCGGCTGTACATTTTACTACAATACCTTGCGAACCTAACACAGCCAATAGGCATATAGGAGGCCATATGCTTTTGCCAAATTCGTCCCTGTACTGACAACATTGTGTATGCTAGATTTGAAGTTTTTAGAACTTTTCGGTACGTTTTTATGAGCGTTTTTAGGGTTTAATTTTCGTGCGCTAAGAGTTATGGGTAAATGTATCAGTCGCCATATTTTTCCGTACGGTGGATTCATACGTCACATTTAAGTCTCATTTCAGTTGCGTCGAATGTAATTCTAGCCATGGGCCCAAAGATTGTCTTTCTTGTCCTTTTCAATCCTCTGGGATCAGGATAGTAATTCTAGTCCCCGGGGAAGGTACCTTGGATAATGTTTGGTGGGGGTGGACCACTGGCAGTGTACCATGTTCAGCTGCGTTTTGAAATCCTGCTCTAAGCCAGACACTTAAAATCCCTAGCCTATCCCAGACGAAAAGTTGAAAATTTACAAAACATGTAAAAATATATTTACAACTGTAAATCTGGATTTACATACTTTGTAAATTTCAATTTACAGGTTAGGGTTTTGTAAATAAAATTTACATTATATTTACAGCTTTAATAGATCATGTAAATGGACTGTAAATAGTGATTTACATGTTTAGTTTTTACAGTGAGAATTCAAGGAAGTGTAAAAAACATGTAAATTATTTTAAACACATTTACAGTATCTAGATCTTGTAAATATCATGTAAATCGAAAAAGGGGGCCTGTCAGGAGCCCTTGTAAATATCATGTAAATCGAAAAAGGGGGCCTTTCAGGAACCCTTGTAAATAACATGTAAATCGGAAAAGGGAGCCTTGTAAATAACATGTAAATTGAAAAAGGGAGCCTTGTAAATCCTTGTAAATAACAATGTAAATCGAAAAAGGGGGCCTGTCTTGAACCATGTAAATACAGTTGAACCCCGTTAATTCGAACTCTCAGTGGAAACGGGAAATAGTTCGACTTAGCCAGGGGCACCCAACGACGGTTTTCTCCCAACTATTTTAGGCTGTCTGGTGAATGTGCTTTTAAATTCTAAGCTGAGCTATAAAATTTATATATCTTCGGTCATCGACTAGGGGAACTTTAGACTTCACGAATTTATTAGGGCTTTTTTAGTCATTTCCCGAAAACCTCAGCTCTTCCTCGGCTTGCTGATTTTTCCTTTCCGAAAATCCTAGCTGACCTTTTTTCCTTTCCGAAAATCCTACAAGCTGACCCTTTTTTGTACCCAAAACGAAATTTTTATCTCTCCAAAAATAATAGGCATTAATTTTCTCATATTTCCCTAAAGAAAACTCCAAACTTTATATCCGAATATCTGAGGCGATTATGTGCCTTATACAATTGTTATTTCAAGAAATTTACAATATATAGTACATTCGTACAACCGGAACTGTACCCAACGACTGACAATGATATATACATTACAAAATAATGCCGTCTGATGTTTCTCCATCAACATTTTTAGAGTACGAAATAACGGGGTTGATTTTAGGCCAAGGGAACTGCACAACTAGTTCGAAATAGCGGGGAGTTCGAAATAACCGAGTTCGAAATAGCCGATAGTAAATGACTTGCTTTGGTCCAATCTCGACCCCAGAGCCCTTCTCTTTTGCGCATCAAAGCAGCGAAGGTCTGGGGTCGAGAATGGCTTTGGTCGAGAGAGTCTGGATCTGAACAAATCAGGTGTTTTGGCGCTGGTTTCAACGGTCGTCGAAGCTTTTATGGCTGGTGTTGGAAGGAACTTTTACTGCCTAAAAAAGGTTTTCTTCTCGGAAAGCCGACTTTATTTACCAAGTAGCTGTATGGCGTCTTCTTACAGCAGACCTCAGATGCATGGGTACGCCTTTTAAGCCAGTCTCTTAGTGCCGTTGAGTGATGTCAATTCAAATTTTGAACGTCGAAATCGTGCAGTCGAGTCAGTTGATTTGTTGAGCTAAACAGCTGCAAGGTAAGCTTGGCTTTACTGTTTCTATACTCCGTACGTAATTATATAAGCTTATATATTTTCGCTATAATAACGAGTAGCGAACTTTACAATATGCGGACAAAGATAAGCTTTTATAAATTGAAACAATTTGAGCTCACTGGCTTTGATTTGGTCACAATTGACCCCCCAAAATGTGAGTGCTTGATTGCATGCATTCGGTTTCTGAACGCAATTTAACATGAAATCATTCAAAATATACCAGATATTTAAAAAATTCCTAACAATGTACATTGTAGCATGTGAGAACAAGCTAGTACATGTAAGCTCAACATAATTATATCATGACACAAGTGCCTAATTTGCACTTGCATTTCCATGCCACATGAATGTTAAAATGGGTTTTGACAAAACACTGACTGAACCCTTACTGACCCCCCCTAACTGACCCCCTCTAAAATTCACTGGTAAAATGAGAAAATCAAAACAAAATCCAGAACAATACAATGAGAGACTGAATCAAGCTCATAAATACAATTTCAGCTTACCTGAAATTTCTAAGATGGCGTACATGGAAGTATGGCTCAGGTCTACTGACTCTACGTTTTCATTACAAGTACAGATTTTTTCTCTGATAAACAAGCGTGTGAAATAAGTTGTCACATCATAAAGTATGTTAGCTGTCTCCAGGAGGAAACTACAGTAGGACTCCCGCTATCTTGAACTCTCAAGGGGAACGAAAAACAGTTCGAGATAGCGAGGAGTTCGAGATAGCCGATAGTAAATGACTGAAAAACAAGGGCAAGGGGAATTGGTTTGAGTTCGAGATAGCAGGACAGGGGGGCAGGCAGCGCCCTTTCATCTTGCCGCTTTTCCGCTATACATGATCGCACAAGTAAAGAAATCTGTCAATCATTCGAGAAACGTACCTCTACGGGAGTTTGCTGTGGAATTTTCATCCATGGTGTCCCACAATGACCAAAGTTCAGTTAAACAGCAACCGAATCGTTCCCATAGATGTTTGAACGTGGAATCGCCAAAATATTTCTGAACAAACACAAACGCAGGTCATGTCCGCCATCGTCCGCCATGTTTATTTTAAACAAACCAGTACTTAGTCTCGCTCGGCCAAATTTCTTAAATGTGCAATCATGTATACTAGGTCCCAGGCCTCGCTGCTAGCCCCCCTGTAGCAGGGTTTTCGAGATAACCAAGTTCGATAGCGGGAGTCTACTGTAGCTATAAAAGCAACAAAATAAACACACACAGCAATGGCTTCCGGTTACTGCATTGTGCGTGTGTGTTTACGTTGTTGCTCTTATAGCTACACTGTAGTTTCCTCATGGAGATACTGTACATGTACATGTAGCTAACATGCTTTATGATGTTACAACTTATTTTGCGCTCGTTTATCCGAGAACAAAACCTGTACTTTCGATGATACTTGTAAGGAAATCTTGAGAGTCAGTAGACCTACATGTAATAGCCACACTTCTGCCATTTTGGTAATTTCAGGTGAGCTTAAGTTTATTTATGAACTTGACTCAGTCTCTCATTGAATTTTTCTTAACTTTTGTTTTGTTTTTCTCATTTTCCCAGTGAATTTTAGAAGGGGTCAGTTGACCGGCGGTCAGTGTTTTGTCAACACCCTGTTAAAACATTTTTTAAGAAATCATCATGAAGTGTGTATGGTTGGGTGTTGATTGAATGTGATTAATTAATTAAACTTTCAGTTCCATCCATTCCAATTAGTAATGAATAATGAATACAAAACTAGTAGAATGGTAAAATGGCCGTTGAGGCAACCAAATTCTTATCTTGTGATAGCCGTTTTGTTGACCATGTTATGGCCTGTTCGCACCACTTCACTTCGCACTACTTTGGTTTGGTGTATGCAAAAAAAATGAAATTTTGTAATGACAATTTTGTTTTCGTAATTGTGTTCGCACTTGAGACATGTGAGGTATTTGTATAACTAGAAACATCCATCAAATTAAAATAGATACCAAGATCCGAGAAATTGTTTTGTACTTTTCCGTTTTCTTCTCTTCCGCTTTCATTTCCAGCAGTCTCAACTTTGTTAGGGAGTTAGGAATGATTGAATGATTCAAAGCGCCTTCAGACTTTTAACTTGTTTGAAAGTACCGCTGCTGGGCAGAGAGTTGAGAACAGTACCTAGCGAGCAGCATAAACAGTTTAATTTACTGGTAGTACAGAGACTGTACATCATCTGCCTGAGAATAGCATCGGGAGCCATGATAGTTTGATTTGCTTGGGATCAATTGCGATATATGATAACTTGATGAAGGTTAGCTGTCAATAAAGAATAGATAATAATTCAAGCCTAACAAAACATCTTTGATGTTTGGTGACATTCGACAACATTTTGGTAGGCAAAAAAATTGTTCGCACTTAAAATAGCTTCACGTTGACATATTTTTTTGCAAAACAAACAAAATTTTGTGTAGTGCGAACAGGCCCTTATTGGTAAAGTTCAACTTGCGATGATCAAGTTTCAACTCACATTTGCATCTACATGTATTCAAGCATAAAAATTCAAGCATGAAACTTGCTGACAGGGTGAACATAATGATTTTTTTTTCAAGAAAAACACTATGTGAACACATCCAAGGCAATATTTATATCTTGACAGATGCGCATTGAGTTGGCATTTGATCATTTCAAGTTCAGTACTTTTAAATGATCATGATCTTTGTCAGCCATCTCTTGCACATTTCAGGCCAATTTAATACATGTAGTACACTGTTAGTTTTCCAGTCCCATATATAGTTGTTAACTTTGCTGCTAATGTTCCTCTGTTGTTTGTTGTTACTTTGTGTTGTGGATGTGAACTGTAATATAATGGTACATTCTCAAAGCTTATCTTTTGATTCAAATGTCCCCGTTAACATGTTCCTTTTCACTTTGATCTTAGGAGGTATATTGTACATGTATCTGAATATAGTCAAAGAGAATGAGCATCAAGGAATACAAATTTGCTTTACTGGCAACTGGATTTGTAAGAACAGGAGGAACCGTGGATGTTTTCACCTTTATTTAATTATCTACATTACATCTATATTACAAGTTAATTTTTTGATGCACTGGTTATCAAGGAATACAAATTTGCTTTACTGGCAACTGGATTTGTAAGAACAGGAGGAACCGTGGATGTTTTCACCTTTATTTAATTATCTACATTACATCTATATTACAAGTTAATTTTTTGATGCACTGGTTTAAAATGATTTTAGGTTAAAATGATTTCAAACTAGTTTTATTTTCCTTTGTCTTAGGATTATGGTAGTAATTCTGGAACAAAGGAAAATAAAAATTGAACTATTTTGAGATCATTTTGACCTAAAATTCATTTTAAACTACAATATATTATTTTATACATGTACTTGTGATCTTTGTGTCATTTGTTTGAGCAGATAAGTTGGTTTGTGAAATGTCTTACTAGATATCCATCAAACATTAATTTTAAACACCCAACAAAACAAATTTTGTTTTGTTGGGTGTTTAAAATTCAGATACATGTATGTAAACTCTACATGTACATGTATATACAGTACAAAGCCTTAAATAGCCTGAATTTCAGCCGTCTCCTCTGTCGCTTAATCCTGAGAGAGACTTCTGAATCAATTGGCCCCTATAATGCTGTCTGGTGATGTCATGTCGCTTTCGATTAATTCATGCAGAATGTAAAAACAATATTTTCATGCGGTATATTTAACAATTATTCTATGAGCCCGCGTTGGATATGAGAGGATAAATAGCCAACGAGCACGTAACGCGAGTTGGCTATAATCCTCTCTTATCCAACAAGGGCGAGAGAGATTGGTCGAGCGGCAAAATTCCTCGCTCCTAATTGGCTGAGCGCGCTGCACTTAGTTGGCTTCTTGACGGCGGGAGTTTTAGCAGAATTTTCAAACACAGCGCTCGCTTGTACGTCGCTTCGGAGTTTGACTTCAGTTTCCCAAGTTATTTGATGAAAAAGGAACGGAAACCGTGTGATAGCTTGAAACGAAATTCCGAAAGCTGAATCTCAGTGTTTCACTCGAAGCAACAGAAGATTATTTCAGTTGAAAACTAGAAAACTTGCATCAGCTAGACACTTGGCGAGTTTGCGACGAAATTCATTCATGGCTGCCAACGGACTTCTTCGCTTCACCTCTGTTAAATACGGGCTTCATCACGTGCAACCCAGAGTATAAAAGATCACAGAGTTTGTTCAAAGAAAGAAGAAGGTCAAATTAAACCGGATAAATTAGCTCTACAAGTTTGTTTGGACTCGTCGTTTTCTCACGGTTTTGTCGATGTAGGATTGACATGTCAAGCAGCTCGCAGCGGAAAGCCGGCTTCAAAACATGTAAACAGGTGAATAAAATTACGTTTTACTTGGCTTGATTGCAAGCTTGTTGTTTTTTTTATTTTCACGACTTACAATTTTCTCTTAAGATTTACATAACAGTCAAGGGTTTGCTTGATCTTTCTGTGTGATTTTTGAAAGGAATATCAGTTTGTTCCGCCGCGGCTGAATTTAGCTTCGCGGCGCTTTGAAGGTTTTCCGAAAATTTTGCCCTCTATGTCATAAACAAGTAATCTCGTGTTTCCCTGTAAAATTAAGGATTGATATCACTTGTGTTTTCAGAAGTTGCAGAAATTGCCCTTGTCGCGCAATTTCTGCAACTTCTGAAAACACGCGTGATATTAATCCTTAATTTTACTCGGCCCCATGCGATTACCTATACTAATCTTTAGTTACATGACATCAGACTTAGTGGTTGGACAAGTGGTTGCAGTCACACCAATTATTTCTAAAAAGAAATGTCAAAGACCGCATTCTGATTGGCTCTTTACTTCCTAATTAATGTTAAACCCCAGCATCCAGCTTGGGTATAATTTCAGTTGCTTTCTATTGTTTTGGATCCCTAATTCAGAAGCGTAAATTTCCAGACTATACATGTAGTTAGAGTAAACAGAGAAGAGGTTACATACCGAAATAGCTACATGTAACTAAAGTTAGCTCTGTCTTTACTAAGTTAACACCTTTGATGTGACCGCAGCCAATATTGCTTTCAATAGGAATGTACATTGTATGTTTGTTTTAATATAACAACATTGTACCATACATTATGTATTTCCTGAGTTAAGTAATTTTGCATTCTCTATCTTTAGAAATTCATTCTGACTACTTTTTAGGGAGAATGGCAAGTTTATACATGTATATTCTTACATGTAACTTTCATGATTCATATTATGATTATACAAAATGTATTTGAGGAGCTTATACAAGGAAGAAGGATAGATGCATACAATGCACGTGTAATCATGAAAATATGGTATTTAGAAAATAATGATTTTATTGGAGGTATTTTATATGAGATGATATTGATTTATAAACATTACAATATACAATGTATAGTAGCCTTCGGCACTTGCAAGCTGACTAAATAACCAAAACTTCCAAAAAATTAACTTATAACTTAAATATAAGCCCATCTGGTACATATATTATTCACAGCATTTGTTATGTAACTATATTATCTTAGTTTTGGAATGCTGCAACATCAATATTACAGTTTTAGCTTATGACATTTCAAATTACCTCTAAGGCAAATATATATATATATTATGTATATCGATTTGTAAATGGGCTTTTTTGATGTTGATGCCCGTGTTGTTTAACCATAAATAACATGTTTTGAAAATAAAATTTGCAAAGAACAGATAGAAAAATATTGCTCCTTTTTCGATTTACATGTGACATGTATTTACTGGGTTCCTGACAAGCTGCGTTTTCAAATTTACATGTTACAGTATTTCCAAGGCCCCCTTTTCGATTTACATGTTATTTACAAGGCCTCCTTTTTCAATTTACAAGGATTTACAAGGCCCCCTTTTTCAATTTACACGGATTTACAAGGCCTCCTTTTTCAATTTACAAGGATTTACAAGGCCTCCTTTTTCAATTTACATGTTATTTACAAGGATTTACAAGGCCTCCTTTTTCAATTTACAAGGATTTACAAGGCCCCCTTTTTCAATTTACATGTGATTTACAAGGATTTACAAGGCCTCCTTTTTCAATTTACAAGGATTTACAAGGCCTCCTTTTTCAATTTACAAGGATTTACAAGGCCTCCTTTTTCAATTTACAAGGATTTACAAGGCCTCCTTTTTCAATTTACATGTTATTTACAAGGCTCCCATTTACGATTTACATGTTATTTACAAAATATTTACATGTTTGGTTGGCAGTTTGTCCAAAAATTTACATGATCATTCTCAATATTTACATGATCCACTCCAAATATTTACATGCTTTTTACAAGATCGACAAGATCATGTAAAAGGGGAATGATCCTGTCAATTATCATTTACAGTATCTTTACAGGTTATTTACAGGTTATTTACAAGATTTACATTGATTTACAAACTTTGTAAATTTTCAACTTTTCCAGTGAGACTCGCCACTTTGTTTCCATGGTTTATTGCAACGTAGTCGAATCAGGTAATATTATTTCTGCGATTAAATTTCTGCGGCTTGAATTACCGGTGCATTCGATGCGACTGAAATGCGACGTATAAATTGGGCCTAAGGTTACCGTAGACCTTCGCGGGTGTCCTTCGCGAAACAAATTATAAGCGCGCTGTTTTAAACGCAACTACCACAAATTATATATCACTGTAAAGGTTATGAAATGCACTATCCGATAACAATTGTTTTGTTTCAATTGTATCTAACCGTGAGGCGCAACACTTCCAAAACGAATTGATCGAATATCGAATTCGAGCGCACAAACAAAACTACTGCATTATATCAATCACAAGGCGTTAATCTTCAAATCCGTGTGAGGCTTTTTCGATTTTCCTATTGGTTGCTTTGCATTTTTTCTGCCAAGTTTGCTTATCAAAAATGTACCGATACGTGTTACGATGAAGGCCATTGCGGGAGATTCATTTTGAAAAACGGAAATCCCTCACAACGTATTTTTGTTTGATGTCTTGGAAATCTTCGGGCCAAATTTCAAGGCAATCCGTTAAATTCTCATACCCTACTATCAATTCGTTCAAAGAGGAACCACTCGCGTAGAAACGAAGTCAGTTTTTTTTCGCTTCTAAAGGTTTACAAGCATTTCACGCCTTTGCTGCGCCATATGTCAACACTGTGGATACCGCAGATGCCGACAGCCAATTGAGATGCAGGAGGCCCCGCCTGCGGAGTCCCCAGAGACTTTGCGCAAGATACTATAGTTCAGGATTTCTTTGCGATATGCCGGGCGGAAAAAAAGTCTTCCAAGCAGAGGGAAACAGAATCAGCAGCGGCATTAACGGGCCCGATCTCTCTCCATCCTAAAGAACAGCTGGAGGCCGAAATGGGGTCACCGTCCGAATAAGACGGAATAATAGGCGTTGCAAACTAGCTTTTCAATGTCCGAGTTCTTCTACGTTGTAGCCTTGATGGATATTTTTTACGCGTAGAACAAAGAAGTTGGCCCAGAAAACGCAGAATTTTCGTTTCTGGATGTTATTTTGGGACGTCACGGGAAGCCCTGCCGTTGACTCATTCTTATGACACTCTTGCGGGTTATATAATTGTATTTAAAAACACGTTTTTGTGGATAACTCGCGTGCGTTTCAAGGTTTTAATTTTTTTTTTTTTTTTTAATTTAGCTAAAATAGTAATGTTTAGTTTGGCCTGAATCGGTAACCTTAATTAGATGCAACGCATGATTATTACAAGTAATAATTTATGCATTAAGTTCGGCTCATGAAAAGTTTAGCGCGGCTCCAAAACCGACATTTCGGGCTGAGCCAGGCGGGAAGAACGGCTGAGCAGTTCAAAAAATTCAAATAGCCATCCTTAATTTATTTAGACACCGACGTTTTTTTATGTACGCAGAATAATTCAAGGTACTAGGTTCGGCTCAAGTAAGATTCGGCCTTACACACCTGTTTGGAAGTATAAAATGCACTCGCCTTTCTGTCGCATCTATTTCCGTGGTCCGACTTCCCTTTTTCTTTTTCTTTTATGATAAATAAATCACCATGAAAAAGATGATATTGAAGACGTCTGTGGAATAACAGACATCAATAATGACAAATATATATATACCGTTATCGTGAGTATATAGACAGTTAGTAACCCGCATATTGTTTCAGCACCGTAAAATATCCCATTTTTGGTATTTTTTTTTTCTGTGTAGTTCGGTAAATTGAAGAACGACTCTCTAATATCAACCCCTTATTTTTTTAAACGAGGAACCCTACATTTAATATACCTTAAAGATAGCGGTTGTCTCAAATCCTTTGCTGGTTTTGTGCTGAGTAGTGCGAAGTCGTTCCGTGTGATCAGCATATAAATTAAACAGCTTAAAGCAGCTGCCTTATAGAAGAGCTTTTAATTTAAAAGCTTCTATAATAACGTGTATTCATATGGAGCGATTTTTGACTTAATGACGCGGCATAGTTAATTATTCAGGGTTGCTTTTATATCCTGTTGCACGGATTTTTCCGAGTATGAAATGAAATATAATTTATAAGTAAAATAAAATGCTCTAAATTAAAGTATACGATTGTATCCATGTCAAGAAACAGCACTCATTCGTGAGGCTCTTGTTTTATAGAAACGGACTTGTCAAAATGTCATGATTAACACCCATGATATAACAGGCTGGCCGGTGCAAACCTGTTTTGCATTGTGCTTCGCTCTCGCTAACGAACTATTGTAGTCCCGCTAACGAGCTATATTGCCTGGCAAAGGTAAGCTCTTATTTATTAATAAATTGAACATTTCTGATTTTAGTACGATAGGAATAGAGTATCATGAACAGTTTTGTTGCAATTTATTCTGACCCTCACCTTGTCAGTTGCAATTGAAGTCTGAAGATTGTTCTAATTCACCACGTTTTATTTAGATTAGACTTCGAGTTGTCAAATTATTTTCAATTATTGAAATGAAAAACGGTTGTAGTGAAAGTGACTTGAATTAAAAAGGATGAGCGATTTTTTAAGGAAGAATGTTTTTTTTTTTCTCATGCAGATTTTGATGCAGTAAAAAAAAAAACAGAAAACAATGTCCGAAATTCGGAAGCAATAAATATGGAAAATGAAAGTAGTTTTGCTTAAATTTCTCTCATCGAGGTTTGATTAATAGCATTCAATTCAGATACAAATTTAGATATAATATCATCTCTGGTTCAGAAGCTGATTTATTATGGTGACACTACTGAATACTGAATAAAAACCTGTTAATAATGAATAAAAACATCGATTACTTATGCACAAATGGTTTCAATACTTCCCAACTAAACAAAAAGCATGCATTTAGGACTGTTTGTTTTAATTCTCGCCTTGGATGACAGAGATGTAACAACAGTCATACAGATGATCTGACAAACATTTCGATAATTTGGAGTGAGAGTGAGTGAGTGAGTGACTACGTATAATAACCCTCGCTTCTCGAACCATACTAGTTAAAGGACCCTAGTCAGCCACTCCTTTGTTTTTGTTGACATACTGGAATTACGGTATTACATTACACGTTGGCGGGTGACCTCATGTAAGAAGTAACATTGAAAGGTCAGATGCGAGATTACGTGCATGACTGTATGTTGAGTACAGGAGAAAACGTTAAAGATGCGGACGTCGAAATATATGTAGAAACTGAAATTGATCCTCTTCAGGTAAACCGTGAACATTAATTTTACGGCTCGCCAGTGGCAAATGTTCGCACCAGACGGAATGAAATCCGCGCGAGCGAGGAATCAACCGGAACAAATGTTGTCGTTCCTTCCGCAGACTGAGTGGCGAGTTTCTCTTCATTTAAATTTTTACTTCATACTTGTGTATCGGAAGAATAAATCTTTCGTTTGTATTTTGGTCTCTGAATGTGTTTAATTTATCACAAATGTGTTCTTGCAATAATACGTGCAGTCAGAAGAAGACAGCGAAGACGGAAGGCCGTCCTGTGTATTTGTGTCTCGATTTGAGCATCTCGGACGTCTGCTTTCTTGGCGCAACAACAACTCGGGAAACTGGCTATGAGTTAACCCTGCAATACCAATGCTATACTTTTCCTCGCATTCCAAAGGTTGAATATCGACTCGCGAAGAATAATTTTCTTCTTTTGTCCTGGAGCCTTCGGCCGTCCACGCTTTGGAAATTCGTGAGGCCATGAAATCATAACTTTCGATTACAAAACTTTAGCGAACGATACGACAAAACTTAGAAAAAATCGTTCAAATTGATGCACGAATAATTACACAAAGCTATGATAACAGTAACAGACTTCCAATTACTCGACTCGTCACGATGGAGAAAGATCTCGGTTCGCTATACAACTTCTTATCATTCTGGAGGCATCGAAAATGGCGAATTTCGCCGTCTGTGCGCGCAGTGCATTATGGATGACTAGGGTCCTTTAATAGATGGAAATGGTTATGAAGCCCAGCAAACTTCAAAGGAGCAAGCAAAGAGGCCAAGATTTATGTTGGAAGGTCCATGACCGTGCACATCTTTTGTTTTGAGCTCATACACTATTCATGAATTATGTAATTGCAACGTTTCTATTGGTTAGTTGCTTGAACACACGTAACCACCTATTGTATTTTGTCAGGTTTTGTGCACGGTCAACCCTCAAAATAGCGAACAAAACATATACTGTAACAGAGAAATTTAATAATAATAATCAACTTTATTTGGGGAGGGTGACACATAACAGTAATTCAACTGACGAGCTAGTGGCCCTCCGTCCTAAAACTATAAATACAAATACAATCAATATACCTAAATTATGGACAAGAATAATGAAATACAGCTAAAAATTACAATATCAGATTAAAATTGGGCAATGCTAAAAAACTTTACCGGGCTTCATAACCATTTCCCTTTATTAACTATGCTCAAACTCAAACTAGAAAGAGTTGACACTAGCTGCGCCCAATTTGTATGGAAGGACACATGGGTTACCTGCTGTGGTCTGCATGGTGTGCTGTCCATTATAATCATACAATACGATCCTGGCATATAGCACTATGGGTATTCCTTACGCTGTAAATGTACAACTTGAAGGTAATTCTTCACGTATGTGTGTTCTCTTTAGCTTTGTATTTTTAACAAGGAATGAAACGTCACAATTAATATGAGGAAACTATTATTATTTATTATTATTATCTATTAAAATAATAAGATAATCAAATAGTTGTGTCATATTTTGAGTGTACCTTTGAGGATTTCGTAAAAGTATTTTTGTGTATATTTGATATCGATTTCCAATGAATTTAGAACTGAACGTCATTACTGGGGATACGACAGAGTAGCAGCCGTTATAATTGTTCACTCCTGTCTTTCATATGAGCCAACTCGTGAATGATATTATATTGACGACAAAAATTAAGAATTTTAAATTGGCTTGGGCAGAAATGGGATTTTACAATACTACTAGTTTCAGGGATAGGGTTTTATACATATCTTCCTGTACCGGCGGTTGGGGAATTGGGCACTGATTTTCCATGTGCATTTGAGTAGCAATGCTTTAAGTTTGGGAATTTAACCCGCATTTTTGCCCTAGATGATATGAAATCCTTGCATTTCTCAACACATTAGATGGCTTAAGATCGATAGGTGCATAATCATGGTACATTGCATTTTCTTGTTTGCTCATTTCAAGTAATTTGATTTTAAGTTTAGTCAAAGTATACGTTTGTGAAGTATAGTGCGTTCATATATTTAGCATTTAAAAATCGAGTCACTCTATTTTTAAATGCTAAATATTTGCCAATTATTTTGGCTTCAATATGATGTTGAAGCCAAAATAATTGGCAAATATAGACTGATTCAGATAAAATTGGACTTTATTCACACAAAATAATAAACCTATAACAAGAAATTAATTACAGAAATATACCATAACACCAGCCTGCTTTTCAAGTGAAAATAACTGAAAAAATGCTTTGCACTGATATATCCAAATATATATAGACACTGCATTCCTTGTATATATTGGGTATACCCCCCCCAAAAAAAACAGCTTAATTTGCAGCTCCTGGTATGTCGGTTGTTATCAGATACTCACTAGACCTTAACAAATGTAACCGCCAAAAGTTCGGGTATGTGCAGACTCATCAATATCTTTTTGGTGTCCACATTTCATACAAATTGACCCTTGTTTCCAAATGTTGATTTGCTTTTTATCAATTCCGTCAATTTTGATTTACTTTTGTAATTTTGCTGACTTTCCACAAACTGTAGACTTCCACGAGCGCGAAGGGCGCGGTGAAGGGAGGAGCGCGAGTGAGTGAGAGGGATCTACTCCTACTCCAGAAACGAGAAGCGAAGGAATTTGAGAAAGTCTATAATTTGGCCATGCAAATAATAATGATAATGAACGTTTTCCTTTTTTTTTTTCATTTTGGACACACTTCAATCCAATCTGTGACTTCCTGTAGTGTGATTTATGACATATCCCATTTTAGAATAATTGTACCATTCTGTCCATACCATTTTAGAATAATACGGTTCTTGGAGTTAAAGGGTTAAAAACACCGTTCTGTAGCGTTTTCTTGAGTCTTAAAAAATCCATTTGAAGTTCGCAGTTCGGTTTTAATTTTCGACAGCTTGTTCATAGCTTTTTAAAACATTCTCAATGTGCTCATCTTCGACGATCGAGTTATTTTTTTTTCCATTTGGAACTCCAATAAAAAAAAAAACTATCTAAAAATATTTATAAGGAAAAAGTTTTAATTTTCATTCATTCAGTGACAGCTTCTAAAATTGTAATCTCGCACGTATTTCCGAGCCCGCGAGATTGAATTGGGAAACGCGATGGCTTAACGATTAGCGCGTTGGAAACAAGAACAGCTGATTCAAATAAATTCAAGAATTTGGTGAACGAGTGAATGGATACTTACACTTTTCAAAACATGTTACAAAAACCGTTTGCCTGCATAAATAAGATCAGAAGACTAACCGGTTATGGAGCAGACAGAGAGAAACGTTTTCGGGGTTGAGTGCAAAATCAGAAAAGAGAAAATAAATATAAGTCGTGCATGTGTTCTGTGCAAGTGAACATTTACTCATTAATAGATTTACAACAAAATCAAAACATAATACTGCAAAATTTAGAATTACATTTATTGAGATGTTTTTCAACAACTATACTGTATTATGCACGGACTAAAAACACTACAAAAAAGTAACAATGAATATATGGTAGCTTTAACATTGGCATAAACATCCCAGATGAATAAAATAATTACACAGCTATTTCAACACTGTAATAACCATAATTTAGAAAGTAACAACCCCTACTCGAGTTACGTTTTTTGTATTTGCCACTTTTACTTTACTTTTGGATTGATCTGCATATGATCCTGCAAAAGGAGGAAATGCTAACCTTCAATGTCCATAACAACTCAAACTGAGATGAAATAAGAGGTAGCTAATTTCACAAGTTGTCTGAATTCGAACTCTGATAAAAAAATTCCTTTACTTATGGTAGGGATTTGTTACTTTCAGAATTCGACGGTGTTACATGCAAACATGTCCTTAAATTATCTACATTGCATAATATAGTCAAACGTTTGCTAACAGTGACATGCACCTCCCGTCAGTTGACACCTCCAGTAAACAGATATCCTGATCACACGCTAGGTGTTTTCAATAAGCCGAAACCTGCTCTAAATAGACACTGTTGTTATGCTGACCACACGTTGCTCCCATTAAGCAAAACGTGCAATACAAATATACACATTTGTTATTCTGACCACACACAAATGCTATCTTAGGAACTTCAATAAGCAAAAACCTGCACTAAACAGATACTAACTCTGTTGTTAACCTGACCACACACAAATGCTATCATAGACTTTCTAATAGCCTGCAATAATGCAGAACCTGCAATACGCAGTATTTGCTATATTTGGTATCCTGACCACACACAAAAGCAATATCGTGCTTCATCTAATCCCAGTAGACAACGCTTCCACTATAACTTTATTCTGAGGTTTAGCCACAGACGGAAGGTGCTACTCCCGAGTGCTACTGCATCTTTATTATTGTATTTTTATAATCATTAATGTATAATATGAGAGCCGGTAATCTTACCTCGTGCAAGTATAATTATAACCTTGCTGCTACGGTAATAATATACTTAAGATATTAAATGCAGAAATTGACACCAATTGACGGCATAAACTAGAAACACTACAAAAGTTATACGATGATTAAAATCAGGTTTAATTTTTCTAAATTAATTCATGTTTGCATCCTCCTTTGTCGTGAACACGCTGAATGTTGGGAGAATACGAGAAGATCTGCTCATATAAGCGGATAGACGAGGCATTTTCAAGATTTTCGAGTGTTGTGCTAACACTCCCTGTGTTGTTGTTTTTTTACAGAAACAAATTGCAACTTATGAGATTTAGTTAAGAAAGCCTTTATTTTGTACACTTGTTTTTTGCAATGAGCTCTAAATAAACGTTTAAATACAAATAAAATGTAACAATTTGGTCTTAGTAAATGTTCAGAGGTAAGCTCGATTGTCTGATATTATTGTAGAATTCGTCAAGAAACCTGAAAGTGAGATCTGTGTTATTAGAATAATCTGTTGTAACAAACAGAAAGAAAACGAATAAAAGTCGAAATTCGATAAACCATGGCTGGTACGGAAACACTAATGATGATTATTTCTTGAGTTTATGGGACTAGGTGAGGAGCGTCCTCGTACGTCTTTTTTATCTATAAATTCAGGGTTTGGTAATGTACATTATATTTATGGTCTGTTAGGGCCTCCACAGACTAGGCCAAATATTATCGATAACTATTTAGTTGTCGATCATAACAAGTTGTCGATAACAAAAAAGCCAGTGTGTGAAGCTAGTTGTCGATAACTAAGGGCCTTAGTTATCGATAACTAGCTTCACACACTGGCTTTTTTGTTATCGACAACTTTTTTATAATCGTCAACTATCTCTCTAGTCTGTGGAGGCCCTAATGCATTATTTTAATGGTGGTTTTAATTGCGACGTCAAATTGTGCTAAAATGAAGTAATCAATTAAAATATTCCGCAGTTTAGAAGATTGAAAATAATATAAGAATCCCACAATGACGCTAAAATTGTACAAAATAAAGCGTGCGAAGATAGACGAAATATCTCAATAGGCAAACATTTAAAATAAAAAAAGCTTCATTTGAGTTGAGCATGGGCACGTGAAAATGTTATATCCAAACTGTCCTCCAAGCTGATGCATGGGCATGGAAATATTTGGTTGTGTTTTTTTTAATAAAAAAAAACAGAGCACTCTTTTCTGTCCTTCCATTTCCTTTTTCATATATGGACTTTTGATTGAATTATTCATTTATAATTCACACATGTAAAGTTGCTTGCTGCAATAAACTATTCAAGTATATTATGACTGTGTCAGCTCCTTTTTAATGTTTAAAGTAAATGGGGGTGGTCTATGTGGAAAACAATAACTCGGCCATGGTAAATGACTTTCCAATACAATTTCACTTGACAGTGATATAAAAATCCATGGCAACCGATCACGTGACTAAATAACTATTTACTTCCTCCGTAATCTTCAAAGCCTCTGTACACAAGAAAAAACATTTCACAATGAGAGTTTGAAATTAATTTTTACACAAGCATGTAATAAAATGTAATTGGAACGTCACGTGATCATTGAATGTCTACAAAAAACGCTTTTCGTTGTGTACAGAATAAAAATACAACAAAGAAAGGCTGACTGTTGGGATAAATGTGAATATATTTTTCAATATTTCGTCAGGCACGGCCTGGCTTCTTCAGGGAACTAACTCCAAGGGGAAAAAAAGGTTACAATTTTAAACACCAAGAGACAAAAGAATATAAGATTACAGGCAAAAAAGCGTTACAATTCAAATATATGAGAAACAAAAGTAAATATGATATGGCATGAAAGCTAAATACAATGTTTATAGTTATTCACGCCTGTTGATACTCTTGGGTTCAAAGCTTTCACCCCTATCGATAAGGTACGTCGCCTCTCGAGCTTTGCATATAGCGTCACGAGATGAATGTATGAGTTCTAATGACATAAATTATATGTCGGTGGGTGAATGATTGTCGGAAATAAAGTGATCTGAAACTGCAGTAGGTCTAGAGGGAAGGGGTGGGTCTGTTAACTGGTCGTCGGTGTTTTAAAATAAAAACCGGAATTGGAGTGTCATTTGGTCACATGGTATATTTCCATGGAAACGTCGATGTTAAATTAACTATTTAGTTAGGTCGCAAGCTATGGCCAGGTTTTTTGTACACGTTGTATGTCCTTTTCCAGGATAGATCACCCCCTAACTTTAGACTAAACAGTAAATGACCCACAATGCCCTTAATATACCTGAGTAACTTTTTTCACATTGAGTCCCGTTATATCCTGGTGCGGAGCTGCACTTGAATCCGTTCACAAGGTCTGTGCAGGTTCCATTGTTGAGGCAAGGATGACTTTCGCGATCTGATTCGCAATCTGATTTAAGATTAAAATACAAAAATTATCATAATACAATACTATAACTTAACATAGATGACGTGCTGTTAGCTTTTGTTCAATAAAACTAACCTATTTCACACCGTGTTTCTTGAAAGCCTGGTACACAGGTGCACTTGAATTCGTTCACAAGGGCTGTGCACGTTCCATTGTTGAGACAAGGATGACTGGCGCACTCATCGCGGATATCTGATACAATATTAAAATAAAAAGATATCATATATATTTCAACATAGTTCACGTGATGTTAGTTTTTTTTCCAATGAAGTAACCTATGTCTTGCAAAATTCTCGCTATCATGTTCTATCATGTGAATCGACTTTGATAACTGTTAGGTAGTAATACACAACTCGCAGAACATCTCAGGTGGTTTCGTGTTTCTTGACCTCTGGCGATATTTTGAGCTGTTGTGAGACATTTTGCATGA
Organism: Desmophyllum pertusum; assembly: GCA_029204205.1. Lineage (NCBI taxonomy): Eukaryota > Metazoa > Cnidaria > Anthozoa > Scleractinia > Caryophylliidae > Desmophyllum > Desmophyllum pertusum. The sequence continues at coordinate 500,144 of MU826360.1, forward strand.
AAAATAACCATTGGGATATTGGTTATTTTTCATGCAAAATGTCTCACAACAGATCAAAATATCGCCAGACGTCAAGATTGGGATATAGAAAAATATTTGTGGGAGAACCATTGTGATATTAAAAATAGGAAACCAGTACTTGCCTGTTTCACAGTTCCTTCCCGTGTGTCCTTTTGTACAAAGACACACATAACTGTTCTTCTCATAAAGTGATACGCACGTTCCACTGTTCTGGCATGGTCCACTTAAACATGGAGACTAAAATAAGAGAGAAAACCGGGTAGGATTTTTTTTATTAAGCGATCACTTTAAGCTTTCACTAATTTGCTATTTATGCCACTTTAACTTCGATAATTTTCAAACCTTTTGCGTTCAGGCATCAAAATTTGAACAAAGTCAGCTTTTGGATGCTTCTTTCAGCACATTTCGGACGTGATCACTTTTAACTACGTCCACCTATAAGGCCCAATTTGTACGTCGCATTAAGTACGTCGGTTCATTAAGTCGCATATCCGTCTTGTGTTATCGACTTGATAAGACTATGCGTTGCATTATTAAAAACTGGATCTCGGTTATTGGATTTCTAGCTTTTTGATTGGTTGAACGGAGACATGTTATCAGCTGATATCCCTGCTCCGACAAATATGAACGCGTAAGCGAGAAATAGAGCTGAATTTGTTTTTCTCTCCAACAAGGAATACTGTAATGGCCGCCGGCAGAATTGACTGAAGACGCAGTAACAAAACTGCTAGAAAATGCAACAAAGTTTGGAACGAAATATTTAATGGGAAATGCCTGCAAATACGCTACAAATCAGGGGCACCCAACGACAACATTTTCCTGTAGGTGTCAGAACGTCGTTTTTACGTTATAACCGTGCTTTTTGTGCAGTTTAATGGCTTATTTTTAAACGCTAAGAAAATGTATCTGTTCGGATACGTTAGCTGAACTTTCAAACTTCAGAAAATTTTAGGGATTGAAATCTTATTACCCGAATTTATGAGGTGAATTTTCCTTTCCGAAAATCCTAGCTGACCGTTTTTTGTACCCAAAACGACATTTTCATCTCTCCGAAAACAAAGGCATTAATTTTCCCATATTACGAAAGTTCGAGATGACATTTCCCTAACCGAATATCCGAGGCGATTATAGGCCTTTCGAACAGATATTTCACCGAAATGATCCGATGGGTGCCCCTGACAAATGCAGCCGTGAACGAGCACTAAAGGAAGCCTGAAAATATTTACCGGGATATCCGAAAACCAATACAAATCTGCAAAAAAATAAAAGTGAATGAAAACCTGTTTACACTACAATTTTAAGCTTAGCATATTCAGTATTGTTACCTTGTATTTCGAAAAGGCTTGTTAATTCCAGCTGTGCTAAGCTTTTAAAATCAGCACAATAAATATCGGAAACGAAGCATGTCGAAAGCATAAATATCGCAGTCGATCGTCAAGCGTTGGTGATGGTTCAATCGAAGACCACTTCACAGTGAAATTATCTTCGAAGATCACTCTCTTTCTCTCCATCCATGTAGATATTGACGCTTTTTCTTTGCTCTTTACGTCAGTAAACTTGATTTTAACTGGCTCAGTTTCGTTGCTTTCAACACAATAAAACAAGAAGTTCCGGTATAAAAGGGGCCTGGCCTGGCCATTCTAACACCTAGTTGTCAATCAGCCATCAAAGCGCAAATAGCTGACAAACAACCTGCGCTTTTTCTACGACCGTTACTGATAAAATTTATTTCATTTTTTTTCTAAGAATGTTCTGAACAAGTTATATCTTATTTTTGTTAATGATATATTTTGGTTTCATGAGATCTTGGCTCATGTTAAGTTTGCAGGACGCTTGACTCAACAACGTGCCACGACTGCAAAAATACAAATTTGCATTTCGCACCCGAAAGGTGTGAAATGTGGGAGGTGCCATCCCTTTTATAGCGGAACTTATTGTTTAATTCTGTAGTCGTGCACGATTTGCTAACCGTAAAAAACAACCCGTTCAGCTGTCCATTCAACTTGTAAAATGAATTTAATGTTCAGCTCCACAATTATTTTGGATCTTCCCCTTTTAAGCTAAACCATTTGCACAATTTTCCAGAATATACGGAACTTTAGAAGAGACAGAGCGATGATTAATCCGAAGAAAATTCATCTGTCTTGCTCTCTTTTCATTCAACTTGTTAACTTGCCGCCGTTTTCATACAAATCATGGTTCATTATTTAGGTCGAACTGAAAAATCACTCAGTCGATTTATATATTTTTTAATAGTAATACCGAAGTTTAACCTAAACTCGGGCGAATGGAATAATTGTTAAATACAGCATGCATGCATAAGTAAGTAAGCAACTTTATTTTACGAGGTTAAACACATAACAGTTAAACACTGATAAACTAGTGGCCCTCAAAGCATGAAGCAACGTGTTCTACTTTGTGTGATTATTGAGCTGATTTAAATTAAAGCGATTTCAACGAGAATTAATATTCGACGCGACTGCAATTCGACTGAAATGCGATGTATAAATTGAGCCTAACTCTAGTTAAACAAAATATGAACTTTTTTCTTTGACCAACAATTTTACATATACCATTGAAGTAAAACCGAACTGCAATATGTAATCGCATATAATTAAAAAATTAAACACCGACTGAAGTCTGAAGTATTCCTTAGCCATACAAGCCAAAATAGTTTCTAGTCTAGAAGCATTCATGAAAAGTTCCTTCAGATAACTGTCAAAATAACATGAAAGCGTGGAAGATGTATTATGTAGCATTTTGTACTTTCAGTCCTTTTCGATGTGATGTTCGATTTTTTTTTTAAGCTTAGAAGTTAATACGTTTTAATTTTCGGATGTATCATTTGTTCGGACGTTCAGTTCTGTCCGAAATTTAAACGTTCGACAATTTTCGAAGTTTTAACTTTAAAAGTATTATAAGAAGTCGTGCTTTGGGTGAATTTGCATTACCTATGCTAATTCGTGGCTTTTCATACACGAGGTATCTTTTTGTAAATTTTCCGATTCTGAAGTTGCTTCTCAGAGCTGCTGACTTTCTTTTTTTTTAGACAAAAGCAAACAACTATGGCAGTTTTACATGCGTGTCTGACGAACAGTGAACGGCAACCACAAGCACGTGCATTGGACGAAAATTCCCCAAAATTAAAAAAAAATGTAATATTTAATTTCATTATTTTCGCAAAGCATTATGGAGTTTTGGTGCTGTTAAGATGCATAGTACTATAGTAAGTTTAAATAAAATACAAATAAAATACCGACGAAGAGAAGGTGCCGCAAACATTTGAAAGCGCGAAATTTAATACCAAATAGACACCATGATATTCGCAGAGGTCCTTTGTAAATACCTTTTAGGAACAGTTTTCCTAAACAATCAAGTAGTCATAAGTTGAAAAACAAGAAGTTACTGAACTTTACGTACTTATCAAGTGTTTTGGTACTTTTTCGATACTTGTTTTGTTCAAAGTACTGTTGCTTTATCAATTGAACGTTAAATGGTGATTACAATTGCCATCCTCTGTAAAACAACAACATCAAATGAGCTGTTGGCATCTTCCACCCTTGTCGTGTAATCAGACGTACAACAAACAGTGAACGCAAAATCCTTCAAATCGCTCAAATTCGCCGTTTTTAACCACAACAATGACAGCAGACAACAGGTAAGGTAAGATTACGTTTATTCAGCAGGTATTTGTTCATATTTTTTTGGTGACTATTCACAATTCTACGAACCATGCATGCAGTAAACCCCATACATTTACTATAAAAGTCAAACAGTTTGTCTGGGCTCCCTGTGTTTAAACTGGATAACTAGAATTGTCTACGGAAAACACCTTGGTATATAATATATTTTAAGTCATCAAGACTTACCCCGATACTGAAGTGATGAAAAAACTGGTTTGAGATGAACTTGTCCGAGTTGTTGTACTTGTCAGATGGAAGCAACTCACACAAGATTCTTCCGCGATTGATATCGAAAAATGCAGCCAGGTTAAAGGAAAAACATGACGGTATGTTCACACACGCAATACCACATTCTCTACCACCTAGGACATAATATAATCTGTACCAAGACTTGTGATGTTTAAGTAGGAGAACTTGTGGTCCTTAAAGTTGGCAAAGGCAATACCACTGTGAGCACCTCGGCTTAAAGCTTGGTGACGTGCATCAATAACTTTAGGCGAACCTGTATTTTTATGTCAACCACGGAAAAATGAATTAGCACGAAGTGCTAAAAAGGCCTACAACAAGTTTGCATTATATTTAACAAAAAGTATATAAAAAGATCAAAATATATACCTTTTGAAAATCTTGCAGAGTTGAGCAGTCAGACAGTTGAATATCCCATCTCCCTATTTTTTAAACTCATTTTTGTCCCTCCATCCTACTTTTTTCGGCGGCCGTTCAGTTCCCTACCCCCTAAACCGTTTCTCTCCTATCTTCAAAATAATAATATTTTGACAGGGAGTCCATGTCACAATGGGGCCCTGTAAAGTAGATTAAACCAATGCGGGTAATGTAGATCAGTTATTGGGGAATATTTACCAGCTGCGTAAAATTATGCCTGATTTGAAATACCAGTTTAAACTCTTGCAAAATAACGACTTTATTAGGTTTAATTAAACTCTTGCAAATGTCATCTTCCGGTTGAAATCTGAGATCAGTCAGGTCAATCATGTTCAATGTAGTGTATTTCAACAGCCCCTGGGCCCAGTTGTTCGAAAGCCGATTATTGCTAATCTTGGGTTAAAAAAGGGAGGTTTCAATTTCACCTATATAAAAGTGTTTTCAACGCTAATGTTTTGTAGAGTTTGACATTGGTCAAAGTCAAAACTGAAGGGCAAAAAATATAAAGAGAACACTGAAAAGTTAAAAAACTGAAATAAAAATTGCTGTTAATCCTGGATTAGGTTAATCGACTCTTATAAATTAGTACATGATAGATAGATCATTTTATTTCTGTAAAACGTTTTTTCTAAGATGTTTTCTTAGAAGCATGAGTTAATTCTTGAAAGTTATGTAGTAGCAAGAAGATCTATGCAAGCGTGTTAGAGCTTTCCAAAGGAGCAGATCTACCTTAAAAAATTTCATAACTATTTATCAGCATGCTATATATAGATCGATCCATCGGCTCTGGTCTACAAATGTTATATAACGTTTGTAGACCAGGGCCGATGGATCGATCTATAGTCATTAGACTAGCTACGCCCCTAATGAGCCTTTATAATTAGACTCAAGTCATAGTTGGGACGGATTATATTTACGTTTGCAATCCACCGTACGGAAAAAGATGGCCGCTGTACATTTTAGCACAATACCTTGCGAACCTAACACAGCTAATAGGCAAATAGAAAGCCATATGTTTTTGCGAATTTCGTCCCTGTACTTACAACATTGTGTATGCCAGGTTTGAAGTTTTTAGAACTTTTCTGCGCGTTTTTATTAGCGTTTTTAGGGTTTTCGTGCGCTAAGAGTTATGGGTAAATGTACCAGTCGCCATCTTTTTCTGTACGGTGGATTGTATATGGAGCCAGATATTTCCCTTCAGAAGACGTCCTATAAGGATCTTACCATTTGGTCTTCTTTTATATCGTGAAAAGAGTCGATAACAGCATAAAGTGAAACTGGAGTTGGTTTCTCTAAAAGCAAGGAACAGAGGAAGACCATTATTAAACTTGTAAGATAAACTAATATACACAGAACGATAGGCTGATCGAACCTAAGGGCTTCCACAGACTAGGGCAGTTGTTCTCGATAACTATTTAGTTGTTGATCATAAAAAGTTGTCGATAACAAAAAAAACAGTGTGTGAAGCTAGTTATTGATAACTAAGGCCCTTAGTTATCGATAACTAGCTTCACACACTGGCTTTTTTGTTATCGACAACTTTTTATGATCGACAACTAAATAGTTGTCGACAACTATCTCTCTAGTCTGTGGAGGCCCTAAGATAGACTAATAATCAGCGAGGGTGGAATGGGCCGGATATTTAAAAAATCACTATATGAAATAGAGCAACATGCTATCCCATTCGAAAAATTAAAAAATTCCGTGGCTGCCAAAATTGGACGGGGATGTCACATAGAATCCCCCAGAGCTGTCTTATAGTTCCAGTAAATGGTAATGGTATTTATATAGCGCATTTTCTATAATATTCAAATGCGCTTTACAAATCAACTCAGCGGTGAGATCGGACGTCAGCTTGTAAAGGCGCCTGTGGCAGCCGCTATCAGTCCATTCATGATCTCACCCCACCCACCCAACCCATGAATACATGTGAACAGGCCAGACCACAACAACGGGGACTACGTCCTACGTTTCGAACAACGAACGAAAATCCCAGTTTGTCGACTCATAAAAGGTATGAACAGGTTGACGAGAACGCACGAATGCTGGCACTAACCCACGGAAGGCCAAGGCGAGAGAGACCTGGGACCTCGGGCGGTTAGGGTGAGGATCGAGGAGACGGCTGACTCTTCAGAGTTGGCCTTTACGAGATAGTAGCCCCTTGTTTTACTGTCAGCGTGCTTACCTCTGTAGTAAGGCCTTACTCGATTGTCGTATCCTTTGAATATGTTATCAAGAATGTGTGTTTTGTTGGGTGCTTCAATCCGTCCACGAAATAGCTCTTCTACGTCTTTTGCTCTAGGAATTTGACAGCAAAGAATGTGAATTGTCAATTACCATGACCACCACTATGCCTACCATGATCGCCACTATGACTACCATGACCACCACTATGACTACTATGATCACCACTATGACTACCATGACCACCACTATGACTACATTACTATCACTATGACAACCATGATTACCACTATGACTACCATGATCACCACTATGACTACATTACTATCACTATGCCAACCATGATTACCACTATGACTACTATGACTACCATGATCACCACTATGACTACCATGACTATCACTATGACAACCATGATTACCACTATGACTACCATGACTACCATGATCACCACTATGACTACCATGACTATCACTATGACAACCATGATTACCATTGTGACTACCATGACTACCATGATCACCACTATGACTACCATGACTATCACTATGACAACCATGATTACCACTATGACTACCATGATCACCACTATAACTACCATGACTATCACTATGACAACCATGATTACCACTATGACTACTATGACTACCATGATCACCACTATGACTACATTACTATCACTATGACAACCATGATTACCACTATGACTACCATGACTAACATAATCACCACTATGACTACTATGACTATCACTATGACAACCATGATTACCACTATGACTACTATGACTATGACTATGGCTCCTCGCTCTAGCTCCTTGCTCCGTTTCCTGGAGACCGCCTGAACCTTCGAAACCCTAACCTAGGCGTTTTGCTCCACCGACCCCCACCCCCTGCGTCTAACTACCCACCATCCTCTCTCTCTAATGTCGTTCCCATGGGTTAGGCAGGTAACCATTACATATCGCGGGCTCAACCTCGTGAATAATTTAATACATAAATTAATATGTGTTTATTGCATAAATTAATGTTAACGCCATCGAGTGAAAATTTACATATTTGTCCCCCACAGCTATACTCGTTTCATTAATCATTCACGAGTAAAAAAGGTGTTAGAGCTGTAGACATATTATTTTGAATTTTCGTCTACCATATAACAAAAAGAGGCTCATGTGCCTTGATATTAATTTTGGTTTTTCTTCCTGTAGTAATGAGAAGTTTGACATTTATTTTCGATCTTCTAGAAATCATAATAACACAATGCGCCATAAACGATAGATAATTCTCCGTTTTCCTTGTCATAAGCCATCACATTTCAAAAAACACTCAGGCAGATAAAAAAACATTCGATTCAATAAACTACAGGAAGATTAATAAAAATGAAAAGAACAAGAACTTTCAAGATCTTTTAAATGGCGTTAAGGTTTTTTTAGGGACGGAGGAGGAATTATGACAAGTTTAGGGGATGGAAAAATGGAATTATACATGCATGCAACTCCGGATGTAATGACAACGATGTTTCCTTTGGATTTCCTTTACCGGGACGAAATTTAAAATAAAAATGAATATAAGAAGTTTTCAGTAGTTTGTACACAAATGACGTTGAATAAGTAACATGATGTTATATAGCATTTATGGTGGTGAGGTTATGCTCAGTTTACCTCGTACATAGTTAATAAAGTTCTGTGTTATATTTTGGGGGTTAACCGTACACAAACCTGACAAAATACAATAGGTGGTTACGTGTGTTCAAGCAACTAACCAATAGAAACGTTGGGATTACGTAATTCATGCATAGTGTATGAGTTCAAAGCAAAAGATGTGCACGGTCATGGACCTTCCAACATAAATCTTGGCCTCTTTGTTTGCTCCTTTGAAGTTTGCCGGGCTTCATAACCATTTCCCTCTATTAACTATGCTTCGTACTATCGCGTATAAAACATTTAACATAACTTTAGTACGGATGTAGCCGAAAATAAGTCGCAAGTTAACTAGTAAAACCCGAAAGTAAATTTAAGAACGTTATGCAATGACGTTTGAATTTAACCCATATTCGTCGCTAATGTATTCACCTGTTTTCATCCATGTTTTACCAGTAACGAGAAGAAAACGAATCTGTAACATAACAAACAATGCAAGTAAACGCTGGTTTCTGCATTTTCCGACACTATTCAGGCCAACGCCAGCTCCGCGATCTTGCACGTCAGACATCGTTGAGTTGTATGAAGTTAGCAATGCCAAGTAAAAGCGTTTTTATTCTCATCGGACTTAACTGCAGCTCTGTATATGTGTTAATTAATTGATGTCGGCAGCACTTCAATAATAAAACACCTGTGTAAATGCCTCTAGGCCTGTCATCACTGACCTTTAAATTAAAACAGTCAATGTTAAAATATTGCAATATTCAACGTCCTTATTCTCGTTGGGGAGCTCAGAATTTTTTCTGAGTATTTCGACTTGAGAGCATTTCTTCATTTCTTCATTCCACTCAACTTTTCCTATCTGTCTCGTGAATAAGTAGCAAATAAATTTGTCATTTCCTTCAGTAACTGCTTTCTTTTCTTTAATTTTTTGTTTAGTATTTGCTCGACATAAGAAAGGACAAATTTTGGCATTTTTCGCTCTAACTGTTGGACAGTATGATTATCAAACCAAGACAATATTTGCTCACAGAGGATGCTAATAGATATTTGGCAACATACAGCTATTTCAATTAACGTTGTCGGATAGAATGAGGTATTAAAAGTAGCTGCACGCACAGAATACTAATTAGATATAATAACATGAAAAACATTAATTCTGACTACACTAGCACGATTCATTCAATGTGAAATATAGTTTATTTAGGATGAGCCAGTCAATTAACTCATTCATCAACATATTCAATACTGAAAGACATTTATACAGCTTAAATACTCATACAGTAGGCCTAGGCCTGTACTACGTAGGTGTACCACGCCAGATAACCACTAAAAAATAGGCCCGCGACGCGTGCTCATGGCTACTGCAATTTTTACTCAGAGAATGCGCATACATGTAGCCCATGAACCGAGTAAACGGAATGGGTTACGGACTCTCGTGATTTCAATCAGTAAGGTGGATTCTCGGAAATGCCGTGAAAAATTAACAAGTCGATACTAAAACATAAGATGTAGTCTCGCAATGGAATGATTACGATGGGAAATAGGAATACGGATGAACGGAAGATGGACTTGTTTACAACTGTATTTGGGCTAGACGCTTTGCTGTTTTAAAAGGATTAGTCTTCAAGGAAATCAATACTGAAAACTTTGGAAATTGAGGTTAGTTTACTAATATTTAGTTATTAGTTTCTTGTGATGAGAGAAATGACAGCCCAATCCACTGTATATACATATGTGTGACGGTTATTTTAATGTAAACATTTTTATTTGGCAAATATTTGCCAAGATTCGTAGTTTCTGAAGTTACATATTTGAAACTATTAATTATTAAATTAATTAATTAAATTAAATTAAATTAAATTAATTAAATTAAATTAAATTAAATTAAATTAAATTAATTAAATTAAATTAATTAAATTAAATTAATAATTAAATTAAATTATTAATTAAATATTAAAATATTTAATTAATAATTACGTGTGTGAAAAAATCTCGTGTGAAAGTTAATTATTTTTCTCAGGCGTTAAACAATGCGTATGCATACACAAATTCGTTAATAGGAACCGAAAGATTGAAAGAGTCACATTTCTTTTTCATTAAAAGCAATTTGATTTAAATTAAACTTAAACCTGGTAATTCCTTCAGCTTAGTTCCTACGTACGTTCAACTGGGAGCCTGGGAACGGGTTTGTGTGCCGGCTCTTCCTATCTCAGGAAGTCATTTCGTGCCAATTCGAGTAAGCGGGAGGGGAACACCTGGGTTTGGTTACTAGCCTTTAGTCTTTTAATTGCAAGTATTTCCTGGCTGTTTATTTACATAACAAGTTGTCACGCGAAGATGTGAATAGTGAAGTGACGACATTATTGTCTGATTTCCGTGAATTATAAACAAACTACAGGTTGTTGCTATAATAGTTTTAGATACATGTAAATGTAATAATGCATGAACAATTACATAAAAACAAGCACAAACTTTGAATTTGAATTCGTCACGCAAACCCGCTACATGTTTGCCACGTGCATGGCTCAACTCTCACAAGACCTTCTCAATGATAGGTCAAGACTTCGTTCTCTGAGTTGTCGCCGTTGAGGATAGTGCAGCAACTTTGTTGGTTTTGTTATTTTTTTCTTTGGCGTATTGCATTTGATAACCCTACCCCTAAGGCAACATATCTTGCTTTGGCTAACCACACTAAAATAATCGGGCCCGTAGGGCGAGGGGTGCGACAGGTGCGTCCGTGGACCGATGGCTGAAAAGAAAGTGAATTAAGAGCTATAATTCGCTAACTGGAAATGAAGCCTGAATCAACGAAGTTAACATCGAAGGTCCGCCATTTGTAGATTTGCTGGGTGACACATTTAATTTTGGACCAGATCTTGAGATTCTAAAGCTGAATTTAACGTTAACGATAAATTCGACCTAAAACCCTCATCCGAAATTTTAATCTCCAGGCTCTATCAAAATGAGAGAAGACTGGGTACCCCAATAATGAACTGCAAAAGGGGTCAGGCCGTGTGTCAAATGTGTAGTTGGATAAAATGGACCGAACAGAGCCAGAAGTCACTATGAATAGGCTCCGCGATGGGTGAAAGGAAAAGCGAGCCGCGCGTAGACTGGGAGAGAGAGAAAGGAGCCCTCTCTCCCAGGCTTCGTGCGGCTCGCTTTCACGGAGCCTATTCATAGGCTAGAAGTCACAGAAGAGCGAAATAGAAAGGCCGCAGCAAAATCCTGTCAATCGATAGATACCTTTGTCCGTAAATTGTAAATTACATGTCACATAAAGTTTCTCGTTTGTCAAAAATCCATTGTGAATTTAAAAAGTGCAAGAAATGTTTATGTTTAAACCACAGGCAGACCATCCTATGTTTGAGTGGTCAGTGTTTACATTATTCAGGTCACGAACTACAGACTTACTGTGACGGTTGAGATTTGGTTCACAAGTTTAGATTTAAGAGTCAACTTGATCTGTATTATTCAATAGAGTCAGAGGTCTATAAACTAGAGGTTTCCATCTCTGGTATTGGGTCTTGGCCCATCAGATTCGCAGTTAGGCTATTTTTAGACATTTTTCGCGCGAAACCAGCAGCCAATCACGTTGAATCATTTTTAATGATATGCGAGCGCTACTCAAAGGCAGAAACTTTGCCGGCCAAGGAAAAGCGAAAAGCGTCACAGCAGAATGTAATAATTGTTTAAATACTTCACTAAATTTAGGTCAAACTTCGGTATACTTTTTGTAAAGCTACAAGTCGACTGAGTGATTTTTCAGTTCAATCTAAATGAAGCATGATTTGTATGAATTCGGCGGCAAAACTTCTGGCGCGGTGTCCAGTTGGCAAGTTGAATGAAAAGAAAGCAAGACAAAGTTTTCTCCGCGGATTAATTAATGTTCACTCAATTTCTCCAAAGTTACGTATATTCTGGAAAATTGTGCAGATGGTTTAGCTTAACATGGGAAGATTCGAAATAATTGTGGAGCTGAACATTATATTCATTTTACAAGTTGAACGGACAGCTATACGCAGCCGAAGGTTTCACTTGTTTACATGTATACGGCGGGCAAAACTTGCGCGACTACAGAATTAACGAACGTCTGAGCTTAAAATCAAGTTCATTGAAGTAAAAGAACAAAAGAAACCCTCATATCTACATGGATGGAAAGAAAGAAAGTGGTCTTCGAAGAGAATTTCACTGTGAAGTGATCTTTGAATGATTGACTGTCACGAACGCTTGATGAACTGCCGTATATCTGATCCATGGATATTTATTGTGCTGATTTTAAAACCTTAATTCAGCTGGAATTGACAAGCCTCTTCGAAATACAAGGTAACAATACTGAATAGACTAAGCTTAAACTTGTGTTGTAAACAGGTTTTCATTTTTTGGACGAATTAAGCTTAAATAATTGTCTGATCTTCCCGTAAATTAATTTCAGGCTGCCTTTAGTGCTCTTTCAGTCGCATTAGTTGTACATTTTACAGGCATTTCCCATTAAATATTTCGTTTCAAACTTCGTGCATTATTTAGTGGAATTAACTTTTGTTTGATTTAGAAGGGCCAAGGTTTTTTACTTAATAATTTTAGCCAGCGCTTCAATCGACGAACAAACCGTCTTGAACAAAAATTGTCGAGCTGGCGCGTTCACTGACCATTTTTGTGGCGTAATTGGCTGCTGGTTTCGCGCGAAAAATGTCTAAAAATAGCCTAACTGCGAATTTGATGGGCCGCGCGCAATGCTAGATGGAAACCTCTAGTTATAGACCTCTGATAGAGTTTAAAATATATGTCAATTGAGTCATGTGTGCTGTTATTTTGTCATTCCGGGCTGTTTAAGACTTTTTTTGGCGAGATTAAAAATTCGGCCTCCTACCGGCGGGACCCCCCCTACAAACTCGGGAGGCACTCGAAAGTTAGTACACGCAATCCCCTCCCCTTTCGCACACCCGCTTAATACGGACACCCGCTTATTACGGACAGTTTTGTTTGTCCCGACGAAAAGCTCATATATTTGCTGCCGCTGTGAGTGAGCCTGAAGCGAACGAACAAGGCAGCAGACCTAATCGGCAAAACATTACAATATAGGGCCTTGAAACCAAATTTTCTAAGACCGCATGGAATTGTGGTTATGCGCGAATGGAACAAAGTAAGATGCGCAGTTCCACGTGCTCTCTCTTTCTCGACAGCTAGGCTCAGACCGCATGGAATTGTGGTTATGCGCGAATGGAACAAAGTAAGATGCGCAGTTCCACGTGCTCTCTCTTTCTCGACAGCTAGGCTCAGAGGTGAGTTATTTCGTTGCTCCGGTTTTTTGTTGCTACGCGCTACCCGTCTAAGACATTTAAGTCAAAATCATACCCTGCGTATATATTCCCCGTTTAAGACCAAAAAAATCGTAAAATATATAACCCGTTCAAGACAAAAAGAAGACAGAAAAAAATAACAATTATTGGGGAGTCTCACCCCCGTGGGGAAATGTTTCAAAAGAAGATCACTGACAGAGAAACCTGGAGGCGGTGAAACGTGAGAGTTCGCGATAATAATCAATAATCGACAACTGAAAGTTCGACGAGGCCGAACACAGGCTGCTCTAACGAAAGCTGCACACTTCGCCAGTGGCTGTTGGAGTTAACGTAGCAGATAACTAGTATACCTGATAGGTAGAAAATGCTGCCGGGGAAAAGGAAAATGTAACAGTATGCGCATAAGTAGAAGTTTGAATGGAAATAGTGTATTTACCGTATAGTTTTTTCGAAGAATTGTAAGGAAGTATATTCTTCTGTTTTTGGAAATGTTTACTAACGGACCAGAAATAAACGGTCCGCGATGCGTACATGTGTTGCCGCTTACATGGACATCTAGTTGTCGTGAACAAACTTTCAGTTAACCCATTGACGCCTGGCAGTTTTAGCGCGAACCCACCCCCTAAATTCCCGTCTCTTTTACGGCATTTAGTTTAAAGACTTTAAACGCACGAGTCCCAAAAATAAACCATATGCGCAGTAAATTTAGACAAATAATTAGTTCCTGAAGTTAGCTTTTATTACAAATAGACATACATAAATTAAAATACATATCAGCTGTGATAAATTGTTCACAAAACACTTGAAAACCGCTATCAAATTTTCTTCACCTCCACGCGTCTTTGTAGAAACTCCAAAAAATACAAAAACTGTGTAAAAAGTCCTAAAATATATCATAATCTGTCTTTGTTTGATCCCAAAGAGATATTTTGGTGACAATGTCTTCGTAGATTATAACAACAGTAAATAATAACAATTTAAATAAACTACAAATTACACCTCATGCAAGATACTCTTTAATAACTTGAACTCTGATTTAATTGATTTGAACTTTAACATTAAACGAATAAATCGAACAATATTAACTTTAACATTAAATTAATAAATCGAACAATATGAATTTTTAACATTCAGCACATGACGCTGGTTTACAAAAATGTCGTTATCAGTTAAGTGAAGGTATACGCTCACTTTAATGATACTCCTTAGAAATCTGTTTCTTAGAGTTTTACAAAGAGCAGTCAGCCCCATGTAAACAAGCTCTTCATAAAACATCTGCAACTCCTTATGGAGCACCCAACGAGTTAACGAACAACAAAAGCCGTTGCTTACATTCTCAACAAGCAAGGCCTTCTCGTTGATGTTTAATCTTATATTGACGATTTTTACGTTGCCGAGAGAAAAAAACTCGAAAGAATATATTTTGATCGCATGACTCATTGAGTTGTTTGGAGACTGAAAAATACTCGACCGTATATCTTTTGATCGCATTAAATTAGTGGCTTAATTGCATTCACGTCAACACCTTGACAACGAGTGTCGCTGTTGCCGCTACTGACTCGTACTCCAGGACGACCTTTTTGCACTGGCTCCAATGCAAAAGAATAATTATCTGCTACGTTAACTCCAACAGCCACTGGCGAAGTGTGCAGCTGTCGTTTAATAGAGCAGCCTGTGTTCGACCTCGTCGAACTTTCAGTTGTCGATTATTGATTATTATCGCGAACGCTCACGTTTCACCGTTTCAAAAGAAGATCACTGACAGAGAAACCTGGAGGCGGTGAAACGTGAGCGTTCGCGATAATAATCAATAATTAATCGACAACTGAAAGTTCGACGAGGTCGAACACAGGCTGCTCTATTAAACGACAGCTGCACACTTCGCCAGTGGCTGTTGGAGTTAACGTAGCAGATAATTATTCTTTTGCATTGGAGCCAGTGCAAAAAGGTCGTCCTGGAGTACGAGTCAGTAGCGGCAACAGCGACACTCGTTGTCAAGGTGTTGACGTGAATGCAATTAAGCCACTAATTTAATGCGATCAAAAGATATACCGTCGAGTATTTTTGGCTCCAAACAACTCAATGAGTCATGCGATCAAAATATATTCTTTCGTGTTTTTTTCTCTCGGCAACGTAAAAATCGTCAATATAAGATTAAACATCAACGAGAAGGCCTTGCTTGTTGAGAATGTAAGCAACGGCTTTTGTTGTTCGTTAACTCGTTGGGTGCTCCATAAGGAGTTGCAGATGTTTTATGAAGAGCTTGTTTACATGGGGCTGATTGCTCTTTGTAAAACTCTAAGAAACAGATTTCTAAGGAGTATCATTAAAGTGAGCGTAAAAACTGATAACGACATTTTTGAGACTTAGGTTTACACAATTAACATATAGTAATAAACCAGCGTCATGTGTAAACCAGCGTCATGTGCTGTGCACTCAGTGAATGAAGAAGCTTCCGAAGTGAATGAAGAAGCTTCCGAAGGAGTAATATTGAATCTGCTCGCTGATCTTGCTGTTTGGTAAGTTTTGTTGCGTTCAGTGGTTATAGTTCATCCGAAGAAATAAATTATATTTCCATTCAAACTTCTACTTATGCGCATACTGTTACATTTTCCTTTCCCCCGGCAGCATTTTCTACCTATCAGGTATACTAGTCGACACTTTTCCGCTCTCATACAAAGTTAACCTCGCTTATCTGTGCACTGTATATTTTCATTTGTCATGACATGTTTGACAACTGTCTTCCGGTGTTTGACCCTTGTAGACCTAAACGTTCTCTGCTCACTGTGCTCACACAAAAGTAGCCTGCGTGACAGGCGTAGCACAAAAGTTTCACTTCCTTGGCCTTTTATTGCAGTCATTAGACGTTGCTTAATACGGAGGCGTTTCAATCACAGTCAAAACGAAGGATTTGACTTCACGAAAGTAAGAAACCTGAGAAACCGAAAAAAAAACCCTGCCAAACTGTCAAAGTTATTTGCCTTTATCTCTGTAATTGTGTAATAACCCGACCAATTACACGCCGCAAAATTATTGACATATTATAAATAGACGACGAATTATTACACAAGAATCCATCAAAGAACAGTTCTCATCTTGCTTCCTGCTATAATGTCACGCAAAAAGATGCATTGTGGTAAAAGAAAATCTCGATTTTCCCCCACTATACACTTATACAAATTAGAACTTGCCCGGCCGTCCCAGCCCAGACCCCCCCCCCCCCCCCCCCCCCAAACGGCAGCAAATAAGCCACAGAAGCCCACAGAACAGCCATTTGGACTGGTACAACTTAAATTTTATCTTCTTATCAATAAAGACGCAACTTAATGACTTACATCCTTTACAAAGAAACCGCAATTATGTTATCTTATGTCAACACATAGTCTAACGTCACTGTTGTTTTCAACCCAAGATCAACATGTATCTGTATTTTTCCGTCTTATCTTTCCTCGACACATGCACACAGCAAAACGCTCGACAAGTGACTCCACCATGTAGTGATTCTGTTTGAATCACTCATAAGTACAGTTGCATCAACAGTCTTTCAACTGAACTGAAGCTGTGAACGATCAACCTCAATTCAAAGCGGGCTGGAAAAGGTAATTACATTTCACATAAATGCTAACTAAAACTACTACGTAGATCGAACTTTATGTGTAGACTTGGTACACCACTACAACAGGGCGTCTGAGGATATTTTTTCCTGGACGAAGATAAAGGACAGCAAAAAAAAGCGATTTTGTTTTACTCCGGTTTTGCCGTCGTGACTCACCGCTCAGTTTGAGCAGAGGAAAAAAACCTTTTCACCCAGGGTACTATAACAACTGTAAATGCTTCAAGTCAATCGTCTCCAAGTCCTCCAAACAGACATTTCAGCCTGCGTAGCTAGCAGTTTCGGCGGCCACGCGCGTGGTTTGCCCTCGTTTTCGTTCATGGCTTCGGCACGCGCGAATTTTGCCATCGCGCGCCAACAAAATCGCCAGCTACGCAGCCATGCTGGTCGCTTCTTCTCGCGGCTTCGCTCCGGAGGAGGGGGGGGGGGGGGCACTCCCTTATATACGCTTTATAGGAACGTGCCGCTGGACAGGGTATGGTTTTTAAGCAGTTTGGTCTGGAACAGGGTATAACAAACAACAATTTTTGGTCTGGATCAGGGTATCAGTTTCCTAGAAGTTGGCACAAGTATCGTTGATTATTACTCGAATCGAAACGCGTAGGAAAGAAGCTTTACAACTGCTGCTTACTAGTTTAGCCTTTTGGGTTAGAAAAAATCGTCTGGAACTGGGTATCTTTTTAATATTTAGTGTGGAACAGGGTCGCAAAATTAGCGTTTTGTAGTCTGGTGTAGGGTAAGGGGTTTTATAGCCCAGCGGCACACCCCTACCCAAATGTTTTGGGAGTACCCCCCCCCCCCCCCCCCCCCACACCGGGCTTCGCTCCTCGCGCGTGAGGTGACTCTGCTCATATCATAGCTAACTGGAGAGGGTAATTACAGTACACTACACGATTCACGTTTAACGTAACAAATTTCTCAGGTCACTTTTAGCAACACTCTGCTCTCGTAAACTAGCTCGCCGACTTCTCAGTTGCGGACAACAAACTCTGTTCAGTTTATCTACCTTCATGTCATTTTGATCAGTACATCTAACAAGACTTGAAACACAAGCTAATTTGAATACAATCACCCACTGTCAGGGGCACCCAACGACAACATTTTCCTGTAGGTGTCAGAACATCGTTTTTACGTTATAACTGTGCTTTTTGTGCAGTTTAATGGCTTTTTTTTAAACGCTAAGAAAAATGTATCTGTTCGGATACGTTAGCTGAACTTTCAAACTTCAGAAAATTTTAGGGATTGAAATCTTATTACCCGAATTTATGAGGTGAATTTTCCTTTCCGAAAATCCTAGCTGACCGTTTTTTGTACCCAAAACGACATTTTTATCTCTCCGAAAACAAAAGGCATTAATTTTCCCATATTACGAAAGTTCGAGATGACATTTCCCTAACCGAATATCCGAGGCGATTATAGGCCTTTCGAACAGATATTTCACCGGAAACTGTGCTCAAATGAGATGATCTTATCTTTCGTCTACATACCAAGATTTTATTGGTCTCGATATTTCTTACAACCAAGCAGATAAGTTCGTCTATAATTTTAGAAGATATTTTGATATTAAAATCATTCCTCGTTTTGAAAATATCATTTTGTCACGATGTCCAACACCAGACTCCCGAAAGCGCGGTGAATTAATTTTTTTTCTGCAATCCAATACGCGGCTTTGATCTTTGTCACAGCAGCATTCGCAGCATTCATGCTGACATAACAAAATTCTCAAATCACTCATCACTCATACTCTTCTGATTGTCGTCATACAGTTTAACGATATTAATTTAACATGTAATATCTTTGTTTACACAGCAGCATTCGCGCTGACATAACAGGATCTAAAAATAAATTGCACATGAGCCTTTCAACAACTGAAGCTCTGAAAGATTTTCAAGGAGTTGTAAATTCACGCTAGCATAACAAAATTATTTGGTCCCTCAGCAATACTTTCTTCTCTGACTTCACCCCTCGCGCGTGTGACTAAATGAGTCTATCGCAACCCAAGGCTTAACGAATATCAAGTTTTACCTGTAGAAATTTCATTTATCTCTTCAGTTATCAATTGCTCGTTTTATACTGTTTCATCACCCTTTAAACAACTGAAGCTGTGCCGGAATGATTTTCAAAAACTCTGCGGCTTCACCCCTCGCGCGTGAGGCTTAAACGTAAGTCTCCTGGAAGCCTAGCCAAGCAAATACAGCTCCCACATAAACATTACTAACTAGAAAAAAAAATATCCGTCCTTCTTAGTAAATATCTTAATTTAACCTATTCCCTTTTTAGCAACTTATAATATTTATTATCTTTATTTCAGGAAACTTCAATAACGATAGTACAACTCAAACAAATGAATTGTGCGAAGGACTCTAAAAGACCAGCGGTTTCTCAAAAAAAGCTTCAACAATGTGGCTCAACCAAATGCGACCCTGTTCGTGCAGTTGTCAAAGAAATACACCTACGTAAATAGAAACATTTAAAAACAAACTTGTCTTTCATATTTATTTTGCAACGCAATTTCTCTCCATATAGCTCACTAAATATGCCAATCTTCCAGTTTTAATCATTGCACTTGACACCACCGTCAATGAAGCGAAGCAATCGATCAATGCGATATCATGTTCAGTTATTCAAAGAATTGTTACAAAAAAGTCTTACGAAGGAATGTTACAAAGAATGCTTCGACGACGACAATAATGGCCACTTGCGCAAGCGCAGTAGCCATAAAAACCACACTTTAGATGTGGCCAAACAAATTTGCGGAAACATATTCCCTACCTAATGCAGTGGCACCGAACCTCTGGGAAGAGGTACTACCCTAACATGAACATGAATTCTAAAATAAAAAGAAAACTAAACGAGCAACGAATGCACAGAAGACTGACGGACATAGAATAATTAATATTTCCCGCTAAAACTCTTAAATACCCCTGTTTGAATGGCTTGAAAGGAGATTGTTTTACAGCGAAGAGCGCCCAATCGTTGCTACTCGACAAAGTTTTTTATTATAATAAATTTTGATAACGTTCTGATGGCTTTCGTTTCAACTGGCCAATCAAAATGCAAGAACTATGAGAGAGGGAGATGTCAAGCTCCAGAAAGTTGTCAAATATTAATCAAAAACTTTGTCGAGTGGCAACGGTAGGGTGCTCTTCACTTTAAGTTCTCGTCTAGACCATTCCAAGTAGTTGTTTATTTTTATTTTTTATTTTTTTGCCGCACACCGTTTTCGTTCTAATTCTCAGGCTATATATGGTTGACTGGTCGTATGACTGAAAATGATGTATTTTTCAGCTGTCAACCTCCAAAGCTATAAAGCTAGATTTGAAATAAAACAAAATATCCGACATTGAAGGCGGCGTAGCTCAGCGGAAACAGCAGACGCGACACCCAGTCTATCGAAATGCCCAGTTACTCGTGCCATGACAATCAGTTGATGTGGATGGATTTTCAGGGGGGTCAGTGCCTTCGGGATCCTCTACTTTTCGAAGAATGTCCGCAGATGGTGTGGTTAATGCTTGTTGGTAGTTGGACGAATCGTACTCTGGAACTCTTGGTAGTCTGGTAGAATTCAACTTTACAAGTTTGTGAATTCCTTTGCTTTGGCCTTTTTTAATCTGAGGGGTCTGGTCCTGAAAAAGACCGTGTGATTATTGAATATACGTACTTACAATGAAGAGTGCCCTACCTTTGCCACTCGACAAAGGTTTTGATTAATTTTTGACAACTTTCTGATGGCTTCTATTTAAACTGGCAAATCAAATTGCAAGAATTGTGTGAGGCGGAGATGTTAATCGTCAGAACGCGAACATGGAGCTTGACATCTCCACCTCTCATAGCTCTTGCATTTTGATTGGCCAGTTAAAATGAAAGCCATCAGAAAGTTGTCAAAAATGTGTCACTCAAAAAGTTCTCAAAAAGTAATCCAAAACTTTTGTTGAGTGGCAACGGTAAGGCGCTCTTCACATTAATGATAAGCAATGACAATTTATTTAATATGGTGGCTGAGCATTTGAGATGAGCAAAGTTATCAAGAATAACAACTACAGGAGACCTGTAGCAGGAGACCAACCAGTTAGTTATTTACATGGCATGGTCGGAGAGTTGAACTGCGGATGTCCGAGAACAAACCCCGTTAACTAGTAACAGGATGTAAGGGTTGAACCCCTGGACCTACGGATTATACAAGACCAGCGCCGAACCATTCCTCCACGTTGCCTCTATACTAACATAAACTTGTTGTGATAAATTGCGAGTAAATACAAAACTTGTTTATTGTGGAGAGCTGATATCCACTAGACGGGCGCGCCTCCTGTTCTGTCCTATATGTTGTTTAGTCAGCCAAGGGTTGGCCAAGGATTTTTTAGATTGGGTATGCAATCAACTCTCTAAAAGCGGACACCACTGTAAGGTGGACATCTCTCTTAGGCGTACATGGTTAGCTGGTCCCGTCCGAATGATCACGTTGCTCTTATTTTTCTGTAATGAAACTCTCTTCAAGGCGGACACACTCGGGACCTACTCCAGCTGTCCGCCTTAAGAGGTGTTCGCCTTATATAGAGAGTTCCATTACAGAAAAATAAGAGAAACTTGAGTGGTTGGGACCAGCCAGCCATGTCCGCCAAAGAGAGATGTCCGCCTTACAGTGGTGTTCGCTTTGAAAGAGTTGACTGTACCACCATTACCTCGTCAACGTGTCCATGGTTCTCCTCGTCCAATTCTTTTTTCTGTTTTAGAACTGGCCAGAGGCTTGCCTTGTGCACTATTGCAGACTCCAACAGAGCCAAGAAGATGAAAACGAACGACACGATTACGTATATTTCAGCGGCCATCATATAACTGACCTTCGGCATACCCTGACCACTAAACTCCAGTAGAAAAATCTCCGTTAGCACTGTTGTTATACCCAGGCTTGCTCTATCACCAATGGCCGTTGGGTCCATCCAGAACTGGAGCCAGGAAGCTAACGTGCATGCAATACAAGGTAGGTAGAACCCCATGATGAAGTGTTGTATGCGACGCTTTATTTGGAATTCGGCCACGGCTGCCGTGTGCGTTCCTAGAAATAATACAGGAAAGCTAAGAGATCTGAGTTGCCTCTGGCTTACAGTATCATTATTGAATTCCCAAAGATAACTGCGATCACAGCTAGAAGTGGAAGTGAAGTGTAATAAAACAGTAAACACTTAATGACTGGTCCCGAGGGAAACAGTGAATTTTGTTTCCCGATAATCTCAATGTTTTCGTTTAATTGTTTCAAATTTTCTTCCCGAAACTTGGAAATTAAACTCTCGCAGCGGGTAACATTAGCGGGCAACAGTGCACTGTTACCCTCTGACGTCACAGTTTTTGCAAATGTTGCCCGCTCATCGCTTTTGGCGGGAAACAGTTTCTTTGTTAGCTATCATGTGCCTACGAATCAACCAACGAGAGCGTGCATTGCAGCTATATGACAATATTAGTTATTTCAATTTTCTGGTTCAGTGTTACCGCCACGGGCCAAGTGTCTCGGGTGCTTAATCCCCCTGGATGTAATGTTATTCCATCTTATAGTATATCGGGTACACCATAGCACCTTCCTTATTCCTAACTAGCACTATTGGCTACTTTTCAGGTTATCCTAAAGTGACTAGAGGCCGATTGCCACTCTCCCTGATGGGATACTACTCCATCCCAGGCTACCCCTTAGTAATTTTTTCAGGTTGCCCCAAAAATTATCCAGTACTGCCGTACCCATAAGTGATACTTCTGGGTGGAGAAGCACTGTGAGCGCGTATGGTGTGGTGCTCAAGAGCACGACACAACAACTGCAGCCAGGGCTCGAACCCATACCCCTTGATCTGAATCACACACTAAGCGCACCTCCGACGCGTATACCCAACCGATCCTATATTGTGGACTATTATCTGGTCTGCTCATGTTTACTCCTATATAAGTGCTTTTAATGACTTAAGTCCAGCTGATTTTATTATATCACTCACAAATTACAGATACCTGAGCTACCTGTGATGTAAGACGTGGATACCATTTTGAGAGTTTTCTTTTCCACGCGAAACTCAGTAATATCGTATTCCCTTAATAAGACTTTTGTCCATTGATACTGGACTTGACTGTCATCGTAACTGTCTGAAAGAAAAATGCAGCTCAACGCGTAAAAATATACAGCGATACTACACACTTAGCTGTCTAATACGTGAATCATATATAATTTGATATATAATTTGTACATACAGGCTGCTAGTTGGAGTTTCAAGGTCTGAACATCCATTGGATAGTTTCTGAAGTCCATGTGACTTGTAAGAGTCGCTTTAATCCTTCGAAAAAAAGTGAATCTCAGTAGTAGGTGAACTGGCCAATCACAACAAACACAACGAACCAATAAAAAGCATGAACATGCAACTGGTATCAAGGGCGGGAAAATATGCAACTGGTATCAAGGGCGGGAAAACATGTAACTGGTAAAAAGGGCGGGAAAACATGCAACTGGTATCAAATGCGGGAAAACATGCAACTGGTATCAAGGGTGGGAAAACATGCAACTGGCATCAAGGGTGGGAAAACATGTAACTGGTATCAAGGGCGGGAAAACATGCAACTGGTGTCAATGTCGGGAAGGGAAAACATTACGTTGTTGAAATTATTTATAATTAGTTTTTAAACTTTAGCTAGCAGTGCACAATCTAGGAATGACTCGTATAGTTTACATATACAAACCACTCAGAGAAGAAAATTGTTCCGTCCCCAAAGAGATAAGCCGTTCTTGTTTTTTCGTCCACTTCAAGTTTTCTGGAGTTTTCGATCATGGTATCAGGATACCAGATTTTCTTCAACATGTCTTCTTTCAGCCTGACATACCATGATTCGTTACCGTATGCAAGTCTTGGATCCTTCCAGTTTTCCTTCATTATCAGCTCAACCTTGTATTCCTTCAAAGGGGGACAGAAGCAGGCAGTTAAATATCCCATACCCAGGGGGGGTACTCAGGTATAATAGTGACGGGGAGGCTAAAAGTCCTTTTTGGGGTTTGAAATTTGCGATCTCCCTATTTTTAAACTCATTTTTTTCCCTCCTTCCTACTTTTGTCGGCCGTTTTTCCCTCCTCCCTAAACCGTTTCTCTCCTATCTTTAAAATAATAATATTTTGACAGGGAGGCCATGTCACATTTGTGTTTTTCAGTGGGCCCTGTAAAGTAAAATAAAACGATGCGGGTAATGTAGATCAGTTATTGGGGATATCACCAGCTGCGTAAAATTATGCCTGATTTGAAATATCAGTTCAATTAATGTCAATATTTCGGTAGAGAAACAAGCGGGGTTGTAGGTCGGAGTGAGGTCCACATAATACAGCTGTTTCGAGAAACGTCGGAAAAAAGCGCACGCGACAATCCCGAAAGGTAATCTGGGATATGATAAGCAAGGTACGTTCCTGACACTGTAGCTGTCGAACCTACTTTTGTTGCTTTCTTTTAGCACTCGCAAACATACTTCCATGGCGTCTCGTGCCATTTTCTCAGATTTCCCTGAAATGCTGAAGTCAAGGAATCGTGAACTTAAAACTACCCACAACGCCTTTCGGGATTGTCGCGTGCGCTTTTTTCCGACAACCTTTCTCGAAACAGCTGTATACACATGCCCTAACAGGGAGTAAGTCCCAGTCCTGGCCGAGTCCCAGGAGGGAGGCATGTTCCCCTTATGGACGTTCGCGCCCAATTCTTCCCACGTTCAGATTTTTTTTTAACTTTTGCTGCAGTTAGATAATGACCAACTCATGTCAGAAAGGCAAAAAAATTGGGGGGTCACCGTGCTCGTTTCGGAGATAAAGCGCATTGAAGACCATAGTGTTTCTAGAAGTTTTGGCCATGTGAAGCGATATCGGCTTCAATGCTATCAGCAAAAAAAAAGTAAAATGGAGAACTCTAGATCGATGTGTTGATTTCAACGCAAATATGCCTATTAAGTAAATTGTTGCAGCTGATGTCATTCCTTTAGGTAAAATTAGCCTCACAGAAGGATACTTGTAAGTCATGCACACCCACATTCATAGAACAATTTGATCGCAAATGAGTAGAAAAAGCGAAATAATCAAAACTTCTCACGTTCAGAATGAGTTTGTTTTTTGTTAAAATGGAGAGAATCAGTAAAGGAAGTGATCTATGAAAAGAAAAACAGGGGTTACCTGCTTCCAAGAGAGTAAAATCCTCGACAAGTTATGCAAGCGGTCTCCTGCACTATGTTTGTCCAGTTTCATTCTCAGCGCGCGCGCTGGATGCATGACGTGGCGTGCGCGACGGCGTGCGCGTGCTGCATGAATAACGTGCGCAGTAAGGATGCGCACTAGCAATGGGCGCGAACGTCCTTAAATAGCGACTTTATTAGGTTTAATTAAACTCTTGCAAATGTCTTCTTTCGGTTGCAATTTAAGATCAGTCAGGTCAATCATGCTTAACGTGGTGTATTTCAACAGCTCCTGGGCCCAGTTGTTCGAAAGCCGATTATTGCTAATCTAGGGTTAAAAAAAGGAGGTTTCAAATTCTCCTATATAAAAGTGTTTTCAACGCTAATATTTTGACATTGGTCAAAGCCGTAAAAACTGGAGGGCACTCACTCAGAGAACACTGAAAAATTGAAAAACTAAAATAAAAATTGCTGTTAATCCTGGATTAGGTTAATCGTGCTTTGAACAACCATGCCCTGAGGTCTAAAATTATTTGAAAAAAGCTAAAATGCAATTTGAAATCGACTCTTATAAATTAGTACATATGACAGATAGATAATTTTATTTCAGTAAAACGTTTATTCTAAAATGTTTTCTTAGAACCTTGTTAGAGCTTTCCAAAGGAGATCTCCCTTATAAATTTTCATAACTATTTATCAGTATGCTATAATATTTGTAGACGAGAGCCGATGGGTCGATCTATAGTCACCGTGAGCTACGCCCTTAACGAGCCTTTATAATTAGACTCAAGTCATGGATGGGATTGATTTGCGTTTGTATATGGAGCCAGATATTTCCCTACAGAAGACGTCCTAAGGATCTTACCATTTGGTCTTCTTTGAAATCGTGAAAAGAGTCGATAACAGCATAAAGTGAAACTGGAATTGGTTTCTCTAAAAGCAAGGAACAGAGGAAGACCATTAAACTTATAAGATAAATTAATATACACAGAAAGATAAGCAATCTCGTTCCCAGAGTCCTCGTTACCCTTGTCCAGCAGTGGAGTGGCCAACAAGGACCTCTGGGATAGAGTGATCCGCCTGACGTACGCAGTAAGACCGGAAGTCCAAGAATCTCGGTGTCCGTTAGTTGAAACATGGAGTCGAACACATGCGCAGTAGAGTCGGAACTCGAAGAATCCTGTCATGGCTGATCGCTTCCCCCAGAGCTCCTTGTTGGCCGCTCCACCGCTGGACAAGGGTAACGAGGACTCTGGGAACGAGATTGAAAGATAGGCTGATCGAACCTAAGATATACTAATAATCAGCGAGGGTGGAATGGGCCGGATATTTTAAAAATCACTATATGAAATAGTCATAGAACAACATGCTATCCCATTCGAAAAATTAAAAAAATTCCGTGGCTGCCAAAATGTCACATCAAGTCCCCCAGAGCTACCTTATAGTTCCAGTAAAACGAGCGAAAATCCCAGTTTGACGACTCTCATAAAAAAAAATATGAACAGGTTGATGAGAACGCACCACCGGGCGGTTAGAGCGAGGATTGAGGAGACGGCTGACTCTTCAGAGTTGGCCTTTACGAGATAGTAGCCCCTTGTTTTACTGTCAGCGTGCTTACCTCTGTAATAAGGCCTTACTCGATTGTCGTATCCTTTGAATATGTTATCAAGAATGTGTGTTTTGTTGGGTGCTTCAATCCGTCTACGAAATAGCTCTTCTACGTCTTTTGCTCTAGGAATTTGACAGCAAAGAATGTGAATTTGTTAATTACCATGACCACCACTATGAGTACCATGACCACCACTATGAGCTACTATGACTACCATGACCACCACTATGACTACCATGACCACCACAATGACTACCATGACCACCACTATGACTAACATGACCATCACTATGACAACCATGACCACCACTATGACTACCATGACCACCACTATGAAAAACATGACCATCACTATGACTACCATGACCACCACTATGACTACCATGACCACCACCATGACTACCATGACCACCACCATGACTACCATGACCACCACTATGACTACCATGACCACCACTATGACTACCATGACCACCACTGTACCTACCATGATCACCACTATGACTACCATGACTACTACTATGACTAGCATGATCACCACTATGACTACGATGACCACCACCATGACAACCATAACCACCACTAAAACCACTATGCCTACCATGACCGCCACTATGACTACCATGACCACCACCATGACTACCATGACCACCACTATGACTACCACGACCACCACTATGACTACCATGACCACCACTATGACTACCATGACCACCACCATGACTACCATGACCACCACTATGACTACCATGACCACCACTATGACTACCATGACCACCACTGTACCTACCATGATCACCACTATGTACTAGCATGACTACTACTATGACTACCATGACCACCACTATGACTACCATGACCACCACCATGACTACCATGACCACCACTATGACTACCATGACCACCACTATGACTACCATGACCACCACTGTACCTACCATGATCACCACTATGTACTACCATGACTACTACTATGACTACCATGATCACCACTATGACTACGATGACCACCACCATGACAACCATAACCACCACTATGACCACTATGACAACCATTATCACCACTATGAGCCACTATGCCTACCATGATTACCACTATGACTACCATGACCACCACTATGACTACCATGACCACCACTATGACTACCATGACCACCACCATGACTACCATGATCACCACTATGACTACCATGACCACCACTATGCCTACCATGACCACCACTATGCCTACCATGACCACCACCATGACTACAATGACCACCACTATGACTACCATGACTACCACTATGACTACCATAATCACCACCATGACTACATGTACCATGACCACCACCATGACTACCATGACCATCACTATGACTACCATGACTACCACAATGACTACCATGACCACCACTATGACTACCATGACCACCACTATGACTACCAAATACATGCCACCCTTCAAAGTAATGTTATCAGGCCTACTCTGTTACCTTAAGTCGCCTTAAGTCTCCCAAAGTCGCCCAAAGTCGCCTTAAGTCGCCTTAAGTCGCTTAGAATTGGCACAAGTCGTCTTCTTTGAGCGAAACCGGGCGACGCGCGACAACGATCGAGGAACGTCGCGAGAAGACGACTTGTTTTACTTGCAGGGATTTGAATCAGAGCTTCGATTTTTGGCGCGAAAAAATGATTGACATTTCTCTAATTTCGCGTAAAACATTTCCCAGATTGTTTCTATATATCGCCAAACTCGAGAGAAATAATTTGTATTCAGTGCGGGGTAGAAACGCAGAGAAGAGGAGGAATCTGTTTCAGAAAGTTTTGATTCTGTTAAAGCTCTATTGACTGAAAAGCGTGGAGAAATGGCAACTAAACGGTAAAATTTTCGGAAAACCTTCAAGACGCGAAGCTAAATTCAGCCGGCGGAACGAAAATATTCCTTCCTAAAATCACACAGAATCACAGCGAGATCGAGAAAACCCTTACGTTCAGAATAGGATAACGTTGATTGTTATGTAAGTCGTGAAAATAAAAAAAAATAACAAGCTTACACACATGCCAAGTTATTGAAGTAAAACGTAATTTTATTCACCTGTTTGCATGTTTTGAAGCTTTCCGCTGTCAATCCTACATCGATAAAACAGCAAACGATGACTCCAAACAAACTTGTAGAGGTAATTTATCCTGTTTAATTTGTCCTTCTTCTTTCTTTGAACAAACTATATGCTCTTTACTCTGGGTTGCACACGATGAAGCCCGAAGTGAAGCGAAGAAGTCAGTTAGTCTTCAGTTGGCCGCCATGAATGAATTGTGTCTAGCTGATGTAAGTTTTCTAGTTTTCAATTGCAATAATCTTCTGTTGTTTCGAGTGAAACACTGAGATCCAGCTTTCGGAATTTCGTTTCAAGCTATCACCGGGTTTCCATTCCCTTTTCATGGAATAACTCGGGAAACTGAAGTCAAACTCCGAAGCGAGGTGCAAGCGAGCGCTGTGTTTGAAAATTCTGCTTCGATCGCTTCGAGTAAACTCGCGATGATCGCGCGCGATACTATGACGTACTAACAGACTTGTTTGTTCATTGGCTAACATGCATTGACGTCACCGGTATAGAAAAATCCACCGGTAAATTTGGCGCGTTGCAAGTGGGAAAAGTCCTTTCCAACGAGGAAACCAAAACCAACGAAAGGGAAAAATAATATTGGAAAGGGCTTTTAGAAAGTCTATAAGTCGCTGTATGTCGTGCAGTGCTATAAAGGCTTATATACGCAACTTTAAATGGCCCTAGAAGGATAAACATCCCTATTTCTAGCAAAACACACCAAAACACAATCACTGCGCATGCCCAAGTTCTCTTTTCAGCCCGGGCTGAAAATTTCAAAAGAAAATCTGCCAGCGAAGCGAGCCAAGTCGCTGTCTGGTGCGTTAGTGGGGGAGGAGAGCGTTGCGTGACGAGCGAAATAACGGCTGCGAAATAGACTTGTCCTGACCAGTTCCTAAAAAATCAAGATGGTTGAAAAGTTGCATTGTTTAAAAGTTCCAAATAAACTTCTCCGTGATTCAGTCCGATTTCGACTAAGTCAAGATCTAATAATCTTGTCCTTTATCCAGACCTATTCAGTCCGAGTTCCAAGCCATATAATCCAATGTAAGTGGTTGAAATACAAATACAACATTAGACGTATACCTTAGCGTTTACCTAAGTCTTGAAAATACGTTTGAAGTCCGCAATTCGGTTTTAATTGTAGACAGCTTGTGAACGATCGATCAATCGATGCCACGTCTAACTTTTCTTTCTCTCCTAAGGTTATAACGGGACACGACTAACTCTCCTCTCGAATTATCCATCCTTCTTAACCCGCTCCTCGCTCTAGAATCTTCTTGGAAACCCGCCGCCATCTTGAATCCACTCGTTTCCTGGAGACCGCCCGAACCTGGGCGTTTTGCTCCACCGACCCCCACCCTATGCGTCTAACTCCCCACCATCCCCTCTCTCTAATGCCGTCCCCATTGGTAAGGCAGGTGACCATTACATATCGCGGGCTCAACCTCATGAATAATTTAATTAATAAATTAATGTGTTTATTGCATAAATTAATGTTAACGCCATCGAGTGAACATTTGCCCACCACAGCTATACTCGTTTCATTAATCATTCGTCTACCATAAAACAGAAAGAGGTTCGTGTATCTCTACATTAAACATTAATTTTGTTTTTTATTCATGAAGTAATGAGAAGTTTGACATTTATTTTCGATCTTCTTTTTTAATTAATGAATTATTTTCATAACAGTTTGGTTGTATACTGTAGTGTGCGCTGATTGGGTGTCCGTGTTGTAAACACTGTAGTAATATCATAAATAAATAAATGCTCTCAAGTCGAAATACTCAAAAAAAAATTCTGAGCTCCCCAACGGGAATCGAACCCATTACCTTCCAGGTGCCGGTTGGATGCTCTAGGGCCATACAACTAGGTTCTTATGTGACAATATGTCCTGCCATACCGCAAGGCTCAATAATGTCAAAGCGAAAATATGAATAAATGTTAAGTGGAATGGGTGACTTGGATAAAGTGAATAAATGAATAAATGCTCTCAATTCCAACAGTTTATATTTCATGGTCAAAATTGTATGCACATATTACCCTTGAGGCTTTATAAAGGTACATTAATCGCCGTAGCGAATTTGAAAAGCTGACGTTTTGTTTGTCGGAGCAAAATAACGGCTCCTAGAAAATTTCACTAACGAAAAAAAATTACGAATTTTCTCATCAGTAACGATTTTGACAGACAAGACGGACATTCATTAACATCACTAAAGTTGAAGAAGAATGGAACGTCGTTAATAAATACTCGGTGACATTAATATTTTAAAGAGTGTTATTTATATTAAAATTCATAAACTTGCAAAAACAATTAGAAGTGTAGAACTCGACCAATATTTCCGTAATATGGACCTCACGCTAGTTCAATAACATCTATATCCTGATATATATGGAAGTTCTGAAACGTTTATGATGCTGGATGCATGTTGAAATTAAATAAATTATCTGTTTTAGAAACTTCTAGAAATACACAATAACACAGATAGATAATTCTCCGTTTTCCTTGTCAAAAGCCATCACCTTTCAAAAACACTCGGGCAGATAAAAAAAAAAGCATTCGATTCAATAAAATACAGGAAGCTTGATAAAAAATTAATTTGTTGAATTCAGTCGATGATAAAAACCGACGTTAACATGTACTATAGTAGCAAATATAGCAATAACTTTCAATTGGCGTTAAGGTGTTTTTTAGGGACGACGCGACGGGGGAGGAATTATGATAAGTTTAGGGGATGGAAAAATGGAATTATAGATATTATATATGCATGCAACTCTGGATGTAAAAACAACGATGTTTCCTTTTGATTTCCTTTACCGGGACGATCAAATTTAAATGCGCTTTGGAATAATGAATATAAGAAGTTTTCAGACCGGATGCACATAATAATGAAAAGTTCAAAGAAGGCATGATGATTCAGAATTAACTAAATTATACTGATTATATATTTTACTAGATCGATCCTTGCCGACTGATATCAAATGTAGTGGTTTGTACAACACAAATGACGTTATGGACAAAAGTAACATGATGTTATATATAATTTATGGTCAGGTGAAGTTATGTTCAGTTTACCGCCGAAAAAAGGCGTAAGTTACTTGAGTAAAACCCGAAAGTAGATTTAAGAGCGGCCCTCTGTAATTATCGCCTGGAGGCGTGCAAAATGAAAAAATCGAAATTCCTCAAACTTTACCAGAATATAGGTCTAGTTGAACTATTACTAGAAAAATAACTCTCAGTTCCATCAGATTTTTATTTTGGGCGAACGGCGCCCATAACGGTTTTCGGCTCTCGCATCAGTTTTCACGGGGTGAATACAACACATTACTAAACGTCTCCTAAAAAAATAGGCAAAGGAAATATCCAAACGCTGTATAGTTTATTGAAAAGAAGACACATTGGTTAATTGGTTAAATGGTTATTTATACAATTTGATAGCAAACTTAATATTTGAGCAAATTTTAAAGTTTTAGCTTATTTTGAAGATTTTGGCAAGGCAAATTAAGCCTAAATTGAGAGGTAAAAAACCTAATTGGTACATGGCGTGGGGTTATACAACTATAACCCAATGAAAGAGCAATGTTTCTTCTACAAATATATGTAATAACATTTTTGGGCTACTGAAACTACGAAATTTGAGAGCGCCAAACGAAAGTGCTCCCGAGGTCAAAAATTACCTTTCCGTGTCACGAAATGCGGATAGCTAAAATACACAAGTCACTGAAGTCACACTGGAAAAATTCTAAGATAGATTTCCCTAAGTAGTTTGTGCTACTGTGGAAGGCTAGCTATTCTTAGATAGATAACGTCTTGATTTCTGGTAAATTTGTGTAAAATCTTAGCTTTTAGAGGTTAATTTGCAGCCACACAAATGTAATTATTTTCGGTCCGAAATTCACGAAATGAAAGGAATTCACGGCACAAGACTAGACCTACTGCAACCACAAAACCCTCCGACAAACGCAGAGTAGCCACACGATGCCATGGTTGATGGTTGAATGAATCGAAACCGGAAATGAACTGTTTACAGTGGCGGTTTCTGAAAAGTTCCAAACCGGTCACTCACCTTCGAGCTTCCTCGCAACCACGGGCCGTTGGTCACACCCGCTCACCCCTCCATGAATGTCTATTGTTTAATATTCTCACTGATTTCGGCGCGTACTTATTTGGCTAAATCGACTGATCCGTATTTCGCGAGGCTTTATTTTTAAAATATTTTGCGAAAATATCGTCTTTCAGTTTTCGCGTTTTTTGCTACATCGCGAAAATAAATACTCACGAAAATAAGTAAGAATAAGGTATAAAAAATATTATGATACATCTGTTCTCACAAATATTGCGAAAAAACACGACTGTAATGTAATGATTACTCCCCCCCCCCCCCCCCCCACCCACGATAAAGTTGGATCCGTGAATTGTGTAACGCAATCTCTGTTGATTCTGGCAAACATGGAGCACAAACATTGAGCACCGTTGGCGCTTACATTTCAATTCCAAGACTTCACAGGTACTGATGCCATTATTAACTGTAAATAGTTCGATATTATGTCTCACTTATTATAGGTTTTGTTAATATATAGAAGAGTGATGGAAATAGTCTTGTGCCGTGAATTCCTTTCATTTCGTGAATTTCGGACCGAAAATAATTACATTTTAGTGGCTGCAAATTAACCTCTAAAAGCTAAGATTTTACACAAATTTACCAGAAATCAAGACGTTATCTATCTAAGAATAGCTAGCCTTCCACAGTAGCACAAACTATTTAGTGAAATCTATCTTAGAATTTTTCCAGTGTGACTTGTGTATTTTAGCTATACGCATTTCATGACACGGAAAGGTAATTTTTGACCTCGGGAGCACTTTCGTTTGGCGCTCTCAAATTTCGTAGTTTCAGTAGCCCAGAAATGTTATTACATATATTTGTAGAAGAAACATTGCTCTTTCATTGGGTTATAGTTTTATAACCCCACGCCATGTACCAATTAGGTTTTTTTACCTCTCAATTTAGGGTTAATTTGCCTTGCCAAAATCTTCAAAATAAGCTAAAAATTTAAAATTTGCTCAAATATTAAGTTTGCTATCAAATTGTATAAATAACCATTTAACCAATTAACCAATGTGTCTTCTTTTCAATAAACTATACAGCGTTTGGATATTTCCTTTGCCTATTTTTTTAGGAGACGTTTAGTAATGTGTTGTATTCACCCCGTGAAAACTGATGCGAGAGCCGAAAACCGTTATGGGCGCCGTTCGCCCAAAATAAAAATCTGATGGAACTAAAAGTTATTTTTCTAGCAATAGTTTAACTAGACCTATATTCTGGTAAAGTTTGAGGAATTTCGATTTTTTTCATTTTGCACGCCTCCAGGCGATAATTACAGAGGGCCGCTCTTAAGAACGTTATGCAATGACATTTGAATTTAACCGATATACGTTGCTAAATTCTCCCTGAAATTTTTGGTTGGGGTGTGCGGCCTGCTTCATGAAACCCTTACCCTATTTCAGACCAAGATATGTGATTTTCCATACCCTATTTCAGACCTGATCCAATCTAAAAATCGATACCCTATTTCAGACCTATAAAAGTAGTACACGTGTCTAATACATGACTTCAGCTACCCAGGAATGGGTTCTATTTGCGCAAACATTTGAGAAGGGCTTCAAATTCTCCGATGTTAATGGAAAAAAAATAGTTTCGTCTAAATGCCAAACCAAATTCCAGGCCAGAGTACACAAAACATACCCTATGTCAGACTATTTCAGACCAAAACGGCTCAAAAACCATACCCTTTGGCGCCGCACATACCTATATAGCTTATATAAGGGAGTACCCCCCCTACCCCCCGGGATCGAAATGTACTCACCTGTTTTCATCCAAGTTTTTACCAGTAACGAGAAGAAAACGAATTTGTAACATAACAAACACTGCAATTTTAACTGGACAGTCGGCATTTTCTGACCATTGCACTATTCAGGCCAACGCCAGCTCGATCTTGCACGTCAGACATCGTTAAGCCGTATGAAGTTAGCAATGCCGAGTAATTTATACGTTTTATTCTCATCGGATTAAACTGCAGCTCTGTACATGTGTTAATTATACACCCTATTCCAAAATGGCTGCCAATTTAAAATTATTTTGTATGCATTTAAATTTGCCTCACTAATCTCGTTCAAGAGAAAAAATTATTTTGAATTATCAACTCAAAAACGAGGTTAGTGAGGAAAATTTAAATACATACAAAATAATTTTAAATTGACAGCCATTTTGGAATAGGGTGTATTGATGTCGGCAGCACTTCAATAATTATAAAACACCTGTGTAAATGCCTCTTGGCCTGTCATCACTGACCTTTAAATTAAAACAGTCAATGTTAAAATATTGCAATATTCAGCGTCCTTATTCCCTTTGGGGAGCTCAGAATTTTTTCTGAGTATTTCGACTTGAGAGCCGCCGATTTCTTCATTTATTCACTTTATCCAAGTCACCCATTTGACTTAACATTTATTCATATTTTCGCTTTGACATTATTGTATGGCCTTACTCGCCATGAATCCTCCATAGCTCAGTGGTTAGTGCGTCCTACCGGCACCTGTAACGTTATGGGTTCGATTCCCGTTGGGGAGCTCAGAATTTTGATTGGCTCAAAACCATTTACCATATAAACTCTATAGAAACATAGAAAATTGCTTCTTGCTTTTATTTCATAAAAAAATTAGAAAACGTTTCCCTGTGTTATGGTAACACGACGGAAACACCAAGGACTTTTCAGTGGCAGCAATGAAAATTTAATTTGGGCTTTTGAAAGGCAAAAGGTGTAAAATAAATAAAAAACGGCCGCTTTATATTGAAAATACAACAAAGAAAGGCGGACTGTACGGTTTGGTATTGACATAAACGTACCCTCGAATGAGTTTGGAACGAACTCGAAAATCGTCGTGTAATATAAACCCTCGCCTGTGGTTTGGATTCAAACTCGTGTTTGCATCAGGTTAAACAGGCTAGGCACGTTACTGCGATACTTATTGAGCAGACATTTTATACGTAATAATGGGGTAATTCAATGAGAAAGATATAGTTTTCGCGCTCCCTCGCGCTTCACGTTCGAACTCCCCTCATCCCTCCCAGTTTATTCGTCTGCCACCGACGCAGGCTAAACAGGGGTCGAACCTATTAGCTTATCACTCATAAAATCATCTACATCAGTACCGTTTAGGCCTACAAATGAACTCGAGCCAGGCCTAAAAAATGGTTCTCGTACTTTTTTATAAGCATTCTTCCAAAAATAATTAATCCCCATCCTGCCAGTCACATATTACTAGTATGGAAGTTCCGACACGTTTTTGTCCCTGGATGCATGTTGAAAATAAATCATCTGTTTAGAAACTTGTAGTCAGAAATCATAGTAACAAAATGCGTAAAAAAACCCATGGACAATTCCCAGTTTTCCTTATCAGGGAAGGAGGAGAGATTTTGACAAATTTCAAGTAGGGAGTGAACAAATGGAATTATAGACGTAAGGACATAACGAAGTTTACTATCGATTTTCCTAATCGAAAGCCATCACATTTCGAAAACACTCAGGCAGATAAAAAACATTCGATTCAATACAGGAAGCTTGATAACAATTAATTGGTTGAATTGAAAGTCGATGATGAAAAAACAACGTTAACATGTATCTTTGAAAAATAGCAAGAACATATAGCAAGAACTTTCAAATAACGTTGAGGTGTTTTTAGGGAAGGAGGAGAAATTATGACAAATTTCAAATAGGGAGTGAAAAAATGGAATTATACGTGCAACTCCGGACGTAAGGATATAGTTTACTTTCGATTTCCTTACCTATCAAATTTAAAATACATACGTTTTGAATAATGAATATAAAAGGTTTTAAGACCAGACTCTCACAATAATCAGGGAAACTGAAATGATAAGCTGGTTATTTGTTTCACTATCGGTCGATCCTTGCCGACTGATCAATTTCAAATGTAGTGGTTCAGTTGTATATAACAGCGCACAAATGAAATTTGTGAAATTTGTGAACTAATTAATATTCATTATCATGTCCTGAAGAGAACCCTGAGAGGTTGAAAGTTCTAGACAAGCCAGCGAACTTTTTCATGCTCCGAACTGTTGTAATATATAAATCTAGAAGAAAATGAAATTAATGACAAAAGTAACATGATATTTTATAGAATTTATGGTGGTACATGGAGTTATGCTTCAGTTTACCTCCTACTACCGTGTATAGCCTGTATAAAACATTTAACATGGCTTTCAGTAAAGATATAGCCGAAGACAATTCGTAAGTTAAGTAAAACCCGATTGTAAATTTAAGAACGTTATATAATGACTTTTGGATTTAACATATTCGTCGCAAACTCACCTGTTTTCATCCATGTTTTTGCCAGCAACGAGAAGAATTGTTAACTGTAACATAACAAACACTGCAAGTAAACGCCGGTTTCTGCATTTTCCGACGCTATTCAGGTCAACGCCAGCTCGTTCTTGGCCGTCGGACATCGTTGAATTGTATGAATTAGTTGCCTGAATGAAAGTAAATGCGCTTTATTCTCGCCGGACTTAACTTCAGCTCTGTATATGTGTTAATTATTTATGTCGGGCAGCACTTCAATAGCAAAAAACACCACCTGTTTCCTAGTTAATGTTCCTGCCATCACTGACCTTTAGATATTGTAATATTTAAGGTCCTTACTATTATCATTGAAATTTTTTTAATCATGCACTAAATAACTGGTCCCGTTCCATAAAACGGCTTTTCCAATCTTTCTCGTGAATAGCATACAAATTAAGAGTGTATGACTGAGAAATCCAGGCAGAGGTCGGAAGAAGGGGGTCGGCCGATCTCCATCATATTTATGTTGGATATTGGCCTTACCCAACTAGTAACCCTGGTAACATTCATTTCTTGATTGGCTTTATTGTTTTCGAGAACAGACCACCCCCCAAAAACTGCCCCAGCAGCACAGTGAAAGCTGTGATTTTAGGTCAACTTTGGCAGCGTATATCTCTCGATTTATTAACGCAACAGATACAATTTCACATCAATATAATACATGGCTCTTGGCAATTTCAATGTATATTACAACTAATGTTCACTGTACCTCGGACACGTTTTGTATGCAAACTAAGAATGCATGCTTCGCAACATTTTCAAAACTCGCAAAACTACCCATTTTAAAAAGCCCGTTTCTCAAATGTCCGGGAACTACAAATATAAAACAATTTGCAAGTTACTCACCATACATAGGACGATATTCTAAGCCAGTGTTGAAATTGGTCCACTGAATTTGAATTTTTTAACAGTGCACTGCACTGTTTTTACCGCTTCCATGGATTTTAGCTTTCCCGGGCCAATTACAGTCACCGTGACTTTTTCGTTGCTGTCGATCGAATTATCCGGATTTTGCCGTTTAAACGTGTCCAAAATGTGTGTACAGCTAATAGTTATGGTTCCATTCATGATTCCGGTGTGGAAAATATTCATTTCAAGCAAGATAGAGACGAGAGAGCCAACGACACGTTACGCTGGAAGATTGCGTGACAGCAGCTGACACGAGATAAACAAAATGTTGTAAACGACTTCCTTGAATTTGACTCTTGGTTCATAGAAATCTTTCAAACATTCCATAAATGAGCCCCGTAATTCTTCGTGGTCGACTAGCAAGAAGTAAAGCTGTCATCTGTTGTCCGCAATTAAACAGACAAAACACTGTTTCCACTGTTGATGTTTGCTTAATTGTAAAATAATCGGTCACGCGGTTTCACTGGTTTCCATCATCCTGTAGCTGAGTTTCGGTTCCGTAACTAGTAACTAGTCAGACAATTCCATGGAACTATAATATTATAAAGAACGGTAGAAAATTTGCTCAGTTATTGCAAAACCGGCTGATGCCTCTTCGAAGAAAGTAAAGCTTAGTAACCTGGCATCGGTGTCATTAAAAACTGGACTGTCGGATAACCGGAATTGTCTATCATCCTGTAGCTGAGTTTCGGTTCCATAATTTGTGGTAAACTAGTCAGACAATTCCATGGAACTATATAAATGAAGAACGGTAGAAACTTTGCACAGTTTATATTGCAAAACCGGCTGATGCCTCAGTTCGAAGAAAGTAAAGCTTAGTAACCTTAGTAACACATGGGCGAAAACTAGACATGGGAAATTTCTGATTTTTTTTTCTCTATAGGAAAAGGTAAAAATATTGTGCGTCATTCATTGCTTGTCGTGAACATTCTTCCCCGCATTCGTTCCACATATCATAAATTTAAAAAAGGTGGTAATTCAATTACTTGCAACCGACAAGGATGTATATTTCACCGTGGGAACAAGAAGCTTTATGTTTTAGAAGCCATTTCAAAATACTTTAAAAATAGAAATTGATGCTTAGTTTCCGCGAAATTGAAGTAATGGAATAATTTAGACATTAAGGGGATATACAAAAGTAATACCGTTTTGAAGCACAATCGCTTGATGACGTACATGTAGCATGTTGATCGAATCTTTAATTTGCTTCACGAGTCACGACGTACGTTTAGACAATTTCGACAATTGCTGAATAAGTTGTTCAACGTTCAGTCAACAACCCTTATGAAACGTTATTCATATCGTTCAAACGTGTACATTAGTCGGGTTACAGTTCTGTTTACAATACGGCTCTCTGGTCGCCGAACACAATTAGTACATATACTTCCGTTTCGCATAGACACGGAATGGCGCAAGGTTTACTTTCGCTCACGGCAAATAGTTTGAATGTAAGCAACTAAAAGAAAACATTTCGATTATGTAGAATTTCAGATACATCATTTTTCTTTGGCATTGCCAATACTTGGTTACCAAACATATCAGTAGAGGTTTTATTTGTCTTTCTCTCAGAATGTTTACACTGCAATTACGGCGCGCCAAACTATAGTGTACTCTCATTGGTTACATTTGATTTCCCTGCAAGAAACGAAACAAGAGATGGGTAAAAGGGGTTCAGAGTGATGATGATGATGATGATGAAGAAGATTGGGAAAGAGAGGCCGACTTAGCACTGAGGAGACAGTCGGTGTATAAGGAGGCCAATCTTTCCCACCCTTTGGAATACAAGGGGGAAAATATATGTGACTTACAACGACGAGGCAAACTTCAATCCAAGTTCAAACTCAAAGATTTGAAAGATATCTGTCAAAATTTTGATCTAAGTGTTGAAGGCTCTAGAAACATGAAGGCGTCTTTTGTTTCCTCGATATCTGAGCTAGTACTTCGTTGTTCGTGCTCAGAAACGTAACATGTACATGGACTCATTTTGCGCTTTACAGCTTCGAGGGAAACAGATGGGGTTTTAGCCCGGAGGGACTCTCGCGTAAAACTGAAGAGGGGGCGATCGTCGGAAATTTTGAAAAGAACCTCTAAAATGTACCAGAATCGCGTTTTTTGTGGGCGTAGCTCGAATTAATTTTTACCACTAAGAGATATACTAATTCTAATACGACACTTTAACTAACAATTGCACAATTAACGAATATAACTAGAACGGTGGTCATTTTAGATCTAACCACCCTAAACGCTACCAAACGATGAATTTTAACATCTAAAAGGTACGACAATCACCCCCGTTACTTTTATATGGGACTTCCCTCTTGTAGATTGTTTCACGAAGCCAGAGCTAGTGTTGATACGATCAGGTATAACGGTGTCAAGATCGCAAAGGCAGCGTTTTGTAAGTTTGTTGATGAAGTTAGTTTAATCCTGGGAAAGCGCATATGAAAGCTGCTTTTCATGAGTGCAAGATGAAAGTCCAGTGGGGCGATGTATGACAAAATTATCTATTTTCATTGGTTAATAAGCATATAAAATGTAATTTCCACGTGCAAAACAACAACTAAAAAGTTACATGACAAATAAAAACTAGTGAAATAAAAGTTCCAACCGAGTTTTACAAACAAACCAAACATCTAATCATGCTACCAAAGACAAACACTTTTTTGG
The DNA here is from genome assembly GCA_029204205.1 of Desmophyllum pertusum. Lineage (NCBI taxonomy): Eukaryota > Metazoa > Cnidaria > Anthozoa > Scleractinia > Caryophylliidae > Desmophyllum > Desmophyllum pertusum. The sequence goes on from MU826360.1 coordinate 541,100, forward strand.
CACTTTTACTTCACTAGTTGTTATTTGTCGTGTATCGGCCAACCATGTAGCCACCGAACGTTTGAGTTCCTATTACTGATAACTATAAAGTTAGCTTACTGTACCTCACTGGAAATCTCACGTTCGAGATGAGAAAGCGGCAATTTTCGATGAGAGATTAACAGGAAAATGAATTTACTGACTGTTTCAGTATAGGAAGCACTGATGCAATTTGCACGTCTTATTTTTGGATGACGCAAGGTTTAATCAGACGAGTATTCAGTATGGATTGTAAAAATTACCAACATCCTACTAGTATTATCAAGAAATTATGCATAGTTCTGGATCATGTTCTGGCTCATGTTAAGCCATGGAGAGGAGAGGAGAGGAGCAAGGAATTTTGTCGAGGTAAAGGAGACGAGTAATTAATCATTGGATAAATTATCGACTATGACAAATATTAATTAGCCTCATTAGAGGGTTGGGCATGTAGTGTAAATTTGCTCGGTATTCATGCAGAAGAAAAAAATGGACCGTTGGACCGTCACATGCCTGATGCGTGTACAACTTCTGAATTGCCCTCGCTTTTATTTATAGTGCTGTGCTATTAATCCATCCTGCCCTTTTTACGCAAGCCCTAATTTTACTTATAATGACCTCGTAACATTGACATTTCACAGTTGCAACCAATGCATTAAACAATCACTGAAACCAAGATAAACATAAGTTGCAATATATCATCTCATGGGTAACGTGCGATCATGCGCTCTTATTCAGTTCCGGGCGAGAGTCGGCAGAATTAAGCCTCAGTCTTTTAATTTTAGGGGAAATAAAGGACGCCTGAACGCAGGTTACTGTTTCATCGCAAGAATGCTACATGTACCTCCACCAAGATAAAACTAGAATTATTGTTCCATGGCCTTCTGGTATTGAACAAGAAGAAATTACACATGCAGTGCGTTGGCGTTGCGAATTGAATCCATGCAGTGCTCAACATTATAAACAGTCAGCTCGTTTATAATATTTTGTAATATCCTTCTTTTTTTTTTGTCCTGCCCCTCACTTGAGTGGCACCCCAAAGGTTAATTTCAATTTGTTTGAAAATCAAACGTTGGTAATCAGTTTCAATGTCTGTCTTTATTGAACAAAAGGCAGTCCAACTAATCCAACTTTGCCCACTCCTGGTGACAATTCCGGTTATCCGACAGTCCAGTTTTTAATGACACCGATGCCAGGTTACTAAGCTTTACTTTCTTCGAAGAGGCATCAGCCGGTTTTGCAATAACTGAGCAAATTTTCTACCGTTCTTTAGGGTTCTTTTCTGGACGTAGAGCTCGAGTAATTAACCCGTAGGTTTCTTTCGAGAATTACTAGAAGCAAATACTTCTAATTACTGGAACAAATACTTGCCGTATTTGTCGCTATTTTCGTGGGAGTCGCTACTTTCGGGGGGAGGGGGGGAGGGGGAGAAGAGATTGTTATTTTTGGGGGGGTCGCTACTTGTGGGATTCTCAGTGGTACCTTGTTATAAGTGTGGAATGTTTGTCCATCGTCACTGTACTGCAGCTTGTATTTGGTCACCCACTTGCTATATTCATTTCTTCCCTGGGTCGCCACACGCTTCTCTGTGGTTTTTTCTCCAAAATCGACCTGAATCCATTGGAGCGTATCGTTCTTGGCAGCCAACCAGCCTCCTTTCATATCTCCCTCAACTCGTTTGTTCAACCTACCTCGGAAGGCCGCATGCATTGCAGAGTATTGTGAAGATGCAGTTATTTGTGGATTAATTATTTTACCACTCTCCATGCCAAGGGCTTCATCCTTCAGGCATCCTGATGATTGCAGAACAATAAGTAAATTATCGAGTCCAATTGGTTATCAGTAGGTCCTTTTATACATCTTAGCACCAAGGGCGAGAGCCGTACTGGGAGAATATTGGCCCTAGGTCTCGCTGCGCTCGATCCGTTACAGAAAAGACCGACGGTCAATCAGTGCTCATGTTTTCTCAGTACAATAACGGTCACGAGCAAGCTTGTTTAATAAGAGATTTATTTCACGACTTTATGCTTCAGACAGATAGCTTTGGAAATTAAGCCATAACAATGTGAAAAAACTTTACCCAGTCCAATACTTAGAAAATATCGGACCAACAATAAGGCACTCTGACTGGCTGACTTAAGTTATTGGCCCTCTCTAGGGCTGTCCACAAGTTGCTCGAAATTTCTCAAAAAGTTGCTCACAAGTTGCACTAAAAATCAGAAAGTTGCTCTTTTTTGTCAAAAGTTGCTCAACATTTTAAAGTTGCACCACCATTTTTTTTTAATTTAATTTTTTTATTATTATTAAGAAAGTTTTTTTTCTTCATTTTGTTTCTTTTCAGCCGGATTTGTCTGCACTTCCCTTTTACAAGGGAAATTGCCAAAGAATCTAATAACTATAAGCATTGCGTTTGTGGAACATGGCAGTAAGACCAATATAAACACTATAAGCTTCTCCGATTTCTGAGAATGAGTAGAAATTGCTCAGAATGCAAAAAGTTGATCGAAATGAAAAAAAAAAAATGCTCGAAATGAAAAAAGTTGCTCGAAATACGAAAAGTTGCCAAACAGTTGCCGAGCAACTTGTGGATAGCGCTAGCCCTCTCGCCTGTCTTAGTCGTGTAATAAGAGCCGTTTATTGCGCAGGTTATGCGTCATTCCTATATATAATTTTCGTGTCGGTTACTTATTTGACGTTACTATTTAGAAGGATAAAAAAATGTCAAGTGAAACCAAACGTTTTTCGACGTTTTCGACATTAAGTCCGTCTTCTGGGTAAAAAAAAAAAAACGTCCGCGTGCACGCATTATTACTACTCTCTAATACTCCAAATGCATTATTGTACAAGACTTTGATGATCCCATTCATCCTGGGCCGGTTGTTCGCCAATTGAAAGAATGCGAAACAAAATACAAACCTTTCAGTTTTCCACGAAAGCACCAAGGAACGCCTTCAACTCGATCTGGGATCCGAGGCCCACAGGTTTGTCAGTCGCAAGATTGTTTAGTGATACCCTCATTAAACAAAGTCGATGTATTTTATTTTGATTAATTTATTTGTTTTTAAAGCTTCCACGAGTCTCCTGTAGCTCAGTGGTAGAGAGTCCGACCGGTGTGTGGAAGGTCAAGGTTCGACTCCTGTTGCTCATGTCACTGACTGATTAACATCTTTGTCATGATTCTCCTTGTTAGAGTTTTTTGATCAGTCTCATTTGGAAAATTATATATCCTGACTAAATTGTTCTGATGTCAATGTAATTAATTTTCACTTACGTTTGTTATTTAAGCCTCGGCTGGAGTTGCACGTACGACGCAAGCATAAGAACAAGAGAAACGTACGTGTAAACCGGAGCGACGCAAGCACATGTACAAGCGCAAGAAAAGGAAATGTTTCCTTTTTCACGCGCTTGCGCTTATGATTGTGTCATTGTGTTGCTCGTGTAAACCGGGATAACGCAAGTACAAACACAAGAAAGCGTCCACCATATTGGATGATGCAATGTTGATCAAAATGTTAAGGCACTGCGCCTGCGTATGTCACCTTGTGCTTATGCTTAACGCACGTGTGAACACGGTTGTGTTTATGCTTGCGCTTATGCTTGCGTTGTACGTGTAAACCAGGCTTTACCTTTGCAGGGAGCATCGCTCAAGGCTTCAGCACAATCTGCAGATTGTAATGAGTAAATTTGGGAACTTCGTTAGTAATTGTTGGGGAAGATGGTTGCTGGTGGGAAAAGTTGATATTTTTTGTTAATTTTGAAGGGGGTCAAATATCTTCAGCGTTCTGAAGACTGGTTAGATGTTAATGGAACTCATTTTGGCTTCCCTGGCTATTTACCTTTACAGCCATAAAACTCCATCCTCATTGAAATGTGATCTTTCCAGGCAGTTGGTTGGAGCCGTACATAGCGTGCTTTAATAGGCGTCTCCGACTTATTATAAACAATGGTGTTTTGGTCGCTGTTTCCAGTAAATTCCTAGATGATGAAAGTCACAAGTTATTGTTAGTTTTTTATGAGTTGTGGCGAGAAAGTAAGGGAATAGAGAGGGAAACGTAGGGCGTTGGCTGGGATATGTCTTTTTTAAGCACATGCGAACCGCAGTTCCTGTTCCAGTAAAGTCAACAGAGCGTGCCACCGGAGGGCAGTGTTTATTTTCTCTGGAAATAAAGCTTATTGTTGTTGTTGTTGTTGTTGTTGTTGTTGTTGTTGTTGTTGTTGTTGGTTTTGCTGTATTTTGAGAGCCCGCAGGGCAGGTCAAAACACGAATGAGGAGTAAAACTGGACAGCGATACTACAAACTAAGGCGTTTTTTTTTACTTTGAATGCTCGGTTTGAACCAATGTTTTGCACCGAGTGCACACGGGTCTGGACTAAGAGGGCTTCAAATAACCTGTTAAACTGGTTACTAAAGTTACTAGTGTAGTTGTATTGCGCGTCATTTGTTCTTTACTGAGTGGAGTTGTTTCCGTAATTAGGCTGACTCGTCCTCAGTCGTCTCTCTTGTCTCCTATTAATATTTTACAACAAAGGAGACAAGAGAGACGACTGGGGACGAGTCAGGTAATTAGGGTTCTTTTCTGGACGTAGAGCTCGAGTAATTAACCCGTAGGTTTCTTTCGAGAATTACTAGAAGCAAATACTTCTAATTACTGGAACAAATACTTGCCGTATTTGTCGCTATTTTCGTGGGAGTCGCTACTTTCGGGGGGAGGGGGGAGGGGGAGAAGAGATTGTTATTTTTTGGGGGTCGCTACTTGTGGGATTCTCAGTGGTACCTTATTATAAGTGTGGAATGTTTGTCCATCGTCACTGTACTGCAGCTTGTATTTGGTCACCCACTTGCTATATTCATTTCTTCCCTGGGTCGCGACACGCTTCACTGTGGTTTTTTCTCCAAAATCGACCTGAATCCATTGGAGCATATCGTTCTTGGCAGCCAACTAGCCTCCTTTCATATCTCCCTCAACTCGTGTGTTCAACCTACCTCGAAAGGCCGCATGCATTGCAGAGTATTGTGAAGATGCAGTTATTTGTGGATTAATTATTTTACCACTCTCCATGCCAAGGGCTTCATCCTTCAGGCATCCTGATGATTGCAGAACAATACGTAAATTATCGAATCCAATTGGTTATCAGTAGGCCCTTTTATATATCTTAGCACCAAGGGCGAGAGCCGTACTGGGAGAATATTGGCCCTAGGTCTTGATAATACGGATCGAGCGAAGTGAGATCCGTTACAGAAAAGACCGAGGGTCAATCACTGCTCAAGTTTTCTCAGTACGGTCACGAGCAACTGCTTGGTTAAGAAATGTATTTCACGACTTTACTGCTTCAGACAGATAGCTTTGGAAATTAAGCCATAACAATGTAAAAAAGCTTTACCCAGTCCAATACTTAGAAAATATCGGACCAACAATGAGGCACTCTGACTGGCTGACTTAAGTTATTGGCCCTCTCCAGGGCTGTCCACAAGTTGCTCGAAATTTCTCAAAAAGTTGCTCACAAGTTGCTCTAAAAATCAGAAAGTTGCTTTTCTATTAAGAAAGTTGCTCTGTTTTTGTCAAAAGTTGCACCACAATTTTTTTTAATTTTATTTTTTTATTATTATTAAGAAAGTTTTTTTTTTTTCATTTTGCTTCTTTTCAGCCGGATTTGTCTGCACTTCCCTTTTACAAGGGAAATTGCCAAATAATCTAATAACTATAAGCATTGCGTTTGTGGAACATGGCAGTAAGACCAATATAAACTCTATAAGCTGCTCCGATTTCTGAGAATGAGTAGAAATTGCTCAGAATGCAAAAAGTTGATCGAAATGAAAAAAAAAACGCAAAAATGACTTAAAATATCGTGACATATAGCTGTATACCGTAATTGTCTATTCTACCTATTTCGCAGTTTTCTCCTGTATAACCAGTCTGACACACACAAAGGTATCTCTTGTCTGTAAAGCCATTCAGACAGGTCGCATTATGAAAGCATGGGTTACTGGAACACGCGTTGTGATGAGAAAAAAGATGACGTTCCCCAAATTAGTGTTTAATTTTAGAAAATTAATTATAAATTAGAATTGTCAGTTTGTTTCCCGATATATAGACTGAAATTGCCAATTAAGACCAGTGAATGATCCGCCGATAAGCACCCTTCCACCCCCCCCCCCCCCCGGATATAAGCCCCTCGTATGTGAACTGCGGTTGAATGAAAAAGATACAAAGTGATCGTCGGTGATCGTCGGTACCAAAATCTGGTATGGCTCGAATTCATTTTCACCCCTAATAGGTACTAATTCTAAGATAAAACTAATACCTGTCATATTTTTTTCTGGCGTAATACCCTAGCCTGCGTGCAGACGTCTCCTTTTCCTTGCTTCTCGCGGAAAAGTGACGTCTGCGAAACGGCGTTTCCTAATCGTGTTCCAGCACCCTGCTGTTTCGGGTTTTAAATTTCGCATAAATCAGTAACTTCACAGTTTTATTTACGTTTACCGTATTTACAGAGGCAGGATCTTGATCTGATCGCTTCAAGATCACAGGTCTAACAGGAGTAATACAATGCGAATTGTCCAGTGTTTCAACAGAATCCTCACGGTTGATATTCAAGTTCGACTGTTACGATAATTTCGTCCAAAAGAATTCGCTTCTCGGGAGAAGCCGATGTTTCACCCTGTCCTTTCCAAGTGTTTTGGGCCTTCTTCTTTACAGTAACTGTCAGTCCTGCCCTGCAAGCTTTAGAACTGTAGTCATTTAAAAGTTCCTCTTCGATTTTTCGCAAGTTATTGTAAAGTCATCTTCGCTTCCGTAGCTTTCCAACGCATTGGATTGTTTCCCGGTTGTTTACAGATGTACGGCGATTAAGTGAACTGCAAACTGCAGAGAAAGGATTTCTTCATAATCTTTAAATACTCCGCGACATTGATTAAGATTTGTTTGTCGTTATGATTCACGATCGGCGAAAAACACAACACACAATCACACGACATCACCGAACATCGCCGACATGTTTTAGCTCCGTTGAATTCATGCAGCATAAATTATCTTGAGTATTTCGGACGATAGCCAATCCGAGTTGATTCTAAACAATGCCTACTGTCAAGCAACCAATCAGAGCGCGGTCCCCGAATTCTAGAGAAACAGCGGGACACTGGAACACGATTAGGAACGCCGTTTCGCAGACGTCACTTTTTCCGCGAGAAGCAAGGAAAAGGAGAAGTCTGCACGTAGGCTAGTAATACCCTAAAAGGTACCAGAATAACTCTAACGGTAGACATTTTAGATTTTAACACTCTAAGCGGTACTAAACCACTAATTTTAACCCCTAAAAGGTACGACGATCACCCCCGGAATCTCTCTCTACGCTTTCAAGTCTGTTGTCATGTTTACTTTACTTTTGTCACCTCAGTTCCAGTGTAAGAAAGCCTTCTCGTGGTTTAAGATCTTCAGGATGTAAAGAGCGATCGGATTCACTCAGTTCGCATACCACTTGGTCATTTATTGGTGGACCGATGTTGATTGACACGCAGCGATCGTCCATGACACATTGACCTCTGCAAGGATTATATATATCCATTGGAAGAGTAAGGTTTTGTATCACGTGACCCTCAAGAGCATAGCCATCTATTTCAGAGGTAAATTGAACATGTCGGCGGCACGTACCTGCAAATATAAGTAAAATTATACTTTTAAAAATACATCATCAGTGTAGAGTGTTAATCAATGAAACGTCCGAGTACTGATGCCATACACTAGATTAGGCGTAGACTGAGGGGAGGGAACAAATCCCGTGGAGGGGGGGGGGGGGGGGGGGGTCTCCCCATATGAAAGGGACGGGGATGCTCGTCGGAAATTTTCAATTAAACCCCTAAAGGTCCTAAAAAGAGACCAATCTGGGCGTGGCTAAGCTTTATTTGACTCCTAAAATATACCATTTTAAAAAGACAGACAAACAAGAGTTATAGTGACTTAAATTAAGTTGCAATCATCTCCGGTAATGAGACTACCAACACAATATACAATTTATTCGCGTGCAACCCTAAACGATACCTTGATGGCTAAAAATCCGTAATTTACACCCCTAAACGAGACGACGAGCATCCCCGTCACTTTCATATGGGACCGGGGAACAAATAAATCAATAAACCAATATTCTCCAATATGGACCGAACAAGCTAGTTCAATAAAGTTTTTAATATTACTATTACTTTGCTGATAGATACAATCCATTCTCGACAAAAGCGCGCCAAAATCAAGCATAAAATGACTTGCATTTTTCAGGTCACCAGTTCGTAATAGTTTAACCGAAATTGCACGTGAAGGAAAAATCTTTCTACTTAACATAAAACAGTTTTCTTTTGTTCAATGTTTCATACTGAAGGAATTCGGTGCATCATGAATTGATAACGCTTAGGCCCGGTTCATACGTCGCATTTCTGCCGTGTCGAATTCAATTCAATATATTAAGTGCGGCAGAAATGTGACTGTTGATTCATACGTCGCACTTGTGTCGCACTCAATTCAGACTTGATACTGCTGTGTATGTCGGTCAGCGGAAAATGTTATAAAGGTAGAGTATCCAATATGGCGGACGAAGTTGATACTGAACGACGAAGGCTTTTTATTTTGCGAAAAATTATTTAGGGAAAAACCAGTTCATATTCAGGCCAATGTTTCTAAAAATCAAGCGAAACAATTTCCCTGAGATTTTCACTCAAGGTATTTAGATGGTATGAAATTCATTTAAGACCAAAATATATTTTCATCAAACCTTGTAGCCTGTTCCAGGTTCTCGGATAGTGGGGACGAAGCGAAAAAGCGAACACTATCCGAGAGCCTGGAACAGGCTACAAACCTTGTGGACATACTTTTCAATAACATTTCGAAATTTTCTCGAAAAACGCTCTCATAGAAATTCTTAAAATTTTGCAGACCGGTTTAAGACAAGTATGTCAGGTCGAAGATCCAGAAAGCGTTTTCCAAAATTATCCCTTGAAGACAAGTAATTCGGTCTCATGTAAAATGGAGGATGACGTCATTACGTTGCTATGGTAACTCCGATTTCGATGATTGAAACTTTAATCTTTAGCTATCTTTCTCTAGTACAGCTGTAACAATCGATTTTTCTGTTAGATTGTTTATGGTGGTACACAAGTTGCTCAAAGTTGAAAGGTATGGTCACTCAAAACCCGGTTCAATTAATAAACAGGTGAAAAACAATGGCCAACTTGATAGCAGCTCAGGATGTGTGTTTTCCTCCGGATGATTAATGTTTTTTTTATTAGACTTTGACTCTGTGTCGTTTACTTTGGTTTTCGTTTTCAGACAATTGTTTGACAATCGCCCATTTCACAGTTACAATTCATGAAATTGGCCTAAAATAGGTCAGTAGAATTCAAGAAAGATATTTAGTAATTCGATTTTGTCGCCGTGATCATGTATCTTTGAGATCGCGGCGACAAAAAAAAAACTGAAATCGCCGCTAGTTTACCGGCTTGCGATTTTTATCGCGAGCGCTAGCTCGAGCGCGACAAAAATCGCATCAAAAATCGCCTGTGTAAACGGGCTAATTATATATATATTATTTTACTAAAAACAACTACTTTTTCTAGCTGAAGTTTTTCTTCATTCCCACTGAATTTTCGCTGATACAACAACTAGTTCTAACAGTTGATGATTTCATCTTTCTAACTTACTCTGCAATTCGAAAATGGACTGAGCTTTTTTTCAAACAAATTAATCGCTGGTCTTCAGTTACGGTAGCTAACTCACCTTGATTCGCAACTGCGACAAATTGAAGCCAAGCTCCCCAAATGATGGACACTAAAATCAAACTTAGCATGATAGCCTTGAAAATTTCAGATACTACGCCCAGGAAAACGTGTGGAACCAACTCGTGAATTCATTCACAGAGAAGACCACTATATGCTGTAGTTAATTAATTTTGTTTCACGGCATGTCTGAAGACACCACTAAAACTTGACAAAGAGTGGAGTGGAGTGTTGTCATGTTAGTCATCAATTATGCAAAGCGCTAAAAGCAGGTGCAACTCGTTAATATTGTCTGACGCCTTCTGGAGGAAATTGTTATAATAACAATGAAACATTAAATGAAACCAGAAACCCATAATGGGTTTCTGTAACAACTTAAAGGATGTTTAGTAAAACATGTCAATGACTAATAAATATGATCAAAGAAATATCCACAATTTTGAAATTATGAAATTACCTTCCCTCTTACACTTTGCATATTATATTTTACTTTGCATATTTTATCTTATAGTAGCAGAAAAATAAATGTCAATCAAGCTCGTACACATAAAACTACTGACGTGTAGTTAAATTTACATGTATCTTTCCGTTTTGCGAGATAAACACTCAGTGCAGAAGACATTATGGTTAAAGACCTTAGCTGCACTATTTTAATGAATAAAAATTGCTTGGAACTTTGTACAGCTTGTGCGTGAAGTGACGAAATACTGTACTTTAGCTATACTATGATAAACTGAGAATTGTTCTCTCGTGAAATATACACTAAACAGAAGTTTGGTGGCGTGCTATAGAAACCTAAAAACAATTTCAATGCTTTTACCAAAACAGGAAGATCGAAACTCAAATTATATGCGCCGCTATACGTGGACTGGGGTCACACATCGGTCAAACGCAAAAATTCGGCGCCACTTTCGGTTTTCGCGGCCTTGATTTTGCAAGAGATTCAAGCGTAATGGCCGCGAAGTTTTGTAAGGAAACGTTAAAGAAACATGCAGTGGTAAACCAAAATACGAGCTGAGACACTTGGTGGATAACAATTATTACATTATCTATGCATACTCCGAGTACAAAGCTTAAGTTTTCAGTAAATTTCTTAAGTTTGAGCTTTAAAGTGACGAAACGTGGAGGACTTCGTAAATTTAGGACATTTCGCAGTAGGGTTTTGGCGGGAACTGCGCAGGCGCGTCACGTTTGACCGCTGTGGGGACTGGGGTAAGATATATTGTAAATACAAAACAAAAACAGTTGTACCAGTTCCACCAAAACTTATTATAGACGATAGAGCGAGGAAGCCGTTTAAACTGAAGATGTTATTAAATCTCTTCAATAAGTATAAGCAGGGGCATATCACCCCGAGCCTCTATCTGTGCTGATTAATGACAACAGCCTAGTTTACACCTTCGGCTATTTTTAGAATCGTTCTCCCGCGAAAAGATTTCCGTGTACGTCCGCGGACAATAGTGATAATTCGTAGTAACGACATTCCGCCGTTCTGGTTTTATTCTACGTTCCTCTCGTGCATTCCTGGTTTTATTTTGAATCTAAAACACGAATGACAAACTCGTCCTCGTGCTCGCAACGGGTGATTTTCGCGGCAAGAGTAATTCTAAAAATAGCTCAAGGTGTAACTGCGCTGTGTCATAGGGCCAATAATGGAAATAGAGGCTCCAGGGTGATATGCTCCTGATAAAAGACACAACAACTTCTATGGATGTGGAGAAGACACAATCTTGTACATTTGAATATGTTCTGCCTATGATACAGATATGAGGAAGATAATGATGAATGGCACTGGTATTTTTTGCGGAAAACGTGAAGTAAAAGTGTGTTATTGTTGAATGTGAGAACAAATTCGGTTCCATTTGTGTTAGAGACACTACTCCCTTTAGGTTGTCATTGGAAATTAAGAAATGTAATAACCTGGTGGGTTTAATTTCGTGTCAAACTTGACTTTCACATGCATGTACCTAACTATCATAACCTACGCCACAAGATTACTAGTAAGATCCAACACCAGGCTAGCAAGAGGTAAATCGTCTTTAATGGAAGACACGTTGATCACACAACAACCAAATCAAGATGGCTGACCGAGAGACGCCGACCCAGGGTCGCGCGGTTCTACACATGCGGCCGCTGACCTAAACTAACAACAAAACTAATAACAATAATAATGGCGCTACTTATTTCAATAATACAAATTATAGAAGTTTATGTGTGTTTTGTTTGTCAATGTATGTTCTTATGGAAAACCTTCGTCTCTCCCATCAAAGTACCGCTCAATCATAACAAATTTATCTTCATGAAGTGAAAAGAAGACAGATACAAATAATATTTCGAATGTAATTAATCATCAATACACAAAAATATAATGCATTATTAATGACGCCTTAGGAGCTCAATAACATGACAGGAAGTTACTTATGACTTCAAGGTTTCTTAACTTTAGCACGCGAGCTATACACTGTCACATGAATAAGCTACATGTAGTGTTTTCTTCAGGGGGATAGAGACAGGGCCTGGGACCGAGAAAACATGCTCTCGCAACTTGCAAAGCGATCAATTTCGTTTTGGTCAGCGGTATGCTTCTTTTTTGCGCGAGAATTCCTTAAAAAATGAATTAACGTTCCTATAAATTATTTCGCGATTCGTGAGTTCAAGACCAGATAGAGACACTGAGGAAAATTAACCATTGCGTGTTCATGTTCTCCATAATACCTTGAATTTGGACATTTGATTTTTTTGTTTTGCATAGGAAGGCAAAAAAATGTAAATGCAAAACGCACGTGCGTTTTGTTTTGCATGGGACGGCAAATAAATATGCAAAACACACGTGCAGAATATTGTACTGCTAATTAAACCTGTTTTTTGTGACGTTCTCGTTGCTGTCGCCGTCGCGGTTACATCTTGAAAATGAAAAACTCGAGGAATAAGTTTATCTGGTTTAAAGGATCACAAAGTGAAAAAATACAAGAAACATTAATACATCAGTACGCACTTCCATCGCCTCATCAGCCGCCATGTTTTTCTAGGTTTTCTTCTGGCTTTACCACAGCTTATACGCACGTCAAGATCATGAATCCGCTGTCTAAAGTTGTGATGATTGCTTTGCAAGTTGTAAGAGCATGGTTTGGATTTGATTTAAGAGAATGTGTGGGAAGTAGCTATCCCCCCCCCCCCCCCCTGGTTTTCTTAATACACAAAAAAACCCGAGTTTTTCAAGTTCACCAAATGAAATTAAGGTCGCGTCGAGTCTTTAATCTTATTTCGCATAGTTTAACTGGAAGAAATAAAGGTAATACAAATATCATCCAGTTTGAGTTTAATACAGGGGAAGAATAGCAAAAATTAGCGTGACATAGTCCCCTTAACCCTATAGCGATGTTTCTCGTTACGTCACCTATTGTTATTAATGTGCCAACAGAGAACTATTGGCTGTTGAAACAAAGAGTTCTTTTGTTTAATGGTTGGCAAATTTGAATAACAAAACAAATGTTGATAAACAGTGAACACTCCTATTCGGCCTGGGCTTTTTTCGTTCGTGAGCCTGGGGAGCAGAAAGTGCCCCCTTCCCCTCCCCTATGAATCACGCTATGAAGATGAAACTTATATGGCGTTTAATTAAAGCATGGAAAAATGTTTATTTTCGTGACAGCCACGTGTCAATTATGATGTCATATCACGCCATATCTATGTCATATATTTAAAAAATCCGCCATCTTGGATCAATAAGTTGTTCAGAAATGTCAGAAAAAAATATAAGGATGCACAAACTTTCATCGTGTAAAAAGCGAAAATCACATGGATATTTTTCATGAAAATGAAGCTAAAACAGCAAAAAAATTTGGATAAAACGACCTGTCAAAACTGGTTGCCATGGAAACGTAAAGTCACGCGATCAAACAATTGACACACCAAATGTTCCCAGATATTTTTTAGAACAATTCACAAAGTTTGGCTATGATCGCTTGAATACCCTTTTTAAAGTACGAAAAATTTGAAATCAGCGCGGGCACCGTTTCTCCCCCCCCCCCCCCCCCCACCCCCTCCCCCCTCCCATAAATATCACCTGTAAATCGCGATTTGCCAGTAAAACGACATCATAATGTACATGCATATCCAAAATAGAATTCGAAAATATCCATGTTAAAGTTAGCGGAATCGACTTTCAACATTCAGAGATTTGAAGCTTTAGAAGATAAAACCTACCCCAGAAATTTGGCTTATGAATTTATTCATGTAAACGGGTCCTGCGCGTCCTAATCAAGCACGATCGCGCTTCGCGATCACGCTTCACGCTCGTTTACCCAGCTTTTCTTGCGCCTCTCACACAGACTTAATTGTTAATTAATATCTAAGCTTTCAACAAACTCAGTTGAGTTTACAAAAAACGAAATTACATCAATGTTCCGCATGCATGCAAAGTAAAAAGAATTAAAAACTCTTCATTTTTTCTCCTCGAAATATTCTTATTATTGTATAGAGGATATTACACGGCGGCATGAAGATATGAATTGTATTTTTCGAGTCGTAAAAACAATATTTTATGAACGAGCGCAGTGAATGAGTAAAATATTGTTTTTAACACGAGAAAATATAATTCATATCTTCAAGCCACCGTGTAATTTTATTTTTATTATATAGACAAACAACAAAAGCACAAACTTTATCACGAACTCTTGCAGCTCGATGGCTGGACTTTCTTGAATATCTCTCCTTTCGTCTTCACTTGCAAGGAACTCCTTGAATAATTTTAAGTCACATGAAGTTCTCTTATTCGTCTGGGTGTTAGAATTGTCCTACTCCTCAGTGAACGATTTCAAATCGGCATCAGTGAATTCACGAATCTATCCCTTGCCATTTTTCAACCGGCGCCGCCGTTTGGCAGCTTTGCACAAACAACCATGCAAGAGCGGGAAATGACGTCATCGATATCCTCACTGTTGAGGATATGGAAAATACGCCACTCGGGTCCCGGATGTAATTTCGTATGAATTTTACAAGTAGTGTCTATTTTTCAGTAAAACACTCGTGTCGATATAATAAAAGCACATATTACCTTTAGTGTACATATTTTCTGTTGTATAATATTTGTAAATGTAAGCACCTCTTTTGTGATATTTGGTAATAATGCCTTAGAAAAAGAAAGACTATTTCCAGCTGCAAGCCACTCAATGTAAATTATGTTTTGTAGATCGAATTTTATTTTGCTGAAAACCACAATTTAACTAAACATTGTATTTCTTGATAGAAATTATCCATGGGAAATTGCGCCACTGTGTTGTTAGAAATTCAAGTTTCTACCTCTCGTCCGGATTTGTGTGGCGAGCTTACAACAAAATGACGTCATTTGATATTTGTGCAATGAAATGAAAGGAACATACACGCTGTTAATATTACCAATAACTATGATTAGATTGGTATCAAATAAAATAAAACATCGATATAATATTCTCCTATTAAGACTCCTTAGTAAATATACTTTATCACAATGTTATGCTAATTTATGAGAATACGATTTTTAGTAGCAGGTGACCTGAACTGGCCATAGTTTTTAGTAGTCCTCAGAATGGTAATCAAAATAACATTTGTCAGACTTATTTGCATGACTAACATATCGTGAGTAATAACCGATATTTAAGTCGCTTGTTTTGAAGAATGATGAGAAATGATGCGCGCCCTCGCATAGGTTCAAAACAGTGCGGCACGTTAGTTCACCTCGCTAAAACACGAAATCACAAAACGAGATTTTAAGTTTGCTACAAAAGGTTTTAAGCGAGATTTTAACATAGAAGTGGTAACGTGGTAAAAATCTTAATCTTGATAGTAAAAAGTGAACTGATTTATGTTAAAATCATATCGCGTGATGTTGTCCCGTGCAGTCCTTTCGTGAGTTATTGCTGCTAAGGGTTACAAACACGATTTGGAGCCGTTGCGTGATATTTCGTGCTATTTTCTTTGTGTTTCGTGCTTTTTGGAGGTTATCGTGGGACAATAAAAGGGGTCCTTGGCGCTACACACCTCACTAAATTCATAACAGTTATAACCAGCTCCGGAGAGGGACAAGAAACATTGACACTCGATTCCACTCAAAAAGGATACATAGCTCGGTAAGTTGGATTTCTGAGATTTTTGCTGAACATTGAATAATGCTTCAAAAAGTATATATTTTTATATGTTTTACACTGTATAATTTTTGGACGAAATGTTTCCGACACTAACCCTGTTATTTCGCGTATTCTTGTCTAGATTTTGTTATGAGCAACGAGTTAACTAGTCAGAAAATCGAATTGGGATGGGATGATTGATGATTGATGGAGGCGATTGAATCTGTTGCCAATAAACTAGCGATCATTGGCGACGAGCTGAGTCAGTCATACGAAGAACTATCTCGCAGCGTATGTACTATCCCAAGAGCCAAGACATGCGCGAAGTTGGAAGATTGCATGGACATTTTGCTTTTGGTGTTGAAGGCTTAAACCTGAAAAAATAAAGACATAAGAAGTAAATTGGAAATGCACGGAAAAACGTTGTCCCATGTGTTAATACAGAATGAGATTGTAATGTATAACTTAGTGTTCTGTGAACAAATCAGTTACTGTTATTTCGCTGCTGAACGATCGATACTTTTATCGATGAAGAAAGGAGTGTACCAAACAACAGTAAAATTTGATAAAATAATGTATTTTTTTGCAAACGTTTTGATAAAAAAGAGTTTATCGATGCTTAATGTAATTATATTTGCTAATATATTGCTATTTTTCCGTTTGAGAAGCACTGAAATTATATATTTTTAACTTTCCTAAAATATTTAGAAGAATGATTGTAAATACAATTCAACAAGAATTAGTTGATGTAAGTGTTGTCAGAATGTGAGGATAAGGAAAAGAAAAATAAACTTACTGGTCCAATAATCTATGGTATATACTGGTCCTTTAATGAAGCACACAACTTATTTACCCGCCAGGCTAACATGATAAATCCACATCTCGACCAAAGCAAAAACATTTTAGTAAGAAACTCGCCAAGAAATGTTGTACTCTGATAATTGTTACCAAACCTGACGATTTTACATCCGCGCGAAACTTCGCAACTAAGAAGGAAATAATTTGCATATAGTCTCTCTCCTTGCAGCTGAAAACGACTTCTTTTGAAAAGGTGATAAGTGATAAATATCACAAAGGGGCGCTGAATAGTATGCAAGCCAATGAGAAAACATTGCTTTTAAACTTCTCCCGTAATTACTTCTCACAAACCATATCATACATGCCTGTATATTTTTCATTTTAGCCAGTTAAGCGAACGATTCACATTGGGTCGGTTGTCTACCCATTCAATACCCGTGTAAATTTGTAATCAAAATAAAGAATATACATTTATTTCCTTTAGAAGTTTTCCAACAACTAAAACATGTGCAGAAGTCATTATTCGTTCTAAAAGAAGATCAATAAAAACAAATAATTTCTCAGTTCTTCTGATTTTATAATATAAACATTTGAGAATATATTCGGCAAATCAAATGAAAAAAAGTCCTTTAAAAGTTATCTGCTTAATCCGGCTTTTTGGATGGAATAACATGGTAATTAAAATTAATTGCCTCACGAATGACATATTTCTGAAATTTAAGTTCAGCAATGATACATTATTTTACTATGCAAGCAATTTTTAGGGGCTTTGAGACTGCAATAAAAATGCTATTGAGTCTGTCTGATATTTTTGTATTGTTAGAAAATATAATACCTATTTGTGGAGTGTTGCATAACGAATAATCGATTCAACATGGTATAAAATGTGCAAAAAAGCGCTTCATATTATTCAGAAAGTAGCACGAACATTTGAAATAGAGATCTAAAAAACAATTTACCTCACGACCTCTCAATAATAGCGAGATTTGGCATGGAAGCCAGCCAACGTCATTTAAAAGGGAATCATGTTGTTATCCTTAACATTGATAAATTATCCTCATGCATAGGCAAATGTATTTAGGAAAAGCAAAATCATAAGCATGTGTTTTTTCTTTTACTGTCACAAGACAATACCCACATAATGAATAGCAATGAATGTTACCATAACGAGAAGTTGTGTCACTAAATCACCAAAACACGAAAAACTTATAGCACTCAATAATCTTGCTGAGATATAAATCTGATCTAGCTTTTGTACTTATATTGATTCAAAACGTTTTAGCAAATTTTGCAGTTAAATTTGTGGCTGTTGTATGGAAATTGTGCCTCTGTTATCTATCTCGAAAAATAATAATGGTTTCAAACCTTTTTTTTTTACTGAAGAATTTGAATACATGTACAGCGAGGTAAAACCATACATTTTCGTGCTTCAAAATCTCCAAAGAGAAAGATTATGACTGATCAGAAAACGTAACGTATTTCATACTTTATATCGTGTTCACCGACTGAATCGATAATAGTACTTAGCATTTAAGGAACTCGGAATCCTGAATTTACTATCACTAATCACTTCTTTTCTGAATAAAATGCAAATTTGTTTCGGTAAATGTTTTAAACAATTTTTTTTCACGATTTGTAATAGCTGTATTTACATTTTAAGTTAGTTATAGGTATATATCTTTCATTTCTTATTTTAAAAAGTGAGCTTTACAGACCCAGTAGATTTGCGTTAATTGTGTCAATTGCATGTCATAAAAAGAGATCATCATTTTCCCCAAAATCAATGACGCCAAAAACACATCTAAATACTATTTAGGTCTTCATGCACCCACCCTGGTTCTTCAGCATTCAGTTTCTAAACAGTTTGGCCAAGGCACGAACATGGAATAAAGGTTGTATGAAAATGCTTTTATTATTTTTTATCTTAAAAAAAAACGTATATGAACATCTCAGCTGGAACTTTTCTTTGACTGGGTTATAGTATGACTGTATCCATTTTGTTTTTCCCGTGATCTTTCGTACAGTCCTTTCGTGAGGTATCGTTACTAGTGCTACGTGATATCTCGTGAATTGTTTTTTCCTTCTGCGATCGTACGCGTTAGACAATAAATGGGCATCGCACCTCGATAATAATAAACACAAACCTAAAATTAGCCTAGCTCCAGCGGAGAGGAAGGAACATACAGCTGTTTCGAGAAAGGTTGTCCTACAAAAGCGCAAAAGCGTACGCGACAATGCCGAAAGGTATTATGGGTAGTGGTAGTTCACCGTTGCTTGATCGAAGTTCACGAGTAGTTCAAGGTCTTTCCGCGTGATGGCAGGATAATTAAACCATGAATATACAGCTATTTCAAGGAACGTTGTCGGATAGAAGCGTTAAGGCAACGCGATTAGACCGAATGGTAGTCTGGGTATTCATTAGAATTTTGAATATCAGTGGAAAAGAAGTCTACAAGTTTTTATTTTGCACGTGATGTATTTGCTTTGCCCCGAATTAAATACATGTAATATGATTTTTTTGTTGTTGTTGTTTTACTGTTGTATGGCTTTCATTGGAAAATTATTCTAAAATTTAGTTTGGCGAAATGAAATATGTTATACGGTATCCCATTAGTTTCTCAGTGCGTGCAGCGGTTTTCTATTTTTACCCATTCTACCTTTCAGTATTGGTGCGTATTCTTTTACGCTTCTGGCACCGGTTACTCGAAGGCCAATTAGCGCTAATCGAGGATTAAATCTCGCCAATCGAGGAATACAATGTATCCCTAGCTATAGGTTAGATCATGTTCCTGAAAGCGCAATTAACAGTATTCTAAAGTTAAAAGATGGATTAAATGTAATCCACCTACCGAGGTCGATTAACTCGATTAACTTCGGAGGGAATAAAGTTCGCAAACGAATCAAAATAGAGAACTTACTGCCAGATCCAAAGAGGAAATAAAGGAATTCAGCGGTCCGAATCATAAATTCAAGTTATGCGCGATCAGAAGCGCGATCCAGCAGTGTTTTTTTTTTTCCAAGCACAATATTTAAACTTACTTGTGCTATAAAATATGTTTAGCTGTTTACTTTTATTGCTTCCTCATCCTTTCTGTGATTATAATTTAGTTTAGCCTTTTTCTCGGGTTTGCAAACAGTTAAATATAAGGGCTTTTCTATATCAAGAAGACAATGGCAAGCTTTACCACTCAGACGAGCAAATGAAGTTTTTCTTATAATCAATCATTATTACTGATTTGACCTTAGTTTAAACAGAGACCCGCGCTATAAAAGGGATAGCTCCTCCCCATCTTTGTCACGAAATCCCCGCTTCAATGGCTTAATCAAATATGGCGGGATGTGCGAGCAAGAAGGGGAAAAGTCTTTGATCCAAAATATAAGTTGAATCCTACCTTGGGCTCTTTAATTTTACTTTAAAATACTCACTATTGTGAAATAAATTTCCCGAGCCAAACTTGAAACTTTGAAAAACTGACAGCCTGTCATTTTTTGAACAATCCATATTGTAATCTATTAGTCGTCCTCACTTCCTAAGGGTTCCTGTCATTTTTCGAGTACTATTCTACATAATCAAATCATTATTGTTCAGCTTCCTATGATCTACAGATTATGTTTCTGAGCTTCCCTTTAACTCCTATTAGAGCAGCCGAGTGAGGACAAATGTTTTTCGTGTAGCTGTCAGGAATGTAAATAATTTGCAGAAAATCACTGCATAGTTGTAGACGTCATGTCAGAAAAACGGCCTTTCACTAAAAGTCAGAAAACTTTAATATTCACTTACCGGTTCCAGATTTCCGTTGTGCTTTAGCTTTATGGACCCTATTGTCTCACTCGTACATGTAATAAAAGCATCTTAGCTGAACACGATAATGTTTTCTGCTCTATATTCAAGTGGATCACGAATTATTTCAGTATCAAGTTCGGCCAGGCCATGGGGTAAAGGAATACCATTTTATTATATAGACACTAGAAAGAAAATTGAACACGAATGTTTTACTGGAAAATAGACCAGTCGTAAAATCAATACGAAACTACATCCGGGACCCGAGTGGCGTATTTTCCATATCCTCACTAGTGAGGATTTTGAAGACGTAATTTCCCGCTTTCGCGTGGTTGTTAGAGCAAAGCTCCCAAACACCGGTTGAAAATGGCGAGCGATAGATTCGTGAAATTCACTGAAGCCGACATGAAATCAAACTCACTGAAGAGTAGGAAAATGCTAACAGGAAGAAGGAAACTTCATACTGATGCCTTAAAATTATCCAAGAAGTTCGTTGCAAGTGAAGGCGAAAGGAGAGAAATCATATTCAAGAAAGTCCAGCCACCGAGCTGCAAGAGTTCGCGATAAAGTTTGTGCTACAGTGGAACCCGGTTAATACGGACACCAAAGGGACATGAACAAGTTTCCGTATTATCCGGGTGTCCGTATTAAGCGGGCTGTCCGTAATAAGCGAGTGTCCGTATTAACGAGTGTCCGGCCGTAAAGCGGGGTTCTTTTGTCTATATCAAAAAAGAGAAAAATCGTGTCAAAAACAATATTTTACTCATTCGCGAAATATTTTATTTCATAGATACTGAGATTTACACACGATAAAACGATTGCGTATAAATGATACGCAAGAACCGAAGCGGCGGCCGTAAGCCCTGCATCGAGCTCACTGGAAAAACTGAACCCTTTACAGACTTATAAAAAGTTATTTAAATCTCTGTAAAATGTGAAAAAACCTAACATTTCTCTTGTAAATTTCAATGTCTGTAAACGTGCACACTTACAGACATTTTGTAAGTCTCATAAAAAAGTCTGTAAATTTTCACAAATTTCCCACTCAGCAATGCATGAAATGTCTATAAAATCTTGTTGTTTTTCTTGTAAATTGAGGCTTTGAAAAACAAACACAACCTTCGTCCGACGTTTATTGAAAGCCGTCTGGAAAACACGGAATCCGGAATTCCGCCGGAATTTTTAGAAGAACGTTTTATTAAAGTTTTGAGTGATTGACAGGTGAAGAACATCCGAAGACTGCCGAAGACCTCCGAAGATTAACGAAGATCACCCGAAAACACCCAAGATGACTTCACCGAATATTTTCCATTGGCTAAAAATAGCCGAAAAGCACAAATATGAACGTCCGAAGAGGTTTGATCGGTAACGGTACGACAGGAAAATTCCTGTATCACATTCGGCACGTCATGGGAGTAACGACCTACCCCTCCCCCCCCCCCCCCCCCCCGACCCACTCCTCCTCCTCCGAAGAACCCGGGAACCACATGGGTACAGTACTTTAGGTAGTACAAAATATAACTCATATACCCGGTTTATCTAACTTATTTTTTCTTTATTTTAGTACATTAAATTATTTTAGTACCCAAGTATATTTGCATACTGTACTACTCAGTCTGGTTAAATCAATAGAGATTGTGCAATACGATTAATTGTACAATTATTAGGGAAATGAGATGAAAAGATATATTTGATTTCGTGCAATTATCGATCGTTTCGCGTTCGAGGAGAATACGTGAAACCGTACCTAGTTTGTTTGCTTTTGCATAAGGGGTTCGAATCGTTTCTAGCATCTTAACGATTGATTTTCATTTGGCTTTATTTAAAATCCGTGGACATTCTTCTTCCTCTGTGCGCTCTCCATCCCCTTCATTTTGCAGCCTAACTTCCTCTTCCTTGGCTGCCTTTTTAAGTCGCCTCCATCGACTCTCTCTCTCTGTTCGTTTTCCGTGATCTTAATTCAGCGCTCGCGCTCGCACAAACAAATCCTGTACTGTATGAGGGAGTTATCCAGGCGCTAGCAAAGGGGTGGGGGGATTATTTTATTTCTCAAGTTTCGAGCTCACCGTCACGCCCCCGCTCCTACCGGAGTGATCTTCGTTAACCGTCGGAAGTCTTGATTTTCGGCAGTCTTCGGGTGATCTTGGTTAATCGTCGGAAGTATCCGGCAGTCCTCGGATGTTCTTCACCTGTCAATCACTCGAAACTTTAATAAAACGAACTTTTAAAAATTCCGGCGGATTCCGTGTTTTCCAGACGGCCGGTTATTGAAGTGTCGTCTCAAAAACTTTTGTGGCGCATTGAGCTCGCTTCTGAAAAGCGGCGAAAGGAAATTCACCGTCAACTAACTTCAGGTACTGTGGGGGGAAGGTAATTAATATCGATTAGGGATTGATTTTATATCGAAATCTACGGAAAGTCGACAAAACTTCAACTTTGATTCATTCATTCAGCTACGAGCTCGGCTGCATAACTGACTGGTCAGCAAGTGATTTTTCGTGCCGTGGATGTAGAATATTTTTGATGTAGAATTAAACTTGCCGAATTATTTGCAGTTGTCAACTGAGCTGAGTTAAGAATGTGAAACTTTGCTTTCGCCCCGGCGACGTGGCGATGTTGAAAATAAATATTTTTTACTGTAATATCTCAGTACTTATGTAATAAACAAATTACTTCATGGTTAGTTCGCTTGTGCGGTTTTTATTCACTTGTTGCGAAGAATAACAAACTCACTCGCTGTGCTCGCTCGTTCGTAATCTCTATATTCTTACCACTCGAAAATAAAATTCATATATTCGCGCCGACATGTAATATCCTCTATGTACCTAAAAATATATATCCAACATGAACAAAATGTTTCATCAAATACCAAATATTTCAGCGTAAAGTTACCGTATACCCAATAAAAACCCGAATGATATCTTTAACAACTGGGTGACTCGATAACTTTAAAAAAACGAGCATACAAAAAAATCGGATAAAAGCGTCAAGCCTACAAGACAAGACCAAATGGTAGTCTGGGTATTCATGCATTAGAATTTGTATATCGCTGGAAAAGAAATCTACAGGTTTTTATTTCGCACGTGATGTATTTGGTTTGCCCCGAATTATATAATTTGTTTTTCCATGTTTTTTCGCTAGCAAGTAGCTTACTTCTACAGGTTTAAAACAAAAAGGACACGTGATAAATAATGTTTTACATGTTACTTCTGATTAGTATTCGTTGCGTGCAGCAGTTTTCTACTTTTACCCACGCTACCTTTCGGTCTTGTCTTGCGGGCTTTTAAAAACATTTCTATCCGACAACGTTAATTGAAATAGGTGTATATGTAGAATTAGGAATACAATAAACATAGTCATTTAAATGTGATACAATAGCTTACTTAAAAAGTTATACAAAATAATGTAAATTTAAGTCGATAACATAATTATCAATTCATTAAAATATTAAAAATAGAACACAAGTAAATTAGAAATCAAACTGCTCAGCGCCCACTACTCAGTCAAAGAAAAAAACCCAGAGAAATTAAGCCAAGATGAATCATACCAAAGTCAACAACACATTACTTAGTTGCGGTTTCGCGTTTCTCCCTCTTAATCTCGCGAGCATTTCTCCTGATATTCGCGCTGTATTCATCTTCAGAATCGCCGTTAACGCTCTCACCTGTCCTATCATCATTTTGCTGAACATCCTGGTGATGGTGGCGGTGAAAACCAAACGACAGCTTCGCACCAAGTCTAACATAGCACTCGCCTGTTTAGCCACAACTGATCTCGTGGTCGGACTAGTTGTACAACCTTTGCAAATCGCCAGCGAAAGTTTAATTATCCGTGGTCAAGCTAACGTACTTTGCACCCTAATTGATGTATCCCTAAAAACTGCCGGAAAGTGTTTGGCGGCGTCACTTTATCATTTGTTTTTAATGAGCGCAGAGCGTTATATCGCGATAAAACACACCTTCGCATACGACAACCTGGTTACAGAACTTCGCATCATCATAGCTTCGTGTCTGGCATGGGCTGCAGTGATCATCCTTCCATGGAAGAACTCATAACAGCAAAAGAACTCTATATTATAATATTAGTAGCTTTTTTAATGCTGCCAGTGTTTATCGTGTTCCCTGTGATGATTTACTTTAATGTGGCAGTTTACAAGGAAGTTCGTCGCAATGCGAAACAAATTGCTGCCAACCAAGTTTACTTAGAAGGGAAGGAGAAGTTACTCAAGAACAAGAAAGCTTTCTACACAACAGTCGTTGTACTAGTCGTAATGTTCATGTCACATATCGTGGTAAAACTTTGTCTTGTAATTCTTATTTCTTTTAAAGACATTATCCCTGCTAATGTAGGTCATATTGCTTTCTGCGTCGTTACTTTATTGCCAGTACTGAGTTCGTTGTGTAATCCTCTGATTTACGCTGTTTAGAATAAGATATTTTCGCGTAGCTTTCATTCAGTTGTTATCAAGAAAAACTTTTGCACATGCTGAAGAACTTGAAAGGAAAATATTTGGACCAAAACAAATTGGAATCATAGCTACAGCTGAACAAGGACACAAGTGGGCCAGCCGAGAAGGCAATGTCCAACAAGTAAATGAGACATTGAACACTGGGCGTAACTAAGATAGAAAAAAAGCAGATCGATACATGTCAAAATTACTGAATAATGTAAATGGGATATATATATGAGTGTAAATAAATTTATATTTGACTAGAACATCTGAATGTTGTAACATAATTGAATTTTAGGCGGGTTAATTTTGTTCACCTTGCTAAGACCCAATTTAAACGTGGCATTTCAGTCGCGTGGAATGTATACATCAAGCCGCCATGGGAGCAACTTGTTTTTCTTTTCTATTTGTGGGGGAAATAATTCATCAATTTACAAACAACATAAATCATAACCCTGACGGGAGGGTTGTTTATCTTTAGGATTTTATTTCTCCAGTTAAACCTTAGTTTTTGCTCGATTGAGAATCAGTATCGAGAGTTTCAAACAAATTACAAGCAACTCCGTTCGAATTTCGTCAAAAAAATATTCCACTATGCGTCATATATTTTCAACTCTGTATTGAGAAATCGGATTAAAAAATCGCTCAAGTGTTTGATGTATAACTAGAACCACAAAGAAGGCGGCAAGAGGAGAAATACAGTTCGATTACGTTAAGGCGATCATTGATTACGTCGGCGTCTCTGATCTCCTAATTACCCGTGCGAAATGATTCTCGAGAATTCTCGGGAACGGAATATTTCTCAAGAATTGTTGAGAATTATCGGTAATTTTGAAACCTTTCATGGCTCCCGAAATTCCCGAGAATTCTTAGTAACTACTGTTAGCAACTGAGACGATTACGTTGACGAGATACCATCAAATTTACAGACGCCTGTATGCCGTGTGTAGCAAGTTGCCGGCCACACAGTTAAGAGCCAATTTCTGTAATTATCGCGAATGCGGCGTCAGTCGTGAAATTTTGGATTTCTTCATATTTTGCCCAAATAACCTCTATAGTGAGTTATTTTCGAAAATACCATTCAAAGGTTCAGGAGCGCTTTCGTTTATTCGAAATCGAGAAAAGTTTGAAAAAACGCCATTTTGGCTTCCAGCCGCTTCCGAAAATTAGGCGAAAATGATGCATTTTGTTTTCGCTCGTACAGATAAACGCGATAACATCTACCGCTGTACTTTGGGCAAATCATAACCCATCTCTTGCTCTTTTAAATCACTGAATTATTGTGGGAAAGCTGCCGATATTATACTGTTTTGGGCAGTTACAATTGCCCCAGTTGTAACGCTTGAGCGAAAGCGCTAAATTTGGCTAACTTCCACACCATCGAAAATCCATTGGTACATGGAATTTGTCGAAACTAAAATTGTCTGAAAGCACATCCTTTATATTTTGTTGTGTGAAAATTTCTACCGCGGCCCGACAAAAGTATCCCGTCGAGAAAAATAAACGTAAAGTGTATTTTGGCACTTTGGACATTCACGAAGCGAACAATGGCCTTCCCTGCTCTGAACATGACCTTCATTAAAAACTAAAAAATCAACCGAAAGGAAACCTTTTCGCAATTATAGGTGCATCAAAATGCTTTTTTACACAAAACATGACAAAACTGATGTCTATCTTGATAAAGAATAATATTCTGTCAACACTTGTAGTAAATAATAGACCCGTCTGAAGTGTAACAAATTATGTAATTCGACGCTGTAACGCAAAGCACACGTACACGCGACTCAAAACGGCATACTGTAAAACAGGACTGGACTGGATTTGTAAAACATGGACTGGATTTGTAAAACATGGATTTGTAATACATGGATTTGTAAAACATGGATTTGTAAAACATGGATTTGTAAAACATGGATTTGTAAAAACATGGATTTGTAAAACATGGATTTGTAAAACATGGATTTGTAAAACATGGATTTGTAAAACATGGATTTGTAAAACATGGATTTGTAAAACATGGATTTGTAAAACATGGATTTGTAAAACATGGATTTTGTAAAATGACACCACATCGTAAGATAGTCACGAAACCACGCTTTTCCTTTGCAAACTGAGTTCGTC
Organism: Desmophyllum pertusum; assembly: GCA_029204205.1. NCBI lineage: Eukaryota > Metazoa > Cnidaria > Anthozoa > Scleractinia > Caryophylliidae > Desmophyllum > Desmophyllum pertusum. The sequence continues at coordinate 568,129 of MU826360.1, forward strand.
GGATATATTTTCTTGTAGTATTTCATTGTATTTCATTGTGCTATTGTTGAAAAGCTGCGCGGACTTTAAACAAAGTGGAAATTGAAGAATATGCTGTATAAAATTGCGACAGCTCACATTCTTTCCTGCACGCTCCTCCATGCAATCAGACGCGTACAATGTACATTGGATAGCTGTCAAATTTGCAAATTCAAGTCAACACCTCAGGAAAACCTCAGGAAAGGCAAACATAGGATCGAAATTCATCAATCACAGGTCACGCTCAAAACAGAAAACGGCTATGATTGGTTTGTTGTCCTGCATTGTGAATTGCACGATTTGTTTAATTTTTGTTTTGTTTCATTCGCTTGACGCTGAGTCTCCTACGCAGCCGTTATTTGTGTCATCACGCAACGCTTCTCCCCACTAACCACATTCCTTTCCTTTTGTTTTGACCGCCGTAACTTTGACAGCTATCCGCAAAAACGTGACTGTTACCGTTTGCCGAAAACTTGCTACATCGATCCAATTCTTGAACTAGGATGTCTGTTGTAATTATAATGAAGTTTTTTCGACATTATTCTTTCATATCATACATTTTTCTTCAGTAAAACCGTGTTTTATTTTGATGTCTGGTGTGCGTCAAATTCAAAAGGCGGCATACTAGCGTGCGTTTGACGTTTCCGACGCGTACTAAGGTCATGATAAGACACAATCTATGATTGGTGTATTTTGCCGCGAACGAGTTCCAAAAATGGCACTGCAAGGCATGTGGTCCAGGTTTGAGCAGCCGTTAGTGGGGAGAAGCGTTGCGTGACGACACAAATAACGGCTGCGTAGGAGACTCAGCGTCAAGCGAATGAAACAAAACAAAAATGAAACAAATCGTGCAATTCACAATGCAGGACAACAAACCAATCATAGCCGTTTTCTGTTTTGAGCGTGACCTGTGATTGATGAATTTCGATCCTATGTTTGCGTTTCCTGAGGTTTTCCTGAGGTGTTGACTTGAATTTGCAAATTTGACAGCTATCCAATGTACATTGTACGCGTCTGATTGCATGGAGGAGCGTGCAGGAAAGAATGTGAGCTGTCGCAATTTTATACAGCATATTCTTCAATTTCCACTTTGTTTAAAGTCCGCGCAGCTTTTCAACAATAGCACAATGAAATACAATGAAATACTACAAGAAAATATATCCGACGAACTCAGTTTGCAAAGGAAAAGCGTGGTTTCGTGACTATCTTGCGATGTGGTGTCATTTTACAAAATCCATGTTTTACAAATCCATGTTTTACAAATCCATGTTTTACAAATCCATGTTTTACAAATCCATGTTTTACAAATCCATGTTTTACAAATCCATGTTTTACAAATCCATGTTTTACAAATCCATGTTTTACAAATCCATGTTTTACAAATCCATGTTTTACAAATCCATGTTTTACAAATCCAGTCTATGTTTTACAAATCCAGTCCAGTCCATGTTTTACAGTATGCCGACTCAAACGGCTTTTTCTGTTCGACTATTATTCCCGAGGTGAAAAGTAAACTGAATAATCCTAGTACAATAGTACATGTTCTCGTTTGCCTCCATTTTAAACAATATTATTGATTTAATATCAGGAATTATAATTTCTCAAGGCGAGCCGCTGCCATCAATTCAGATTTCAGTAAACATACTACTATGCGACAACTGCAACTGCAATGGAGGCCGAAGACAAGCGCACATTTTTTGAGTAATATTCCACCAGAAGTAGCTTTAAGTATAAAGAGTTAAAAAAATAAGTTTATTCTTACGATCCAATTGCTGAGTGTATGTTGTTTACCCTCCGATTTACATTGTCTTAAAAGTCGTCGTTGGAAATTCGACTTGGACGAGCATGGCGGCGTTTTCTGTTGCTTGGGTGTTTTTTGGAGCTGGCTTGCTGCACACTCTAATGCTGAGATGGCCTGGAAACGAATTACTGAATTTTATTGTTTTTACTGAATGTATACACTTTTTAAAACTCTTCATCTTCCTGGGTTGAAAACAAAACAGAAACTTAAGCAGTCGGGTTTAAGTTACAATTCAACAAGTAAACTATTCCGTGAAATTAGGACAACTATTCAGACCATCCACACCCTAGCCCCACCCCACCCAGCCTCTGGCCGGATTGTTGTACTGTGCGAGTAGGAGTAAGGCCGGAAATGGCGCCCAGTACTTACCGAGTCGCTAGCCGAGGGCACCAGTGGACGATGGGAGTAGCTTCCAGGGCCAAGCGATTCTGAGCCGTCTGTCCGTGATTGCGAGGAGCTAGATTTCTCGTCGGTTATCAAACTTTTTATATCTTCTCCTTGTAACTTACGATACTGCTGCTCGAACTGAAAAATATAACGATAACTTTGTTAGAAAACCATGCGGTATAAAGTATATGAAGTGGTACAGAATGGCCGTAAGTGGTCCAATCAAATTTGCAAAAAATCCCATCAACCGGTTATGCAGGGTTCAATTCCTACTGTTACCATCCTCCCCACCGGGCACACCCCGGGCATTTGCCATTTTTTCTTCACTTGGCGTCCTATTCCCCACCCCCGGGAACAAAGATAGAGGCAATTCCCCACCCCCGGGGCACAAACTGGACCGTTTCGTCACAAGAATACAGAAATATTTATTACGTTTTTCAAAATAGACGTGGACTTGTATGGCTCATGCAAATCTCTCCCATTGTTTTTGTTTCTTGTCCGCGTTTCTTTGGCTTTTAACGCTCCTCTCTTGCGGTTTTTTCAAATACAGGTTTTATAAAGATAATGGCGGGCATCTTCAGCCGTTCAGGTGTTGAAAATCCTTTCATAACTAGCCCACCACTTATTTCAAAATTAAAACAAAGTTTGTATTCACAGACATGGTCAATGAATTTCGTCCAATGGTGACAACTATTTAGTCTTTAGCTCAGCCTGAGTAAAAATGTATCTTTTTCTCTTTGTGTCGTAAATTCTTCCCCGCTTGAGCTAGAGACTCGACCTGGAAAATTCCATACTGATGACGTAGATCTACAGAGTACTATGTAGTGTCTCTGATTGGTTGTTACTTGCGCACGAAAATTCAAAACCGAGCAACAACCAATCAGAGACACTACAAGGATCTCTGTAGAGCTACGTCATCAGTATGGAATTTTTCGAGTCGAATCTCAGACGTCTATCGAGCGGGAGAAGAATAGTCTAGTTTCGAGTTAACCACGACCGTTGAATAAAAAGACGCAAGACGCATCTGTACAGGGTTAGAATCGATCTGAAGTAAAAATTTCATAAATACCAACAGAAAAGTGCTGAAGCGTAAAACGAAACAAAGCACAGAGTTTTTCTCACCGGTATTTGTGAATATTTTACTCCAGATCGAGTCTAACCCAACCTCGTTCCCAGGGTCTCTCTTCCCCCGCCCACAAGAGCGGGGCAGGGGAAGAAAGACCCTGGGAACGAGGTTGAGTCTAACTCTGTACAGATGCGTCTTTAGTCTTTTTATTCAGCGGTTTTGGTTAGCTCGAAACTGGCCCTATTGAGTGCATGAAGAGAGACGTCGTTCTCACTCAAGGCACCCTTTAGAGACTGTATTGAGTCATTACCGTTTTTCTGAGGTCCCTTAGATAGTGTAGTAGATCTCCGTGCGGGACATACTCGATCACTAAACACAACGGAGGGCAAAGTGTGCAGCAACCTAACATGGTCAACACGTTGTCATGGTGACCAATAGTCTTCATGAAATTGATTTCCATCTTAAAATCCTCTATTTCATCATCGTTGGCTTTTTCTGTATGAAGGAAAGACAGAAAGCAAATGAATATATGCCTGATTTTACAGCCATGTTTTAGTCTTTTTTTGGGTGTTAATCAAATGTGTTCGGACTAAGAAGAAATTCATATTCATATTCATATTTTCTCCCCTAGATTTGTTGTACTAAACGTTGTATAGCGTACCAACATAACTGAAATTCTTCTGTAAATCAAAACTTTTCATTTCTTTTTGAGATTATTTCCTCTATTAAGCCCCCAAGGGGAGCTTATTAGAGGGGGGGGGGGGGGAGTTAATAGAGGGAGGGGACTAAGTAGCAGTGTCATGCTTTAGTTACCTTGTGATTGATATCACTGTCATTACTCAATACAAGCTTTCGTGCATTATATGATAGATATTGCTTAAAAAACCGTGAATGCCATACTCTACGTCTACTCGACTCAAAATAAACTAAAATCACGTGACTATCAACTTCCAAATTTGGAACATGAGGTAACGATTGTGGCCGCCATTACAGACTTACAATTTACATTGAAACCGGGAAGGGGGAAGATATTTGAAGGGGGCTTAATAGAGGTGGGGGGGGGGGGGACTAAATAGAGGAAATACGGTAACTGGAATAACTCACCATTGAGTACTTTGACAGCCACAAGACTTGTATCCTGTGTTCCTCCCATACCGTAAGCTTCTGCTAAGAACACTTTACCAAAGGCACCTTTTCCAAGCACACGCTTGAGCTCCAATCTATGAAAACCAAACTCGAACTCATCTGCCTCCCCAGTCTCCACCGCTTCTTGGATGCGCTGCTCGACGTAAGCTGGGTTCAGTTCCAGTCCTCCCTCGGACTTGGACGGGAGGTTCACCGCAAGGTTAAATCTGAAAATACATTGTCTTAGTTATAGAGAGGTTCTAATCACTGCGCCAATAAGTAGATTCTGTCTACGAGTCACAACTCCGGTCTCCATACAGAAGCGGCTAGGAGAGTGTTGTTACTTTCCATAATCCATCGTAGGTTACCCCTAACACTTTTGTGATCAGGTTTTACTAGCTAACAATTCGTCAGAGCCCATTTATACTCCATGCCCCAGTGGGCCGGGTTGTTCAAAGGACGATTAAGCTAATCCAGGATTGACGCGTATTTTGATTTCAGTTTTGCAACTTTTCAGTTAGGTTTTCTGTTTATATTTTTTGTCCTTCTGTTTTGACTTTGACTAATCTTAAACTTTACAAAACATCAGCGGAGAAAAACACTTCTATACAAGATAAATTAAGCGTTAATCGGCTTTCGAACAACCGGGCCTGTTGCTCAAAGGATGGATAACGCTACCCACTGGATAAATCACTATCCAGTGCATAAGTGTTAACAAAAAAACAAACTACGCTATCCGTTGGATAGTGATTTATCCACTGAATAGCGTTATCCATCTTTTGAACAACCGGTTGAAATAGGTTTTAATTTCTCCTTGTATAAAAGTGTTTTTCACTGCTAATATTTTGTAGAGTTTGAGATTACTCAAAGTTAAAACTGAAGGACAAAAAAAATAATAAACAGAAAACTTCACTGAAAAGTTACAGAACTGAAATCAATATTCACGCTAATCCTGTATTGGCTTTAATCGCTCTCCGTGGGTGGAAAGAAGTACAGAACTAAAGCTCTAGAATGCTTGTTCACAGGTCAGGTCCTGACTCGTCCCCAGTCGTCTCTCTTGTCTCCTTTGTTGGGAGTCGCAAGACGCTGGGGATGCTGGGAAGGAAGAAAGCGAGAAGAGCCTTTCCTCCTTCCCATCACCCCTTGCTCTCCCGTCGGATTTATAGGAAACAAGAGAGACGACTGGGGACGAGTCAGGGTCAGGTCACATTCATTCCAGCTAATAGTTTTATTTACCTATCGTAATCATTAGCGTACGGGCTTGACGGGTCGTCCTGAAGATTCCGTGTATAATTATTCCGGTCATCCAAGTGGTCTGCGAGTCGCTGTAGCCCAGTGGGTGCCCTGTGCAGCCGAGAAGGCTTACGATGCGTGCGAAAATACCAAAACGACACCAGCAGGAGTCCTATCACTAACAACAGGAAGATGGGCACAGTAATGGCCGCGACAGTCGCCGACTACAATCCTTGCTTGGCAGTTGTGCACAGGAAACTTCCACATTTTCCAGATTGGGTTAAAAATGGTAAATTTGTGGGTTTAATTTGGGATCTCAGTGGGATTTTCCCAAACTGGGAAAGTTCTACCAAAACCAGGCATGGGTTTAATAAAACCCAGTCTAACCCCAAGAATGGGATTATATTGACCCAGTCTATCCCCAAGTATGGGATTATGTTGACCCAGTCTATCCCCAAGAATGGGATTATATTGACCCAGTCTATCCCCAAGAATGGGATTATATTGACCCATTATAACCCCAAGACTGGGATTATATTGACCCAGTCTATCCCCAAGACTGGGATTATATTGACCCAGTCTATCCCCAAGAATGGGATTATATTGACCCAGTCTATCCCCAAGAATGGGATTATATTGACCCATTATAACCCCAAGACTGGGATTATATTGACCCAGTCTATCCCCAAGACTGGGATTATATTGACTCAGTCTATCCCCAAGAATGGGATTATATTGACCCATTATAACCCCAAGACTGGGATTATATTGACCCAGTATAACCCCAAGAATGGGATTATATTGACCCAGTCTATCCCCAAGAATGGGATTATATTGACCCAGTATAACCCCAAGATCGAGATTATGTTGTCCCAGTATAACCCCAGGAATTGTATTTTATAAACCCAGTGTAAACTCCAAAATGGGACGATAATCATCTCAGTAAATGGAATTTATTGCAGTGCAATATTTAATTGTACATACCATACAATAAAACGTTCTCTTTTCTAAAAACAACAAATACGCATTAATGCATTAAATACAATTGGCATGCAAAAACTGAATTTCTTTGTGAACTTTCACATAATCTCTTTGAAGGTTGCTCAAGTTGCCAATAAGAGATTTGTACTTGATAAGTTTCTTGATAACAACTGTCAACAGCTCATTTGCTTCACACAAAAACACAACCTTTTAGTCACATAACAGCCGGTTCTAATAAGAGTCTGTCAACACGTAAAACATTATCTTAATTTTCTAAAAAAACAGCAACAAATAACACATCAATGGATTAAAGGCAACTGGCATGCTAAACCTGAATTTCCTTAATTGTGAACTTTCACATAATTTCTTTGAAGGTTCAACATGTTGCCATTTAGAGTTACATATATATTGATAAGTTTCTTGATAAGAACTGTCAACAGCTGACTTGCCAGTTGACTTTTCTTTACCATAATGTAAATGGTTAACATGAACTACATGCATGCATAATTATACATAATGAAAACATTAATGCATTTAAGGCAGTCTGGCATGCTAAACCTCAATTTCCTTGTGAACTTTCACATCGTCTCTTTGAAGGTTGTTTATGTTGCAGCCATTTAGAGTGACATAACTATGCTTGATAAGTTTCTTGATAAGAACTGTCAACAGCTGACTTGCGGTGAGACTTGTCAGTTGACTTTTCTTTACCGTAAACTTTGAGTTCAATATGGTTACGACTTCTTCTCTTGTTAACACTTTGCCAAAAACAGCTTTGATAACAAGTTGAGATGACGCGGCTGTGGAAGGAACTTTAACATTCAATGTGTCTTGACTACCAGTCCCACTGCCTGTTGCAGAAGGAACTTTAACATTCGATGTGTCTTGAATTCCACTCTCACTGCCTTTGCTACACAAGCTCTCAGATTCACTATCGCTAACAGAGAGAGTTGACAAGGATTCTCCACTTTCTGATATAGAGTCAGCATCCTAATCGAGATACAACGAAAACAAACTAAGTTGTTGACATATACTTACTACATGTACCATCACCCATAAATGAATAGCTAGAATAATGCAACCCTAGAACAATTTCATGTAAATGCATGTACATGTCTACTATTTGTGTTTCATTCCCTGGTAATTTGGCTATGGTGTTTTAGTTACTAGGACCTTTATTAGTTAAGTAGTAGATTAGTGCCATCTTGGTAAAAGAGCTAAAAGACCTGCTGTTCTTCTCATTTAATTTTTTTCATCTTGAGAAAGGAGGGATGTCTTAATCAATATTGTTATCTCAGGGTCACCTCCATGTGAACCTGTCATAATAAATTTAACAAGAAAAATTACAGAAAGATTAAGACTATAACACCAACCATAGGAGCAACTAACCTGTTCAGGTGAGGTTAACTTTTCTTCCTCTGTAGCTTTAAATCTCTTGCTTGGTGGTGTTGAAGATGATTTGTTTTTCACAGACTATGAAATGAACACAGCCAACAAGAATGAATGCACAGTGAAGTTGCTTACAAATTGAAGGTCGACTCTACTAAGTGCACTCCATGTAAGGGAAACTTAAGATGGACTGGGGCGATTCTCAAGATGAATAAAGAAAAATATATTGGGATACATGTAGTTTCCTAATAACACTTTTTATTATAATTACAATACACAATAGGATTTGTTACACCAACACAATTATTCACCCTATGATTGGTTTCATTTTTCTTCAGTTGTAGAGACCGTTCCCATAAACAGTACACATGATCAAGCACAATTTGCAGACACCCTTCCTTGGGTCTATAGTATCCTGAATTTAAATCAAATGCAGGCAACCAGATTTTGGTACCTACTTATACTATTGATGAAAATGGACATTATCAAAAAAGGACTAGTTCAGGAACATTCCTTAAGCACATGTCCCCTTGTGTGTGCTCACAAAAGTAAACAAGAATATCACCTTTGAACTTTTAGCTGCAGGTGTAATGTCTTTTGAATCTTGACCACCCCTTACAATCTAAAAAATGAGAAATCAAACATTAATTCACTTTTGTCCTAACAATACAAATTGAAAACAATAAAATAGAACCTTGCCATATGAATAACAAGGGTACCCTTTACTTGTTAATAGCTAGTGGTCATTAAAACTTTATAGCATAATTAAATAGCAAGACGTCCTTGGCCAGTGGACTGCCACAAAGGTCAAGCACCCACCTACATTACAACTGAAAATTTGTTAGGAGTACTTGTCTGCCAGCAGTGTAGTAACGTGAAATACTAGTTAGACCGCTGACCGCACAAGGCGGATTGAGTACGGAAGCGAGACATGTAAACTGTATTGTCGAGCTGCAATAAACTAAGCATTGTTTTTATTTGACGTGTTCCTCTCTGGACTGTACAACACTGAACAAGCAGAACCTCATCTGTATTTAACTTACTACAATCAAACATGTATTAAGCAGACACTGTAATACTATTAAACAGACAGTGTTAAAAGTCCCACAATTTATCAGTTTCCTTAGTTACTGTAAATAATACCTCTATTAAGCGAACACCATGCATTAGGCGGACACTAGAGCATTCCCCAAGGGTGTCGACTTAATACAGGATTGACTGTAGTTGAAGACATTACTTACATGCATATGTACATGTATGTAGGGTTTCTTATGGCAAGAATTCCTAAACCTCTTCTTGGAAAATATGGAAAACATAACTTCTTTCCTTAAAACAATCTTTAATTGAAAATAAAAAAAACTTGGAAGCAATACCTGTTGTCCATTGTTCCGTTTCTGGTATCGCCGTTGCTCATTAAAAAAATATTGGATGTGTTGGGCGATTCCCTCGCTGGTGAAGCCAATTTCTGGAATGCCACATTCTTCTTCAATTTGTGATGCAAATTTATTTAATCCAGCTTTCTTTTCGGGAGTGTTAAACTTTGGGTAATCTCCTCTCCAGTGTTCACTGGCTAGTATACCAACCCTCTTGCGCCTGCATAATTAAGGTTTTCATCTTATCAGTTTTGTAAAACCATGGTAAAAAGCTCTCACATAATATCTAGATTGCAATATTTAAGTTGCTAAATATGAAAATACAGTTTATAAATTAACTAACTGAGTGAGAGCTGTGGAGAGTGTGTTTGTATTGTAATGCATGGCTCCCTGGCTGCATGTTTTATTGTTATAACAAATGCAACATCCTTGCCCTCTGATCCTTGCCAAAATGGGGCTTCATATAAGAGTTTGAACTGGATAGATTATTAAGGTGGGCAAACATTTTTGAATTAAATGTATTTCATGTGAAACTTAGGTTATGGCGCTCAAACTTATGCATGGTTCAATTGCTACTGCCCCCCCCCCCCCCCCTCCCCGGGCAACCCCTGGGACAAAGTTGGCCCTTACAGCCCGGGGGTGGGAAATTTTGCAAGTAGTCTTGTCCCAGGGGATTATTGAAGTATCTAGTCATAAGTCACGCAAGGCATTATGGACAAAAATAAATTGGCATTGAACCACATGGCCGAAATACTTTAGTTAGCGGACTTCTATGCTGGGAAATCCCTTCAATTTGTAAGTTAAAACCTGTATTTGAAAAAAACACAAGAGAGGAGCATTAAAAGCCAAAGAAATGCAGGTGAGAAACAAAAACAAGGAATGTTTCTTGACCTTTGTATTAGCCATATGAGTCTTTTGTAAATTATTGTATATTTTGTGGGAAATTGCCTCTTTCTTTCTGCCCGGCAGTGGGGGATGGTAACAGTAGGAATTGAACCATGCATAACCTGGCAAAATCATTTCACGGCTAATTAATTTGCCTGGTGACCAACCCTTAATGAGCTTTACACGATGTAAACCCTGCTCCCTTCCACAACCTGCAGGGCCCAGTTCTGTAACAAAAATAATTCCAGTGCTCATATTGAAAATTTGATGCATACCAAAATTCCAGTATGAAATGGAAACATTAACATGCATCACAAATGAAAGTGCTAGCTATCACAAAGTATTACAAAGTGTATATCATACTTTGACAAATACATTCTCTTCATGTTAGGGTCAAATCCTGACATAGCGCCCATAGTTGGTTTTAAACGAGGACTTGTAACTGTTGATCTGTCCACTAAATCAGCAGGAAGCAGTTTTAAAAACTCATGCTTGAAGCGCACTACAGCTCCATATTTCAGATCAAGGTTTTTAAAAATTCCTGCATCGGCATCTTTCTTCAACAAGTCAGCAATAATAGGGTAGCTTGTTATCTCCTCTTCTAGATGTGAAAGTAAACAGTGAAACATTTGCAACCAAACTAGTCATTCATTTCCACAGCAAAAGTCTGTATGTAGAGCTTGTTTAGCAGTATTTTGCGCGAAAAAGTTCATTAAAATGGAAGCAAAACTTGAACCTGACAGCAAACTATTAAAGAATAAAAGCATTGAAATAAAAAGGAAAAAAAAAAACTACAACTACAACCTGTACTTGTACATTCCCAGAAAATGAAACTCGACTTTTCCAAGCGAAATCAACATGCGCGACAATCCTGACACATTTGCGCGCCAAATGCCAACCTCGATTCCAGGCTCTCTCTCCTTTTCCTCCCTTGTCGTTGAGGAGAGAGACCCTGGTTGCGGCTGGTCACGTGACTATGCGGTTACAACAATACCGCAGGGGAAGGTGGGACTTTGAGGCCGTTTTGTCAAGGTGAACAATAATTACTAACCAAGGGATCGAAGGGGCAAATCGAGTTTGGTTCAAAATGGAACAGCATTTTATACGGCAAGATTATGTTAAAAGTGAAACAGGCTATTTGTATGGAACGTTTGTTTTTATTCTTTACAACTTCATGACATGAACATGTATACGTGACGGATATTTTCGAGCCACAAAAGCAGCGGCGCGAAAATTACGAGAATGGAAAATTCGCCCTGCGAACACAAAATTTAAGCTTATAAGCTACCGGCTCATTTAATATAACGATGAACCATCGACTTCATTCACTTTTACACTAAGTAGACAGGTTCATGATCGTAAAGCTAAACGAGGTTGTAGACCAGACACCTTGGTCTCAAACCAACTTTGAAAACAACAATAAGCTTGGCGAGCTCGTTCACAGCTGACCCTGCGAACTCACTAAATTAAAACACAACGCCATTTATTTACAAATTCATTTGGAACGAAATAGTCCAAATTTTAGGATAAAAGAGTAGCTTACTATTTTCTCTAACTGATTCTGTGTTAGTTTGACCATAATATTGTTTTCTTGTGTCAAAAAATCTACACTGACAACAACCGCTCGAAGCGGTTCCTTGAAAATCAACAACCTTGTACGGCACGAAATATGTCAAACGGACTGTACGAAGGAATTTTTTTCCATCGGCAGTTTTTGCAGTGAATACAATTTAACGATCACTTAAACTCGTTACCTTAGAGCTGTTCACATACCAAGCTTACATGTAAACTTACTTCTTGAAATGATCGGCTTTCTTCCGTGGACAAAATTCCGTTGTAAAACGTCCGATCGATCGTCGTAGTTGTGCAGTTCTGAGAATTACGCAAGCAGTTTCCGAGAAAAGATTATCGCAGTGATCTTCGCAAACGGCCTGGCAAAGCCTGTAGAAGCTTGAATAACCACATGTAAGCATATGTACAAACTTTTTTGGTGCTTTCTTTTCTTGCGAGTTGTTTGAATACCTGCTGCGTCTGCGAGTTGCGACTCAGAGTCAACGCTCTCACCCTCTCATGGTAGATTTGTCACAGCAACAACTCTAACACTCTACCACCCCTCCCTCCAAATATATTTTTTTACCACCCAGAATTTGGGTGGTCACGTGACCAGCCGCAACCAGGGTCTCTCTACTCAACGACACGGGAGGAAAAGGAGAGAGAGCCTGGAATCGAGGTTGGCCAAATGCTTCTTCGGGAGAAGTCCGAATTATTTACGTAAAATTATATTTCTGCAATATCTGTGAATTAAAAAACTAAGGATACCAAGTAAAAGATTCTACTGCTGAAATATAAGAGATGTAGCCAAGGTAGGAAACTTGTAATCATATTTTTTTTGTTTTCCATATTTCTGTCTACCTGCAAGATGGCGCCGCCGATGTCTACGGGAAAATTTACAGACGAATGCATGAAATCCGCGAAAAGTTAAGGTCTGATCTACTGGGAGTTTAAGCTAGTTCGAAATACTAAGCAACATAATTTACTGATCAAATCCAGTGGCAGCGCCTTCGTATGCGGGTGTTTCGCTTCTGGATCATTTCTAACCTTCAAAGAGTTTGGCGACTTCTCCGCCAAAAAGTGCCGTAACACGTTCAGTAATGACGTTCTTCTCCTCCATTTCCACATCTTGTTTTCCATCTGCCGATGCACTGCAACTGGAGTCTGACATACTCGGTCTATTCGCTTATCCCCTTCAAATTACACTTCGAAACGAAACGAAACACTCCTAAAGGCAATGACAGTCGAGGTAAAAGAGGAAATTTAAGTGTTTGCCGTCCCTAATATTTGCCCTTTCCCGCTCTTTTTGCCCAGCTTGATAAATCGGGTAATTTTATTGGTCCGTTACTGCATCACGTGTATTGGATAGTGAGCTCATTGCCGCGTGGAGTATGGGTAAAATTTTGCTGAGTAACCGTGTCGCTTAAACAAAATGGCAGACTGTTCGAGATGGAAAGCTGGTCGAGAGAAGAAATCTCCACCTGCAGTTGTAGCGCAAGAACATACAGGCATTTTCACTGTCCTTGTTTTCAATGTCGTGGAAGTGCAACGGATAGAAACACAGAGTTACGACACTGGCGAGAAAACCAGTGGCTTACTACTGAAGTTGAAAGTGACAGCACTCCCTTCGATGAAACATCAACAGCTAGTCATCCCAATCCGGAACCAGCTGAAGTTGAAGCGAATTTTAGCGATGGATCTGATGAAAGCGAAGCTGTTACTTCTATCGGTTCAGACTTTGAATTTGAGGCTGTTGAGGATCCTCCTGGTCCACAAGGTATGGAAAGTGATCCTAACAGCAGTTCTTGACGCTCTGAAAGTTATGGATGAAAGTGGGTCATCAATTAAAACTTTTGAGGAAGTCTTGAACTATGGGAAAACAATGTTGTTGACTTTAATTGATTAAAATGTTGACCTTGATGTTCTGAGTACAATGTGGCCTAAAAATTGAAATGATGTTCAACTTTTATTAAGGGGAGAAGGTTTTGAAGATGCCAAGGAATACTTCATATGTTTTTGTCGCACTGAAAAATTGATTACGAGGAATAATAAAACACATACCAAATTCGTTTATAGTGGGAATTACAGTGTCATGGATCAGAAGGATGCCTTCTGTACTCACTGTGGAAATAAAGGCTATCTCAAGTACTACTATCTGGGCTTGGAGAGTAAAGTTAAAAACTGGCTCAAAACTGAAACAATGTGCAAAAAAATGCTTTCTCATTGGAATGAGAAGGAACACTGGCTTGGTAGAGAGGAAAGTTGGCCATTGAAGCGAGAGTTTTGGGATGGCCAACGGTGGATGGATCTTCAATGGTTCTGGGACCCTAGCAAGGTTTGGCCACTTCCAACTCTCTGTGTTCACTGTAGTGCTATTATTTCTGTAGACCATTTAACTGCTTCCCCAGATGGAATCGATAATTTGAAGACTGTGACATGTCCTGAATGTTTTGAAACTTTCCACCATTCAATTGAAATGGCAAGAGGTTCCCCACTGAACTTGGCACTTATAGCCCATTGGCATGGATGGCAACCATTTGGAACAAGTTTCAGAGGATGTGGCTCCTTTGAAGTCTCTATTGCCAACATGACAAAGAGTGACAGGTGTCATGTTGAGGAAGTTTATGTGGTGGGCTTTGTCCCTTGTTCGGACCTCCCAAAGGATTTACCAGAGTATTTAGATCCTTTCCTCAAACCACTAATGGACGATCTTTCTAAAGGATTCATTTCTGGTTATAACATTTCTTATCCCCTGCAGTTTACAAGTGATGAATTCCATTCTTCTGCAATTGAAAATATTCGGTTATTGCTTTTATGTTGGACAGGAGACCACCCAGGACAGTGTGAAGTTGGCAAGTTTCTAAATCAAGGAAAATGTGGATGTAGAAGAGAGAAACTACAGGGACAACAACTGGAAAATTCTTCTAACAATCATTACTATTATGGCAACAACAGATATTACTTTCGCCACCCATGGGAAAAGAGGCAAATTGAACAAGAATTGGAAAACCTGTATGACATTGAAAATGAGACAAGAGCAAGTGTTAGAAAAGCATTGTCATCTAAACTTGGTTTCACTGGCATATCCTTGCTTCACAAGGTTTTGTATCCTCTATATAAATTTGATGTCACAAGAGATATGGTTTATGATGTTTATCACACCATTCCTTTATGTGTTGTTAAAAAACCAACTGACCAGACTTCTGGAACTTGAAATGGTAGACACAGAATACCTCGACAAACAAATAAAAGATTTTCCTTGGAGCAAAGAGTTAAAGGATGGCAGACTCCCAAGACCAGTTGGAAAGGAGTGCAAAGGGATTGGTCACTGGAAAGCAGAGGGGCTTCAAAAATGTTCTTTGCCCATGACAACTTGTATATTTGAAGACAAATTTCAAGATGATGAAGAGTTTCAAATTCAAACACTGGTGTCACGACTGACAGAATTGCACTTTTACAGTGGCAGGCAGGGCTGGACTGATGAAATGATAAATATTCATTTGAAATTAGCATGGAGACTGAACATACTTGTTGAAGAATTACAAGGACTGCAAATGTGCACCATTTCTTTGCATAATTTGATACACATTCATGAAGACATTATTAACTTTGCTGCTTGTGACAATTATTGGTGTGCAGTGTTTGAAAGGGCAGTCAAACATTATGTTAAAAAGTCGCACAACTGCAAAGGGATTGAACGAACCTATGCAAGTTCAGAGGCACGAAGAGAATTTCTGAAATCACTTGGAGGTGAAGGAGTGACCAGTGAGCTTGGCAAGCATGATGTTTCACAGGTGAGATTTTTAGTAAATATATTGAATTTATTACATTAATTTATTTTAAATTGCCTCTGAAATAAATTCTTTAAGAACCAAACCAATAAATTGTGATGTCCTGGATGATGACCAAAAATTATTTTTCCCCAAAAAATACTTTCTCATTTCGAGGCAGAACTGGAACTCACCCTTATTCTTCGGGAGAAAATATGAGAAGGCTGGGAAAATTACATGTATGATATCACAAGCTGGTTTGAATATCGTTATGTTATTGTACACATTAGTTTCTGTCCAACACTAAAACAAACCTCTGGTACCCATGGTTATGCAATCTTGTACCCACAGTCAACGGTCTCCTCAGTCAGCAGTAGTCGTTGCCAGGTTGGACTTTGGGGGAATGGAATAAATATCAATTGTTTTTATTGGCTGCATGTTCGTGTAACAAGAATGGTAGCGGAAGCGACCAGAATCCCAGATTTCTGGGATAAAAAATTCCATTCCCCAGAGTTCCACCTGGCGACAACCAGGTTTCTTTTTTTAAACAAGCTGAGTTTTGGGGCACAAGTGGGTATTTATTTGGCAGGAGTAATATACATTTATGTAACATAGCTGCATTAGGTATCAATTTCATTTCATTCAGAAGCTATTACACAGAGAAAAATGAGACCATGAAGAGGTTATAACAGTGCTTGTACCTTCACTGAATGTTTTTCTTTTTTAATCCCTAACCTTCGCAAGCAAGTCTGAGGAGACTTTCTTTTTCTTAAATCAGGGTGTTGTAAGCTCAGTTGAGACAGGGAGGACGATTTCCAGTGGAGACTCGGCACCGAGACAGGCTTTCCTGATTGGCTCCGCAACAAATGTCAGACCTCTACAGAGAGATTATCAGTTAAAAATTTCAAGAATGTTGGCCGTTCCAATGGACCTGGTGTCATCTTCAGCTTTATTTTCAAAAAGATGTTTTTTGAACAATGTGGGATATGATGGTACAATGTGTTGTAGTGGTGATTCCTTTCTAGTTGCAAACAATGGTCAGGAGACTGTAGTAAAGATTGAAACATTGCTATCAGTTAACTGTGGGAATGACTTATGCAAGATATTGGGAAAGGGCTACTTGTGCCCATTCCACCAGGATGCAGATGGGCAGATTTCTTGCAACTACTGGACTGGTTTCCCCAAGGTTGAGAAAAATCCATCAAATGAAGTCACTTTTTTCTGACAGAAAACATCTTGAGAAAAGTTCTGTTATATGACTATGGCAATGATTTAATGACTGTTGTGGACTATATGCGTCCATGGAATCACTTCCTACCTGTATGTGTACCTATTGTGCCTGTATATCCTGTTAAGGGTGATATGTTGCTTATTCAGGGGGAAGATTCCAATGATGTCTGGTATGGTCATGTACAAGACATTGATTATATAAACAAGCCAGTTGTTGTGTATTTCTTCATTGAGAGTCACAGATTGTTCGCGAGTCTCGTGGTAGAGGTGCAAGAAACACAGTGTCTTGGAGGTCTGTAATTGGACTTGCTGATGGCCAGTGGAGTGGTCCTGGCATGTGGGAAAAGGATTCTTGACTTTGAATACAAAATAATATAGTGCAACAACTGTTACTGTGAAACTGTTTTAAAAACAAATGATTCCTTATTGTGAAAGTACCTTCAACAAACTGATGGTATTTTAAATTATTCAAGCATGCCCAGTGATACATAGGTTTCAGTAGAAAACGAAACACAGTTTTTCATAAAAAAAACTATGTCAACTATGTGATGTTTTTAAGTAGAAAATTGGTACAACTTGACAGTAGCATTTTGTAACTGGTATATACCTTTGATGCCATACACATTACATACTCATACACATAGTTCATTCTCACAAAGGGTGAGAAAATGTGTTCCGTTGGTCAGATTATTTCATTTCATTACTGATAATCTGATCACTTACTCAGTGAAATTTGATGTAATCTTTTTCACAAAATGTCTTTTGACTTGAAATGTCTTTTGACTTGAAATGTGCAGTTAAAGTAATCACAATGACATGTTGTGCAATATATGCTTTATCAGTTTCTTCTTAGGATTGTTGAAGGATTCCTGACTCACAATAATGTTCGGAAGGGACATGGAGAATCACTAGTTAATTTTCTTCCTTTGGAATAGTTCAAAGGTAACAGGGGAATTATTACCAATATCTTGCTTCTCAACTGCTTATTTATTCACAAGTTTAGGAACTGGGGGAAACATTTGCATATTCTTTTCAAATTTGGGAATAACATGGGGATTATTCCCATATTATTCACAATTTTGGGAATAACATAGGGAATTGCTCACATTATATTCACAGGGTTGGGAATAACATGGGGAAATATTCTCATGTTATTCACAATTTTGGGAATAACATAGGCAATATTCCCATGTTATTCGCAATGTTGGGAATAGCATGGGGAAATATTCCTATGTTATTCACAATTTTGGGAATAACATGGGAAAATATTCCCATATTATTCACAATGTTGGGAATAGCATGGGAAAATATTCCCATATTATTCACAAAGTTGGGAATAGCATGGGGAAATATTCCCATGTTATTCACAATGTTGGGTATAGCATGGAAAAATATTCCCATATTATTCACAATGTTGGGAATAGCATGGGGCAATATTCCCATATTATTCACAATTTGGGAATAATATGATAAAATATTCTCATATTATTCACAATTTTGGGAATAGCATGGGGAAATATTCCCATATTATTCACAATGTTGGGAATAGCATGGGAAAATATTCCCATATTATTCACAATTTTGGGAATAACATGGGAAAATATTCCCACATTATTCACAATATTGGGAATAGCATGGGGAAATATTCCCATATTATTCACAATTTGGGAATAATATGATAAAATATTCTCATATTATTCACAATTTTGGAAATAGCATGGGGAAATATTCCCATATTATTCACAATTTGGGAAGAGCATGGGAAAATATTCCCATATTATTCACAATGTTGGGAATAACATGGGAAAATATTCCCATATTATCACAATTTTGGGAATAACATGGGAAAATATTCCCATATTATTCACAATATTGGGAATAGCATGGGGACATATTCCTATGTTATTCACAATTTTGGGGTTTAAAAGAAAGTTAAGCCTTTTCCCCAGGAAAAAAACTACCTACAAGACATTGGGAAACAGCAAATTCCCAAAATTATCCCAAAAAAGGAATTTCTTGTCCCAGATTTTTCCCAATAATGGGAAAATTTCCCATTTAATTCCCAACTGGGAATCTTAAAAAGTTTCCTGTGGTGGTGACTGGCCTACCTACTGTGCGCTCGGTACTCGCGGAGACAGTACGCGGGATAGTCTTCGGGATAGTCTTCGGGATAGTCTTCGGGATAGTCGTCGGGATAGTCGTCGGGATTGTACTCGGGATAGTTGTCGGGATAATCGCTGTATGAAATACGAAAGGACAAAAGTTAGACTTTCTCAAAGTCCGTTTTTCGCGTTTTGGTAATTTTCTCAGGCCTTCTCTCCTTTTTTTCAAGATGGCGTCTGATGGAGCGAAGACCCTTCGCTCCATCAGACGCCATCTTGAAAAAAAAGGAGAGAAGGCCCCGGGGACGAGGTTGAGTCGACTTCTCGCGGCGTTCGCCGCTCGTCTCTCGCTTTCGCGACTTACTTGTGGCAAGTCTAGACAAAAGTGTAAGGAACGATTTCCAGCTGATAAATTAACAAATGCAAGTACATTTCTGGCCCTATCCTACTACTGTCTTTTTCTTATTCAAATATAGTCGAAGATCTCTGCGCGGACACTCTCGTAAGTGGACAGCTCTACTTACGGCCGCCTTGACAAAACCCCGTTTGAACTCTAGCTCATACAAACTATGTATTTACACATTCCTGTACCAGCTCCAGTTGTGGACACTTTTCTGCTTCCTTCCTGTCCGCTTACGGGAGCTTCGCCGGCTCTACAAGTACATTTCTGGCCCTATCCGACTACGGTCTTTTTCTTATTTAAAAAAAAATATATTTTACCGTCAAAGCGTTTCCCTTTTGTAGGTGATAGTTGACAACCACTGCGGTCAAAGGCAGCAAGCTATGAGAGACAAAGCAAGTCATAAATGATCAAAGAAACGTCGAATCAGAATCCAGGAAACTGAACTGAATCAGAATCTATCTATTGTAACTACTTTTATTTATTGATCGTTTGCCTAACTAATAAATGAATGAATACGAGGTTGACTGAATGAAAGTGTTGCGCGTTAAATACTTACAATAACGCGATGTTCCACTCCCTTAGTCAAGTTATGGAAAGTAAAATTGTAGGAGCTTTTCTGAAAGAAAAACAAGAAAGAAAGGTTATTACTTAAACTCAAAAGTTGAAAGCTATGAATGTCTAAAAATCACAGTGTCATGTTATCGAATGGCTGAAAGAACCTTCGCCTTTCTTTCTCGGCCATCTCCGGGGTACCCTGCGAGATGCGCGGAAAGAGAAGTGAAGGCTCTGTCTCGCAGGGTATCTCCGGGGCGGAATGACGTGATCTTCAGTGTGAGAGTATCATAAAAACCGAGGTATTATTTTGTAGATAGTTCCCACAGTCAAGGATATGTTCTTTTTGTTTCATTTAGTACATTACTAAAGATGGAGTACACAAAGTGGAATTTAATCGGAATGATCGACGGTACCGGTGCCACGGAATGCTTTGGTTTTGCTTTACTACGCTCTATAATTGGTTTAAAAAACTTGTGCCACCTTCTCAACCAATCAGATGTAAAACCAAAACCAATCGCGACTGGTCGCACGCGTTTTCCCGCACTTGGCGTTGCTACGTGTTCTCATTGGTTCATTGTGTTGTTCAACAACACAATGTTGTGATTGGTCATTGTAATTGCTCTATAATATGTCCCAAACTAAATGAATGAATCTTACCATTCCATCTGCAAGAATAACCTCTCTTCGTTTACCAGAAAATGAAGGACATCTCGGATTACAATTCAGTATGATAAGCCTGAGGTTAATACGTACGTAAGAAAAGAACTTTGTGAGATAAGAACATTTTAAAACCTTTATTTTAATTTACTGCCTTTCGAACCCGCTAGAACCCGGGCCATTTAGCCTATGAGTAGGCTCCGCGGTGGGGAAGGGGTGAAAAGAAAACTGCGAGCGAAAGCGAGCCGTGCGAAAGGTGTCGCCCCTTTCTCTCTCTCCCAGGCTTCACGCGGCTCGCTTTCGCTCGCAGTTTTCTTTTCACCCCATCCCCACCGCGGAGCCTATTCATAGGCTAGGGTCATTCAACTCGGAGTTATAAAATAGCAACTAGTTTTGTTTTATAATAATTATTGGTACCTCTTAGGGGTGAGAATGAATTCGAGCCACGGAACCTATTCTGAAACCCGCACAATAAATATAAATATTATTATTATTATTATTACAAGTGGAACCGGAATAAAAGCAATATATAATTTAATTGTCATAATGGAAAAATGGTAAATATGATACCACCTACTGCCCTTAATTTTAGTTTTAGTGGGGTTTAGAAATTGCGAAAATTGTGCAAATTTATTAGTAAAATATCAGCCCTCAGTCGGCCCTCAGTCTTTTCTGTATGGACCTCGTTGCACTCTATCTGTACTGTCAAGCTTGGTTAATAATAAGACATATGTATTATCAGATACGAAACCAATTGACAGTGTTCTTTGTATAGCACAAACCAACAAAAAGAAATGCACCCTCAGACAACAACCCTGAGTTTAAATTGTGTATATCAAAAACCCCAGTAATGCAATTTGTAAAATTCATAGTCAGAGCAATATGTAAAATTCATAGTCAGAGCAATATGTAAATAGCTCAGAATAGTGGATTCAAAAGCCTCATATGAAGGTAAATGAGAGCTTACATGTAGTTTATATCAATGAACCAATGGTTTACATGAAGCGACTCGGCAACTTACATGTGTCTATCAGTATCAGTGAATATGAATTATGGTGATGTCAAAAATTCCTGCAACAAAAACTATACCAAAGAACACCAGTGAAAGTCACTCAAATGTTAAACTCTGAAAATATGGTAGCAGTATTAGAAGGAACAGAAACCCAACACTGTTTTAAAAATTATCATGTTGTGACTATAATTTATTTTTTACATTACAAATGTTTTGTTTTCCTTTCTCTTGAATTTAATGTCATTAGTTAGTACTGTCATTAAGTACCATGCTCTAAAACAAAATAAAGACAAAAGGAAATAAATATCAAACAAAAATAAATTTAAACCAAAATTGTACATGATTTGAAACATAAATTTGGAATGGTCTGAATTTTAACAGGCCATGAATTGACATAAGAGTGACAGACTGGTGTGAATCAGACCAAAAGTATACGCATTTTCCAACAAAGGCTTGACTTTTCATACCATGCTCGATTACACATGCAAGATGTACATGTATATTTATTAAAGGGGCAAAATACACTAACAGCATGTGCTAACATTTAACATTTTAAACATTCAATATTAAAATCACACTGTTTAGGATCAGATTCAATGAAATCTAAATACAGCAGACAACCACCACATTTCAAAATCTTTCTTCAAATATTTATTTGGTCCTTTTTTTCTGGCCACAATTGTTTTAGTGTCATGATTAACTGCAACACCATCAATCAAGTGTCACCCTCTGAATTAGTAAAACAAACAATTTTATATATTATATAGATTATAAATTATTTCAAACCAATATCAATTTAATTTATTCTCCTGACATCACAAGTGCTGCGTGATATTACAATGGTTTTGAAGTACAAATCTGAAGAGAAAACAAAGCAGAGAATGTAATTAACCATCAGGTCAGCTGGATCGAGGAGAGAGGGCTTAAGTGGTAGACCAGTATACTAGTACCCAGTATTAACCCACCTCAGAAGAGAACATATAATTAATTATTATGCTCTAGATCAAGGATAATTAATGAAAGGGATTTTCAACTTTTAAATAGATATCTATTTACTATGCTTTATTCTTTTATATACACCTAAAAAGGTTTGAGATGCAACTCCCTTCACCCATTTCCCCCAAAAGAAGCCCACCAAAAAAAAACCTTTTTGAACAAATAACAGATATTTAGCCCACGTACAGCTTATATAATATATAATAACTTTACAGTACACTCCCCTAAATGATGAATATAGTTCTGAAGACTGCAAAGTGAATTTTATGGGTGTATGTAAAACCAAAAAGACTCCCGAAACACCCCAGAACACTCCGAAAACACCCAAAAATTACAAATACGAAGAAAATTAAAAATATGTAAAAAGGAAATGAAAATAAATAAGATATTATATGGCTGAAGTGGTCCAAAAGGGGAAATGGAACATGGTCAGTGGTCTGAAATTTGCATTTAGTATATTTTTGGTGGCCGAAGATGCAGTGGCCTAATGGAGTAATGGTTAGCATGCTGGACTCAGGACTGAGTGGTCTGGGTTTGAGCCCTGGCTGGGGTCAATGTGTTGTGTTCTTGGGAAAGATACTTTACTCTCAGTGCCTCTCTCCACCCAGGAGTGTAAATGAGTACCGGCGACAAAATGCTCCAGGGTGGACTAACTTGCGATGGACTATCATCCCAACCAAGGGGGTTAAGGAATACTCCTAGTTGCTTCATGCTACAGAAACTGGGATTAAGGCTCCGGCTCCGGCAGTTGTGGGCCACTACGCTCATGAAGACTTTACCTTTTTATATGTTTGGTGTTCCTGGGTGTTCCGGGGGTGTTGACCAGGGTCACTGTTCTTGGTTTAACATACACCCAAATTTTAATCAATACTGTTAAAAAGATAATAAAATTGCATGCGTTTAAACACGGAGCGAGCCTATCAGTCGAGGCTGTGGAGTTCAGCCTGCCAATCACAATGGTCTCATTTGATTGGTTAATTCACCCAGGTATAATTATGTGCAATTATTCAGTATTGTCCAAGTTGTTTGCACAATCACAAAGCTTGTAATTCTGAATAATTTTGCAAATCCCATCAAAGTCATCTTCACGAGACTCGTTCAAGTTCTCGACAAACTCAGATAAATGGAAACAGGTGGCTCTTTGATTGCAGGTTTGAGCTTTGCAGCATTTTAGCTAGCCGCAAAATTTGGACTGTACTGTACATGTCGAAATGGGCGAAGGGAATTCATTGTTTGCATTCAGTTCCTCCAAACAGTGAATAGATATATTTGTTTTGCGCTCAATATTTATTATTATAGCTTGTTGTGTTTGACATAAATCAATTAGTTGTTTGGATAAACCAACCCCAACTTTTCTCGACCGTTGTTGTGCGACGTTTCAGCTTTCCCCACATGCCATTAATGATAAAAATAGCCAACAAAGTGCTTCAGACGGGGCGTATCCTTTCCTTTTATAGGGTCGCTCCGTGTTTTAAAAGATATACGGTATCCCTTCAATTGATGCTCTTCACTCTCACCTGTAAAATCCACTGTCTACTGACTACAATCAATATGTTTATTATAAGACCATGACCTCCATCTATGAAAAAGATGAAACAGAAAACAAATGATAAATACTACATTGTGCATGGGAAATTCCTTAGTACTCCTATCATCCTGAGTCTCCTACGCAGCCGTTATTTGTGTTGTCACGCAGTGCTTCTCCCCACTAACGGCTGCTCAAACCTGGACCACATTCCTTTCCTTTTGTTTTGACCGCAGCAACTTTGACACCTATCGGCAAAAACGTGACTGTTACCGTTTGCCGAAAATCTTTTTCAACATTATTTTTTAGTATCATTCATTTGTCTTCAGTTAAACAATGTTTTATTTTGATGTTTGGTGTGCGTCAAATTTAAAAGGCGGCATACTGGCATCCGCTTGACGTTTCCGACGCTAAGGTCACGATAAGACACAATCTATTATTGGTGTATTGGCGCGAGCAAGTTCCGAAAAATGGCACTGCAAGACAGCAACTGTGATTGGCTTAAATCGGGAAAGGAATGTGATTCGGATTTGAGCAGACGTTAGTGGGGAGAAGAGTTGCACGATGACACAAATAACGGGGCTGCATAGGAGACTACTATCATCCCAGTTCATCTAAATATACCTGATTAAATAGATCAGCTACATTTTGACTTCCAACTTTCATTTTACTGAAAACAATTTTCAGTTGATAACAAAATAAACTTAAGTTAAACTTAATTATTGCTAATTCTTTTTTATAATATTATACACTGCACCAAAGCGTCTGTATTTTATATCGTTTGTGATCAGAAAACTGAAGTTGTGTGACGCGTGACAAAAAGTGAAAAGTACAATGTTTACAAACGCTTCACTCTTCTGATTGGCGTTAAAACCTCGAATTGTAATATATATTATAGTCTATTTTAAATTATATAATTTACTGTGCGCTGTGATTGGTTTAGAACTGTTATCTATTAGAGTACAGACGCACGAATGACGTCACGAAGCGGGAAAACGCGCGGGCGCCCTGCCTGCTCCAACAAATCCTTCGCTCAAAACAGAGAAATATTTTCGTCAAACTGGAAATATTCCGTAGGAAATTCCATGTACTTCAATTGATACGAATTTTAAATCGGCTGTTCAAGCTTGGCTAGAACTTGGAGGAAAATATGATGGACTTTTAGCTCATTGTAAACAGAATCCGAGAAATTTAGCGGGATATTTGTTCGCCGTGAAACGACTTGCAACGGAATTTGGACTGGAATAATTCAGATTGTTTTTCCTCATATCAGGACGGAATAGAGGTTAGTCTCTAAATATTTGCTTTTCGAAACATTTGCTGAGTTGAGCTGTAGTTTATTTTAAGCCGTTTAGTTTTCACAAAGTTTTATTTGAGTGCATGAAAACACTGTGGCATAAACTCGATGTTTGTTGACATAATTTTTATCGGCTTATTTAGCGTACATTCAAGTGAAAATCCGAAGCGAATATCTCCAAAATTATATAAAACAAATAGATTCCATGTTGCCGTGGGTCTGTTCAGTAATAGATCACAGAAGACGTCAAAATGTGGTAAGAACATCAGTGACCAACTCGCCGCAGCGGCTCGTTGGCCACTTTTTTGTTCTTACCACATTTTGACGTCATCTGTGATCTATTACTGAACAGACGCACGGCAACATGGAATCTATTTGTTAAATACACAACAGCTCTTCTGTCCAAAGTTAAATTAAAACAAACCGCAAAATATTTTTCATAACAATTGAAGGGCCACAATTTTTTGTGATGATTTATAGCAAGCAAACATTATATTTAAATGTTGTTCAGCACCCAGATTTGACAGCATAGAAACATAAAATCGCCGGCCTTCATTCAAACACAGCAATTCCACTTTCCCTCGGAAAGTTTATTTTAATTTCCCAGGACAAGAAACAATATGGCAAGCAAAACATCGTATCGAAAAAAGAGAAAACAATTCACTAGACACCTTTCCAGTATTTCAGTGAAAGCTGGAAGATTTCGTACTATTTTAGCCTAAAGAAGCTTGTGAAAATCGTTTGTTTGTTTATGCAGAGCTCAGCTTTGGGACTGGGAATTTTAATTCAAAGATGCACAATTTGCAGTGACGATTTAATGGAAATTGATATAAATAAAAATTTTGCAATTAATTATATTTACAGAAAAAATTCGAAAATTATCATTTAACTTTCTCTATAAAAATTTTCAATTTAAAAATATTTATTTATATTACCAACCAAAAACTTCGCCGTTAATTAACAGCGAAATATTTCATCTGTATATGAAGATGAACCTAAAACTTCGCGATTAATTAGCGGCGAAATATTTCATCTGTATATAAGGATGAACCTAAAACTTCGCGATTAATTAACGGCGAAATATTTCATCTGTATATAAGGATGTACCAAAAACTTCGCCGTTAATTAACGGCGAAATATTTCATCTGTATATAAGGATGAACCTAAAACTTCGCGATTAATTAGCGGCGAAATATTTCATCTGTATATAAGGATGAACCTAAAACTTCGCGATTAATTAACGGCGAAATATTTCATCTGTATATAAGGATGTACCAAAAACTTCGCCGTTAATTAACGGCGAAATATTTCATCTGTATATAAGGATGAACCTAAAACTTCGCGATTAATTAGCGGCGAAATATTTCATCTGTATATAAGGATGTACCAAAAACTTCGCCGTTAATTAACGGCGAAATATTTCATCTGTATATAAGGATGAACCTAAAACTTCGCGATTAATTAGCGGCGAAATATTTCATCTGTATATAAGGATGTACCAAAAACTTCGCCGTTAATTAACGGCGAAATATTTCATCTGTATATAAGGATGAACCTAAAACTTCGCGATTAATTAACGGCGAAATATTTCATCTGTATATAAGGATGTACCAAAAACTTCGCCGTTAATTAACGGCGAAATATTTCATCTGTATATAAGGATGAACCTAAAACTTCGCGATTAATTAACGGCGAAATATTTCATCTGTATATAATAAGGATGTACCAAAAACTTCGCCGTTAATTAACGGCGAAATATTTCATCTGTATATAAGGATGTACCAAAAACTTCGCCGTTAATTAACGGCGAAGTTTTAGGTGCATCTTTATGTACAGATGAAATATTGGGAGTATCTAATCTGCGCGGGTCACGTGTCGCGGGTAATTTACGCGGGTCGCGGGTAAATTTACGCGGGTAAATTTAAGAAGGTGGTATATACCCCTTATTCGATGGTTTAACATATAATACGCGCGGATATTTTGCGAGTTGCGGATATTTTGCGATTTTGCGAGCAATGAGCAAAATGTCCGCTCGTATTATATGTTAAATCATCGAATACGGGATTTATTATTCTACTGCAAAATTTCCCGACTATTATACTATTTTCCATAGTAGTCAATACCGTCTCATATTTTACGTGTTCTCTTGACCTTATATGGTGAAATGACGTAATAGTAGAATAATAAATCAGGATATTTTCGTAGAGCCGTAAAATCCTTAAAATTTTACGTGAAACGGGAAATGTGAAATGAATATGACCTAATGAAAATGAAATGAAAATGAAATGAAAATGACTTAATAGCCGTAATTTTCCAAAAATTATTTTCCGTGAAATGAGAATTGAGCACTTTTAAAATTCTTCGTGAAGTGCGATTTTGTATTTTGTGTGACACGTGCCCAGTCCTATTAAAATTACCTTGTTGAATTGCTTTGTTTGCCTGGCGAAATCTAGTGACCTGTAACGTGACAAACATTTATAAGGACGGAGAAAGAAGTGCACGATACAGGCCGTTACGAAGCAAGGGCTTCCTGGACAGGCTCAAGAGAGCCAAAGAACAAAAAGAGTCAATCAAGGTTAAAATTGTAGATAGTACTTTGTCATCTCTTGGTCGAACGTATACAGTTGTAAGTGGAAGTGGGACCTATTCATCAGTTTATAGAATAATACTAGGAAAAAGCCCCTCGTGTAATTGTGCCGATTTCAATAAAAACGATGGAAAAGAGCTATGTAAACATATCATATGGATTTATCTGTACATCTGCAAAATTCCCGAGAACAGTTCTCTTTTGCAGCAGATTCATTTAACTCAGAATGAAGTATCGACAGTGTTGGGAAACTCACCCACGATTATTCCCGAAGAGCTAAAATTCCGGTATAATACAAATCAGTCCCGCACCAGAAGGGAAATAGTGCAATACCTTTTGGATAAAGATAGTAGAAATAAAAATTCCCAGGATTGGACTTTAAGTTTAAAAAAGAAGAAGAAAGGAATGACACCTAGGTGCCGAGCATGCCGTAAAGAGCACAAAGAAGGCGATCTAACTGTTTCAGTAAAGGGGTTGTATGTTCCATACGAACAAACTTTCGTAACAGAAACCATGTTTTATTTCTGTCCCAATGTGGACTGTGTAAAAGAAATTCCAGCGTGGACTAACCTTAGGCCCCCTACTAACATTACAGCTGAAAATACCAGTGTTTAACAAATTTAAGCAAGATGGTTTGCCAGTATTTTACTCAGCGTTAACTGAACTTAACTCGTAATACTTATAATATGGTACAATAATATGTTTTATTTTACGCTCAACCACGTTTGTTATACTATACATGTGTACCATTGACATAGTTTATCTTGTTGTGTTTAAATAAAATATAATAAATGCGGAATATATTTGTGGTCGACAATTTATTTACCCGCGATCGCAGTTCACCATTTCACGGAAAATAATTTTTGGAAAATAACGGCTATGACAGTGTAAGTCATTTTCATTAAATTTCATTTTCATTAGGTTATATTCATTTCACATTTCCCGTTTCACGTAAAATAACTTTGGTAGATCATAGTCTCTTGATTTTACGGCTCTAACGAAAATATCTTGATATACCACCTTCTTAAATTTACCCGCGACCCGCGTAAATTACCCGCGACACGCGACCCGCGCAGATTAGATACTCCCTGAAATATTTCGCCGTTAATTAACGGCGAAGTTTTAGGTGCATCTTTATATACAGATGAAATATTTCGCCGTTAATTAATCGCGAAGTTTTAGGTTCATCTTTATATACAGATGAAATATTTCGCCGTTAATTAACGGCGAAGTTTTAGGTTCATCTTTATATACAGATGAAATATTTCGCCGTTAATTAACGGCGAAGTTTTAGGTTCATCTTTATATACAGATGAAATATTTTGCCGTTAAGTAACGGCGAAGTTTTTGGTGCATCTTTATATACAGATGAAATATTTCGCCGTTAATTAACGGCGAAGTTTTAGGTTCATCCTTATATACAGATGAAATATTTCGCCGTTAATTAACGGCGAAGTTTTGCGTCTGTATTATTATATATACAGATTCACTTATTTGCTAAATTTAAATTCTCTCTGTAGAGTGAGGTCAATACAAAATTCGCATTTATCAAATCACCGCGATTTAATATTACTATAATTCGCAAGCAATACTAACACTATAAGCATAGAAACATAAAATCGCCTACATTCAAATGGAGAAATTCAATTTCCCTTGGTACGTGTAAACTTATTTTAATTTCCTAGGACGAGAAACATGCCAAGCGAAATATCGTATTGAAAAGTGAAGAGAAAAACAAATAATAATTCACTAGACACCTTTCCAGTATTTCAGCGCAGTCGGAAAGCCGTTAGATTTCGTACTATTTTAGCCTAAAAATGCTTTTGAAAATCGTTTGTTTGCTTACCGAGCTCAGCTTAGGGACTGAGAATTTCAATTCAAAGAGGCAGAGCTATGCCTTCTAGTTTCGTTTCAACACATAGCTGATTGCATCGGATGTAAACAACAGATGATCAGTGTTAATTTACCAACGAAGGTGTTAAAAGCTTGGTCTATTCTAGTAGAAAAAAACTAACCAAAGGTATCTCTTGTCATAGAACATGTAAAGGTAATATAAAGTAAAGGTACGTTTTATTAATAAGCTTATAATTAAGCTCATAATATTTAGCAAAGCGCTCACATGCACTGCCAGCTGCTTCACGAGCGGAACGGTGCTTATATAACAACTTAGCTTACTTACTTGATGGTGCTGTTTTGGCGTCATGTGATGTTATGACCACTTGAATCCACACTTTTTCTCCTGTCCGAAGGACTTTACTCTCTCTCTTTAACAGTAAAACGAAGTTTAAATATTTTTTTAAGACCACAAGACGGACGTCCACAAAAACGTTTTGTAGACGAACCTCGCGAGTAGTTGACGTGAGTCACATGACGACGGCGTAAGCCGCAGAAAATGGCGCGAGAGCACAGTCTCGCCCCAATCCTCTCTCCTCCCCAGGCCCCAAGGAACTGCTAAATTACATCCCTGAGCCCTAAGACGGAGATTTAATTTTGCAAAACAGACAAGCGAACTGGAAAGAGGATGCTCTAAAACCTCTCATAAATTTCTCTTTTTGGTTTTAAATTAATAAGTGGCTGATTTAGCGCCAATAACCAACTTTTCATGCGCTCCTCATGCGCTGCTCTTCCCTGATATTTAAAAGAAAAAATAATAATCGCCCTTTTGATAAACCTTACATCAATATCTACAACTGACAGGAATAAGGCGCTGTTTTATTGAGCATAATGTACTTTTAAAGCAATTTAAAATATGCAAAGCAATCTGGTCACGTGACAGATGACGTCACGTACGAAACGAGTTAAAAAATGTGTTCTTCACATAAACATCTATCCACATGTAGATTTTGGTTGCTATACACCTTGCGCTTTATGAGATATCGCAGAACAAAATTTCCACATATTTTTGCACCCGTGTATAGCCCCCTTAAATTTAAAATGCCAGATGTCACCTGGCCATTTCAAAATGCCCATTTCAATATCTTGCTATCTAGATTGATTGCTTTTCAATTGATAGCGGCCTGTTCTCACAGTAAACAAAAACGCATTTTCGGGCGTGGTCACGTGACTAATGACGTCATCGCACCAAGTTTGATATGAGAGTTATTTTGTGATAAGTGTCATTACCTTATGGAGTTTCATCCCTCTGGGCCTCAAATTGACAAAGTTATTTGGCATTGAAAAAATCCAGTTGCAAAGGATTCTGGGAAGGTTCTTATCATTATTATATATTACTTTTATAACAAGTGGAAACCGGATAAGAGCAATATATGGTAAAATTATTACATAACGGATTTGGATCTTTATCGAAGTGAAGAGGATTCATTGATCTACATGTATACCGGTATATTATATACAGTGAAACCTGCATTGAGGAGACACCCTCAGGACAAGGAGGAGTGTTCCCTTAATAGGTGTCCCTTTAATAGAGGTAATAGATTACAAAGATTAATTAGCATTAATTTTGCTGGGACAAAAGTTTGTGTTCCCTTAAAGGAGGTGTCCTTAATCCTATTCTGCCTGGGCTTTTTTTTCGTTCCTAAGCCGGGGGGGGGGGGGGGGGGCAGATAGTGCCCCCCCCCCCTATGTATCTCGAAAAGTATTGACGCTATGAAAATGAAACTTACATGGTGTGTAAAGCATCCGAAAATCTTTATTTTAGTGACAGTCACGTGTCAATTATGACGTCATACACGCCATAATGACGTCATACGCTAAAAAAATCCCCCATCTTGTATCCGAAATCTTGGATTTCTAAATTGTTCAGAAATGTCAGAAAATCTCCAAATTTGCTTTGAAAAATCAAGAAAAATATAAAGATGCTAAAACGGCAAAGATTTTGGAAGGATTTCATCGTAAAAAGCAAAACATTTATGAAAACTGAAAATTAAGCTAAAAAATCAACAAATTTGGGTAAAACGATCTGTATCTCAAAAAGTATTTGTGCTATAAAAATGAAACTTATGTGGTGAATAAAGCATTCAAACATGTTTATTTTAGTGGCAATTACGAATCAATTATGATATCATATCACGCCGAAATAACGTCAAACTTTAAACCTGTCCGCCATCTTGGATCCGCCATCTTGGATTTTTCAATTGTTCAGAAATGCCAGAAAATAACCAAATTTGATTTGAAAAAATCGAAAACAATATAAGGATGCAAAAATTGCAAAGATTTTGGAAGAAACCCTTCGTAAAAAGCGAAAATCTCATGAAAACGGACATTTAAACTGAAAATACCAAATTTGGCTAAACGGCCTGTCAAAACTTGGTTGCCATGGAAACATCGAGTCACATGATAAAAAAATTGGCACACCAAAATGTTCCCAGATAATTTTTAGGAAAAGTCATAAAGTTTGGCTAGGATTGCTTGAATGCTCTTTAAGTACGATAAATTTGAAGTCAGCGCGGGCACTTTCTGCCCCCCCCCCTCCCCCCCCCCCCCAGGCAGAATAGGGTTAAGTAGAGGTTCTGTCCACTGATGTCATACCTGTTACCTCTATAATAAGGACACCACTCTTACTAATACATGCACTTAATTGGTCTGTCCCTTCTGTGTCTGTATACGAGAGGGCAGATAATACATGTACATACACTTTGATCTGTCCCTTCAGTGTCTGTATTAGAGAGGGCAGATAAATCAGACCATGATAATTATATCTTGTGACTTAATTTGTTCTCAAATTAATTTTTATTACCCACACTGCCGCAGTTTATTCCAGTTTACATAGCATGTAGCCGCCTAGGAGAATTGCTACTCCCTATAGATGGGATGCTAGTACAACACCAGGTTACCCCCAGTATTTTGCTAGGTTGTCCTAACAGTTTGCCGGTACCTATTTATACTCCTGGCCATCCTGGGTGGATACTCGAGGCACTGTGAGAGTAAAGTGTCTTTCCCAAGAACACAACACCGATACCCTGGCCACTGGATATAAAGGATAGGTTATCACAAAATAAAACCACAACTTTTAAATGACTTGAATGGTCATGCAGAATCAAATTAAGTGATGAACTACATCTGGATGGAACTAACTAACATAAAGGATAAGACTGGTGTAAATCAGATTTCCTATTTTTTCTTTTTTTTTGGAAGTGAATTCAGTTTCCAAATTTGGGTACCAAGTGAATGTGATTACAGTCAACCCTTTCACCACTCGTGGCCTAAAGTTAGACTGATTGGGATCAATGAGATCTTAACATATTTTTACTAGACAAACCAAGGAAGCCGTCACATTTCCACACAGTTCTCTAAATATTTATTTAGCTTTTTTTTTCCTGGGAATACATGCACATGTAGCTCTGAAATACAGGGTTAATTTCTAACCCAAAAGCATTACATATTTTTATTATAATGAATTGCATGATTTTCCTGGCATATGATGTTGTCTTGTATCACACTGTAATCAGGGTGATGAAATAAAAACCTGAAGAGGAAACAAAGCAGATGATTGTATCAATACAATAAAACCATCATTGCTGATGCATCAGCAAAATTTAAAAACTACTGATAACATTAAAAAGAAACATATGAAAACAACTATGGTAAATTAAGATTTTGGCTTCAGTGAAAAGACCTACATTGCATTTAGCTTGGTTTGTTTGTTGCCCCATTTAAGACCATGTGACGTCACCCTACAGAATTGTTTATAGACCTTATTCATAAATGGCGGCCGATTAATTATTCTTTTATATTCATGCTAATCAGGCCCCCTAGCCTTGTTAGTATGTGCAAAATTCAAAATAAATTTTACTCTAAAATGAGGCTTTTAAAGCAGGCTGATTAGCAATTGTAAAATAATAATTAATCTACCGCCATTTATGAATAAGGTCTATATGAATGCATAATTTTTAGATCTAGACAAAGAAACAATTCTCTAGAGAACATCACATGGTCTGAAATGGGCAATTTAAATTTGAAGCTAAATACTGTAATGATTCGATTTAGTGCCAAGGGCGCTTATTTACTTTTGGTACCTCAAGGGAGGGCGCTTGTTCAAGACAGGGCGCTTATTCGGGACAGGGCGCTTATTTCTTTTTTGAGAAACAACTGAATGTTCAAAACAAAAACAATCGCCACAAAATTTGAAGAAGAGATCATTCATTTGAAGGAATAATTATTGTGCACTCACATGGACATAATAGTTGAGAAACTCAGATGAAGACCACTGTTTTTGTAATGCGACATTACGTATGTGAGCAGTTAAAGGAATATGAACCTCGGTTGATCTCAGTGTACTCTGACAGCGCTGTAATATTATAATATTAGAATAGGGGCGCTTATTAGAATAGGGGCGCTTATTAACAAAAACACATTTGAAGGGGGGGCGCTTATTCGAAAGGGGGCGCTTATTGGAAGGAGAGCGCTAATTCGAATCATTATGGTAGGTCTATTTATTTCATAATACTACCGTATCTGCTCTATTTTCCCCCTTCCCTCTCTCTGTGGGAGACGCGGTGGCCTAATAAATTTGCTCGCTTGACGCTTGTTCAGTTGTTGTAGCACCCAGGGCCCAGTTGTTCGAAAGCCGATTAACGCTAATCCAGGATTAAAACATAATCGAGGTTTCAATTTCTCTTGTATAAATGTGGTTTTCCATGACAATGTTTTGTGAAATTTGACATTAGTCAAAGTCAAAACTGAAGAGCAAAAAATATAAACGGAAAACTTCACTGAAAAGTTACAAAACAGAAATCAAAATTCACGCTAATCCAGGATTAGCTTAATCGTGCTTTGAACAACCGGGCCCTGGAAGCAATAATTGATGTATTTACATTTTAAAGTGTACACAAATTATTCAATTGAGCCATTTTCATTAATGTAATGATCTGTAATGACTCCAGGGATCAGAGATAAAATTATTCCCTGACCGTGGGAAAATAATCATTGCTGAATGTACATGTACATGTAAACATGTACATGCGAACATGACATTTGATCTTGTAGTCTCACCAGGACTTTCGCTTTCACAGAAAACAAAACTCATTTTTCTTTTGAGACGAGAAACACGAGACAAGAAACACACATAGGTGTGTTTTAATCGCCTAGGCGATAAGGTGTGAAGAAACTGTCAACTTACTTTTGACCAGACTGGTGGTACTGTACAATACTGAATAGGTAAACTTATGTGGTGACAATGTTTTCAAACTTACCAAACTTAGCTGAGGTCCAATCATCCTTTCCACATCCACTGCTTGGCTTTTATAACTGGAATGAAATAAGAGCTCTTAAAAAGTGACCACTGGTACCCTATCAAACAAAAAAGGCAATGATTAATATAAAGCAAGGAAAGGTCTACATACATGTACCTACATATTGTAGCTAACACATGCAGTTTCCATACAAAAATGTAGCATGAAGCAAGTAGGAGTATTGCTACTCCCCATGGATAGGATGCTATTCCATCACAGGTTACCCCTAACATTTTGTCAGGTTACTTTAACAGTTTGCTGGTACTCATTAATATTTTGTACTCCTTGGTGGGAGAGGGCAATATGAGAGTAAAGTGTCTTGCCCAAGGACACAACACAATGACCCCAGCCAAGGCTTGAACATGGACAGCTCGATCCAGAGTCCAGTACACTAAATATTAGGCAACAACAGGTTTTTAGTCAGAGGAATACCATCCCTTTAATAATTCAGATGAGAAATACCAGGCCTTCAATTGTTCAGATGAGATGGAGAAGGTACTTCCCTAATCTGTGATAACTGTTAGTATTATCCTAGCATCAATAAAAATCGATAGAAAATTCAATGTGAATATGAAACATTAATAATGACTAATTTCTATCGATTTTATCAAAGAGTATCATATTAGTAATGTAATAGGAAGTACGTATTGTCCATTTTGGGAAATAATTGGATGATAAAAATTCTGAGGGCTGCTTTTAAATTGGACGAGGCCATAGGTCGAGTCCAATTTGGTAGTCAGAGGAATTGTTTTGAATCCAATTATTTCCCAAACTGGACAATACGTACTTCCTATTACATATACTAATATGATACTATGTATTATGTGTTAACTATATTGAGCAGCTAGGGGAACTTGTACTGTCCAATTGGGAAATAATTGGATAGTTGTTTGAATAGGATTTTACCGTAGCAATATAATTATGAAATGAATGTGCAAAATTAGAGTGCCCTTACCCAGACATGCAAAGTACAGTGAAATTATCTTGACAAGCTAAATAAATTATTGTCCAGTTTGAATTTTGAATTTGTTCTTTCATGTCAACACATGCCAGTAGTCTGTATATCAAAAGTTGCAATAATAATTTAAAAAATCCTGTAGCAGCTTGGAACCTTCTCATAAATCACCTATAATTTATATACAGATTACCAGTCTCAAAATAACATGAAACAATGAAATAAAAACGTAAGTATCGGAAATCTTCGAAAATTAAGGGTGGCTACATGCGTAGTCATGTATAAACATTCGGTTAAAAACGAGGTATGAACGTTTTGGCACACTGACTATGTACAAACAGGTTGTCTCGAGCGACAGAAATTATTTATTTTGTGATGGCCGCTTCCAGTTCCAGCAATGACTCAAACTACTCCGTTTGTGTTTCGAAAATCAGAAAGGCTTACAATAAAAAAATCAGCTTAAAAAGTTTGAATATGTAAACAAAAGCAAAAACTGCTCAACAAAACAGTATAACGCTCGGAGAAAGTGTACATGTACAACGGTTTAAATAATGATTTTCGCTACCATATTTTCAACTTACCAAACTTTAGCTGAGACCCGAACTGAAGTGCAATCGTCCTTTCTGCTTTCGTCGTGAGCCGGAAATGAAATACGAGCTCTTGAAGGTACAGACATATCAAACAGAAAGCTAATGATTAATACCGAGCAAGGAAAGCTCTAAAAGCTTTCTAGCAAACACAAGAAATAAGCTCAATTACGTTAATTTTTAGGTCGATATGACCTGACTCGACTAAGCTTGTAGAAGCAAATTTTAAAATGTAGCACTTAGCTGCGTTTCTCTCCTCGACAGATGACTCCACTTGCGGAGAAAAGTACAAATGTAGTCTTGTCGACTGTCCAATAAAATTTTAGCCACTCTTGATCGAATACGAAAGCATGAAGAAAATATTTTGCAAGCCAATTTTCTCCTTTTCTCCTACGCGATCCGCAAAACAACGATTCAGCTGACGAATCCGCTGTACAGCCGCGAAAGAAGGCGCAAAAATACAGAGCCTCGCCTTGGTGTAGGGACTCGCACCAGGCTTTCTTCGACAACTTCGCTCGTGTCCAGTCTCTCACATGTCACGTTTTGGGGAAAATTACATCTATCTACGCTATGAAGAAGAGGAAATGGCGGAAAACTGTCGACAGAAGTAGAAGAAGCATATATCCAAACCTCTCATCGAAGTTTGCTTTTAGTTTTAAATTGAAAATTCGCTGAACAGGAGGCAATCCAAATGTTACTGTATTCCTCACCTGTTTATTATTTTACAGAAAAAAATTAAAGCGGTCTTTTTTAATAATTGTACTTAAATATCTATAATTTAGTTAAAATAAATCAGAGTATAATAACGTTTTAAAGCAATTGAAAATATTAAAAACGATCTGGTCAGGTGACCTATGACGTCACAAAAGCGACGTTGCCAAAAACGTAAACTTCGCATGAACATCTATCCACATGTAAAGTTTTGTTGCCATGCACCTTACACTTGATGAGATATTGGCTAGAACCTAGGATCTCTCTTTTTTCATCTCGTGTATAGCCCCCTTAAATTTAAAATGCCAGAAGTCTAATGGCCATTTCAAAATGCCCCATATCAATGTCTTGTTGACTACATTGATTGCTTTTCAATTGATAGAGGCATCTTCTTACAGTAAACAAAAACGCATTTTCGGGCGTGGTCACGTGACTAATGACGTCATCACACTAAGTTTGATATGAGAGTTATTTTATGGTAAGTGTTATTATCTTATGGTGTAATATCGTTCTGGTCTTCAAATTTGAAAAAGTTATCTGGTATTGAAATATTTTCAGTTGCAAAGGATTCTGGGAAGGTTCTTATTATAATTATATATTGCTCTTATAATTAATAAGAGATATCCCTCGATATAGTCTTCTATGACCAAGAGAAGATGACCTAAGAGAAGCATTCCCCCATACATGGGTCTCTTCCAATGATAATATTTTGAAACTGTTTTTAATTTTTAGTCCACAGCTGAGCTATTTTAAGAACGCTAATTGATTTGTCAGTTCGAATGTCGGAGCCTCGATCAGAAGGAAATAAACATAACTTTCACATCATGGCGCGAAACTATTAATAGATTTTAAAAAATTGGGCACGGGGAATCCTTCTCTTCGATCATCCTCTCTTTACCTGTCTACTAAACAATGTATGGAGTTTATAACGAGACATGCGATGTCAACATTAATCACATTTCCATTATAATGCAATCTCGTTCCCAGAGTCAACGGTCTCCTCGGTCAGCGGTGGTCGTCGCCAGGTTAGACTCTGGGGGAATGGAATTTTTGAATACCAGAAATCTGGTGTAACGGCCATAATTTGTTTGTTACACGAAACAGCCAATGAAAAAATTCGATATTTATTCCATTCCCCCAGAGTCCCACCTGGCGACGACCCGCTGACCGAGGAGACCGTGGACTCTGGGTACGAGATTGATTATAATGAGAACTCAACTAACTTGAAGAATGCAGGTTTTTTGTTCCATGCCAGTATGCTCCAAGTCACGTGAGCCGTTGTCATGTTAACGGAGTGTTCGCTGCCACGAACATCAACATTAATGTGTTCCTTATCTTCTCGTACTGCAGTTGTTCCATCTGAAAAAAAAAACCCACGAATAATCGATCATTGATTTACATTGGTACTAAACAGGAGACGAATTCCATTTGCTTTAGAGATAATCATCATAGTCATAGTGAACAGTATTTTCTCATTATGCGTCTAACGCAACTTAAGACTGATTAAGTGGGAATTTCTGCAACCATTCCCTGTGTTTCGAAGGATTTTCTTGGACGCTATTATGGATAAATCGGCCGAAGGTGGATTGAAGAGTAGCTAAGAGTATAGGAAACACAAGGACGGTGCGAAAAAATCATCCGTAACACAGGGAACAGTTGTAGAAATTCCCACCTAATCCTAAGTTGCTTTATGCAACCGAGTCCCAGGGCCTTGGTTCTCGTAAATGGGATATCAGATTCTGAAGTAAAAAGTTCTAATATGGGAACAAATTTAATCGTCATATCAGGGTTGTACGGCGTCTCGTTACCCAATTTGCACCGGTAGTGAGATCGGATCATGTGAAGTGGTCACTTACCGGAGGTTTAAAACAATTGAAAATTTCAAAACATCAGCCTCAAAAGTGGTCGCGGTCGCTTACGAGAGGTGGTCGCTTACGAGAGGTTCCTTATGTAGTGATTTGACTGGCGAAATTTTGGTATTTTGTAAAAGTGGTCGCTTACGAGAGGTGGTCGCTTACGGGAGGTGGTCGCACAGGGAGGTTCGACTGTTTGTTACAAACTTGGTTGTTGATACTTACTATCGCAGCCACAATACCCATGAATGCAGTCTGCAAGGTAATTAATTATCAGTTAAAGTCTAATTATTAACATTTCAAAGTGATGAATTGAATATTGTTATTTATTTATATTTATATAACCTATATATATTTATATAATCTATAAATTCATTTGACAATTTATTATAATTGTTATTATAATATTACAATTTTGCTCTGTGATTGGTCTAAAAAACGCGTGCCACCTTCTCAACCAATCAGATGCAAAACCAATGGTGACTTGGTCACGCGCGTTTTCCCGCGCTTTGCGCCGGTTACGTGTATTTGCTTTGAGTTCTCATTGGTTCATTGTGTTGTTTACGTTTGTTGTGATTGGCCATTGTAATTGCTTTGCTTTTGGTTTCACGATTGGGTAAATTGAAAAACGCTCTTATAATACTAAATAACATACATTAAAAAAATTGCACCTACGTGGAATATAGAAAGTTGTCAAAGTTTTGAATTCCTCGTTATGCGGGGAAAACAACTGCAAAGCAAGATAAAAAGTTAATAAGTCTTCGCTGAATGGCCGGGATATCCGGGTGGAGGATATCCATCGCAGGTAACAGCCGATCATATATTTGTTATGGCCCTGACCGTGCTGACGAGACCCAACCAGGTCGAAACAGCTGTCCACCGTTGCAGTTTGGACTCCATCATGTCGTTGTCGCGTTAAGTGTTCTGCATAGTATCAACCTTGCTTACTTTATTTGTATTCAAAGGACGATTAACGTTAATCGGCGTTCGAACAGCCGGGCCCAGGTTTCTCAAAACTGAATTATTGTTGGCATTGATTTATTCAGCTGTATCGAGCTGTAGAGCGGCACTGTGAGTTTCAAGTGTCTTTTGAAAAACAAACAAACAAACAAACAAACAAACATTGGTTTCAAGCCATCTCACTAGGCACGCGGCAACCCCCGGGGGTACACTGTGCAGTTTTGGGTGGGTGTGTGCGGCTGGGACTCTGAAACCCTTACCCTATACCAGACCAATCCATGTTCGGCTGCATTTTGTAACCCTATTCTAGACTAGACACCAAACATCCCTACCCTATCACAAACACACTATTTTCGAGAAACTCTTTCTATTATGAAAGTTGTTATTAACGTCGTCGTAATGATTTGTATTTCCATCATGTAAAACTCTTTCAATTAATTCAATTCCTATCATCGGGCAGAATGGCCGGACACTTGCGCATATCAATGAGCTATTAACGGCGGGTTATTCAAGCATGAACGCTCAATGAAAGCGCACAATAAGAGAGAAAATGGGTCAATTTGGTGCAGCGCACTGACTAAAATCGCCATTTCGCAGTATCGAGAGTATGTTTTTCTAAGATTATAGGGCGGGTTTTTGTAGCCAAAGTGTTAATCTATAATTTTATCCAAAAACTAAGTGAAATGAACGAAAACAAGTTTTATACTTTTAACTTTGAAAATTGTGCTTTTTTCGGTATTTCTAGTACGGGAAACGATCAATTAACGTTAAAACGTTGATTTTCTCTTAAAGTAAGTAACAATCTTCAGATTATAGGTCGGCTTATTGAAGATACATGTTTTCTCTACATGTGGATCGCTTTTTCTCCGAGATTCGAGCAAAAGAAGTTTTATACTTTTACGCTTGAAAATCCGAGTTTCAAAATTCGCGCGTATTCTAGAGTAAGTCATTGTCTTTCTAATTTCAATGGTTGCCATGAACAAACAATGGGTAGCAAAACTCTATTGAATTCGAGATGCAGTCATCTGTAAATATGCAAAATGATCAGCTGAAAGAGCCGAAAAACTGCGCGAAATTTGAATACTTTTAAAAGCACTAGTTAAGCTTGAGTTCGCAAACTCACCGAAACATCGTCCACAAAAATGACCGATCAGTAAAAATCCTGAACCCTGCTACTAAAATCACATCACACAGCAAATCTAAGTTTTGAACACAAAATATTCATCTGTTTTGACTTCATCACAAAGAAAATCTAAGTTTTGAACACAAAATATTCATCTGTTTGACTTCATCACACAGCAAATCTAAGTTTTGAACACAAAATATTCATCTGTTTGACTTCCGTCACAAAGCAAATCTAAGTTTTGAACACAAAACATTCATCTGTTTGACTTCATCACACAGCAAATCTAAGTTTTGAAACCTAAAACCTGACTTGTTTGGCTTCAAGATGCCCCGGCCAGTATTCTTTGTAATCGAACAGAACCCATAATTTTACAAGCAAAGCGCAAAGTGCCGTGACGACACAGTCGATTCGCCCGCGCAATAGAAACACTGCGCCTTCAAATAGTTAATTTACGGTAGATCAGTTACCATAACAGTGAATATAGAAACTATCCTGCGTTGCAGGCGTATAAGGGGGAGGGAGGAG
Organism: Desmophyllum pertusum; assembly: GCA_029204205.1. Lineage (NCBI taxonomy): Eukaryota > Metazoa > Cnidaria > Anthozoa > Scleractinia > Caryophylliidae > Desmophyllum > Desmophyllum pertusum. The sequence continues at coordinate 609,976 of MU826360.1, forward strand.
GGGAGTTCGAGCGCGAGGAGAGAGCGCGAAGCGCGATCGACGGGAGGGATTACTCCCTCCCACGATCGCGCTTCGTGCTCCGACTCCTCGCGCTTCGCACTCGCCAAACTCCCCTCCTTCCCCTTTCTACGCCTGCCATGCAGGCTATATAGAAACTCGTGTAATGGATTTGTCGAGTCGGCATTATCAGCTTTTAGAAATTCGCTACGGCGGTTAATTTACCTTTATCAACTCCGAGTTGATAATCAACATAGTATTATCAAGTTACGCACGCACGCACGGGACTCGTTCTGCTAACGGCGGCAAAATCTAGACAAAAACACCGAGATGAAAACTGAGAAAATCGTAAGTAGCGCGGCGGCATATCCGTTTCATTACAAAACACATCATACGAATCAAGTAACACTGAGATAAGCTGCATGGCTTGCATTTTGCTTCTTTATTTCCAGTCTTAAGCTTGGTTTCTATTTGATCGCAGTCCGAAAAATTCTGCGATCATATTGAGACATGCATTGCATTCGCTTGCGATCCACCGGCGATTCATTGCAATCGTCTGTGACTTGCACAACCGCACGCTCGCAGAGAATACAGCCATGTTCTAATCTCTGCAATCGCCTTCAGAAAAAAAACGGATTTTAAATGTGTGAATATACGAAACAAGGGGACGACAATAGACGTATCGGTTCATTGTTTCTAGTCCAAGATGAAAATTCCCTGTGGAGGCAGCCGCCGCCAGCGCGCATTCATAGCAACCAATGAAATTAGTTTTGATTGAGCCAAACGCGCAATATTACAGACCTAGAGCATTTCATGCACTGTAAGTAAATGTCACGAGAACAATAGGCATTCTGCGCGATGTCTAGATTAAATTCTTTACACCACTGATCAGTTTCCCTGTAAATGATGCCCTATTCTAGACGATTTCTATACCCTATCCCAGACTAAACTGCTTGAAAACCATACCCTTCACAGCGGCACATACCCGTATAGCTTACATACGGACGGTAATCCCCCCCCCCCCCTTCCCCCCCGGGGCGGCAACATGTAGTTGATTGTCATTCATCCGGCGGTTCAGGTTCATTTACAAATTAATTTAAATAATAAATAAGAAGAGTACAGTCGGGAGAACAAGTACCAGTTGATGACGAAATCCCGCCTCCTCCGTTTTCATACACGAAGTTGCTAAGCAACATGACGTATTTGCTTGCGCGATTGCTTTCGGAGTACTCGTGAGTGCTCGCGCTAGTTTTTAATTGGATAAAATGATTCGGAAACTCTTCGAGGGCTTCAACGAAGATTTTCCAAAACCGGTACTTGTTACCCCGACTGAGTAAAGACCAGAGCGACCTTAACAGTAAACCAACCTCTACATTGTAAAGACATCCAAAATAAAATTGCCCCGCGTACTGTGGGATAGTCACAGTTTCACTAGTAGCCTACAGAATATGAGTGAAAAATGTCAAATTCCGAGTTAATGTATGGCTGCAAATGATTTATTTAAAGTTCAAATTTCCATTAAATTTATTGAACGCAATCTGCACTGAGCCATTGTAGTTACATTTAGAGCGGTTTTCAATTGTTGTAAAACCAAAGCAATTACATTATCACAAAAGGAAAACAACGCAATAAAGCAACGACGACTCGAAGCAAATATACGTAACTGGCGCCAAGCGCGGGAAAACGCGTGCGACCAAGTCACGATTGGTTTAGGTTTTGCATCTGATTGGTTAAGTAGGTGGCGCGAGTTTTTCAAATAGTAAAGCAAAACTAAAGCAATTCTGAATTGAAAACCGCTCTGTGGTAACTGTAACGTTCTATCTTACTTTTGTAGTTTTCAGTTTATTTTAATTACTAGTTGCTCTGGTGGCTATTCGTGGCACGTAACCTCAACAACTATTACAGGTACCCTTTATGAGGTCAACTAATTGGGCAGGCGATTAACCCTTTCATTCCCAAGAATGCTAAGTTCAAAACTGAGGAAACATTCTGAGTTTCATTTTGCAAAATTGTCAAAAACAAAAGCACCACATGAAAGTACTACTCAATAGCTTTCATTTGAATGGTCACACACTAGGGTTTCATCCACAGACTTAAGAGAGCATCTCCACAAGAATCAAACAAAATCGGAAAATAGCGGCAAAAATGTGAAAACTCAAAAACGCTCAAACTTTGGCTGTTAGTAGTCCATATTGAGTCATTCATTGCTATGTGGTTAATTTGTCAAATAATTTATTGTTTTGGCAGAAAATGACGAAAATCAATTTCAGGGCTCCATACAAGAAAATTTGGCTTGAAAATTAGCCATTTTTAAGCGAACCGCTTGCTTTAACTATTAATCCAGAAGACATCCACTTGATATCAGCGTATTCTACGACTATTCGAGGTTCTATTTTATAATTGCCATAAAGATTGAAAAACTTATGACACTGAGAGAGGCCTGAAAAAAATCCCCCTGTTTCTCTATGGCAATTACTAGCTCGATTGAAAACATTATTTACCCTACTACCTTTATCACAAATCAAATGAAATTTAGGAATTACACTAAGGAGGAAATGGCCTTTCAACTGATATAATTTTTTTGCTGGGGAAATTATATTGCGCTCTGTGAGAGAGCGCTCAAAATGGCCGAAAAATGATATACGTGACTAGTGGATTGCGTGACATACCGTGACCGTAGCACATATTTCAGTGCTGCTTTAGTCAAAGAAATGGTAAAATCCACATTCTTGCCTTGGGGATATTAAAAAAACACTTTCTTTTGAGAATCTCAGTATTTTTCGTACATCATTGATGCTTCCCACGATGATGTGACGTAAGAAAATGGTTTATTTCACTGTGTGAATTGTACTTTGGCTTATAAGAAATTCTCTGATATCCACGCTATTTGAACTTAATCTTGTGTAATCTTGTTGTTTTTCTAACATTCATTCTCAGCTAAACACTTCCCCGGTTGGGTGCTAATTTGCATATCACATGTGTTACAAGAGGGTTACCAACTTTAAATGTATAAATACTAGGGTGGATCTAAGGGGTGGGGTCAAGGGTTTCTGGATCCCCTTTTCCATGATGGTAGATACTTTAAGGATAAACAAATTACATTGCTTTACGCGTTTTGACACCTAGCGGGAATTGTATCTATTTCTACATTTACATATAAATATAATTTATTTTTCATCCATACTGTTGTCAGAACTTACTCATTTAACATGTGACAATAAAGACTGTTATTTGTTATCTGTAACATCTTTGAGTACCAACTAAATTAACACTATTCTGCCTGGGCTTTGTTTTTCATTCATGAGCCTGGGGGAGGGGGGGGGAGGCAGAATGTGCCCCCCCCCCCCCCCAATATATCTTCATAAGTATTTATGCAAAAGAAATGAAACTTATATGGTGTGTAAAGCATCAAAAAATGTTTATTTTGGTAGCAGTCACGTGTCGATCACGACGTCATATCACGCCAAATTGACGTCATACGTTTAAAAAATCCGCCATCTTGGATCCGCCATCTTGGATTGCTAAATCTTTCGGAAATGTCAGAAAATCTCCAAATTTGATTTGAAAAAAATCAAGAAAAATATAAGGATACAGAAACTGTAAAGATTTTGGAAGACATAAAACCCGAAAGAATTAGATGAAAAACACCTAATTTGAATAAAACAACCTGTCAAAAATTGATTGCTATGGAAATGTCAAGTCACGTGATCAAAACATTGACGCACCAACATGTTCCCAGATAATTTTTTAGGAAAAGTCACAAAGTTTGGCTACATTTCCTTAAAGTAATAAAGGTTTTAAATCAGCGCGGGCACTTTCCGCCCCCCCCCCCCCCCTCCCAGGCAGAATAGGGTTAAATTAATTTAAATACCCTTTTGGACAACTATCTTTGAAAAGCGCCGGCTTACTAAGCTCGTCTCTCAGGTAAATTTATATAATTATGTAGTCAGATTTTTCGTATATTCATCGATACTTTTTAGAGTTAGATGAAAATTGTCATATTCTTTTTCTTCTTTTTCTTTTTCGATATGTACCATATTATAGGAAATTAACGCTCCATGAAATTAACGCGAATTTGAAAAATTCGCGTTAATTTAAGTCGCGTTAATTTTTGTGAGCGTTGATTTCCGCGACATTTAAAAATTAAGTGGAGCGTTAATTTCCGCGACCTTAATTTCCATTATTATAACCCCAAATTCTGGATCCTTTTTCAGACATATTTGACACTTAGGAAACAATAGCTTTCTCTTTTCTGCACACTGTATTACAATCTTGTACAATGTAAAAGTCTAAAAAAAGCAATAAAACATTATTTCCAGTTCACCCTCGCTTTCAGAAGAGCAGTTCTCGACATCTGAGTTCTTGTATTTCGCCCAAAATATATTTGTTTCTTTGAGTTAAAACGCGTTAATTTCCTTCATCATTTTGAAATTTTACCTCCTCTTTCGCGTTAATTTCCTTTATTCGGAATTAATTTTCCTTCCAATTCGCGTTAATTTAAGTCGCGTTAATTTCAAATACCTTAATTAACATGAGTGTTAATTTCCTATATTAAGGTAACTTTATATTTTTGGAATATTTCTTCTTTCCTTTTAAAATTATAAATATTTTAGACTATTTTTATAAGAACAATTATTTATGTACATATTTTATTGTAAAAATTTAAAAAATCGTTCTCTGGTTAAAAATTTAAAAATATGGGCTTTCGGTTGCCAGTCTGCAACCTTTGACAACCTTATTTACTGCATCGCACATAGGTTTACACCAGCTGTGATTCTTTTTCACAGCTGATCTATTATTATTATTATTATTATTATTAATTTACTGGCTCGTGAGAAAATCGCCATAGCCGTACGCGAATAATCTCTCCCCGTTGCTATCTTTCGCAATCCTCATCGCTTTAGAGACGTCGGTCGATCGTCCTTCTTCCCGGTTCTCTCTCCAATTTGAAACTTGACATTTAGGTACTGCTTTTGTTTGTCGGTAAATTCAAAGCCTTCATGACTGTGTCAATATCAGTGCCCATCCCATCGAGAGAGTAGGTGTGGCTGGTAGTGATGATCTACTTCCCTCTACATGTATCACTGTTGGAGCTTTGCTTGCGCCACAGTTCAGTTTAGTCGAGTAGTCTAACATGGCCTTGTCATAGAGCATTTCGTGCGCAAATATAGAAATAGATACAATTCCATGTTAAATGAGTAAGTTCCGACAACAGTATGAATGAAAAAGAAATTATATTTATATGTAAATGTAGAAATAGATACAATTCCCGATAGGTGTCAAAACGCGTAAAGCAATGTAATTTGTTTATTCTTAAAGTATCTACCATCATGGAAAAGGGGATCCAGAAACCCTTGACCCCACCCCTTAGATCCACCCTAGTATTTATACATTTAAAGTTGGTAACCCTCTTGTAACACATACATGTATGATATGTAAATTAATACCCAGCCGGAGAAGTGTTTAGCTGAGAATGAATGTTAGAAAAACAACAAGATTACACAAGATTAAGTTCAAATAGCGTGGATATCAGAGAATTTCTTATAAGCCAAAGTACAATTCACACAGTGAAATAAACCATTTTCTTACGTCACATCATCGTGGAAAGCATCAATGATGTACGAAAAATACTGAGATTCTCAAAAGAAAGTGTTTTTTTTAATATCCTCAAGGCAGGAATTTGGATTTTACCATTTCTTTGACTAAAGCAGCACTGAAATATGTGCTACGGTCACGGTATGTCACGCAATCCACTAGTCACGTATATCATTTTTCGGCCATTTTGAGCGCTCTCTCACAGAGCGCAATATAATTTCCCCAGCAAAAAAATTATATCAGTTGAAAGGCCATTTCCTCCTTAGTGTAATTCCTAAATTTCATTTGATTTGTGATAAAGGTAGTAGGGTAAATAATTTTTTCAATCGAGCTAGTAATTGCCATAGAGAAACAGGGGGATTTTTTTCAGGCCTCTCTCAGTGTCATAAGTTTTTCAATCTTTATGGAAATTATAAAATAGACCCTGGAATAGTCGTAGAATACGCTGATATCAAGTGGATGTCTTCTGGATTAATAGTTAAGGCAAGCGGTTTGTTTAAAAATGGCTAATTTTCAAGCCAAATTTTCTTGTATGGAGCCCTGAAATTGATTTTCGTCATTTTTTGCCGAAACAAAAACATATTTCACAAACAAACCACATAGCGATGATTAACTCAATATGAACTACTAAAAGCCAAAGTTTGAGCGATTTTTAAATTTTGAAGTTTGCCGGTCAAAGTTCGATTTTTCTGGAGATGCTCTCTTAAAAGTTAGAACCACCTTGTACAGCATAATAAACAGTACCGCATGAAAATACTGCTCAGTAGCTTTCATTTGAATGGTCACACACTAGGGTTTCATCCACAGACTCAAAAGATACAACCACATTTATTGATAATTACCGGATATAAAGGAAAAGTATAATCGTCATGATATTGTAGACCAAGAGCAACGCAAGGATTTTTCCGATCCGGAGAAACTTTATCGGACAACTCGACATATAGGTCTATTTCACCAAACTCCAGGTTTTCGTGTAGATCTGCAGGGAGGCATAAATAAACAAAGTATAACAGAATGTTTGACGCCAAAATGTCTAATTAAGCTAATAATGTATCAGAACACAATACTTACAGTATAAAAAGGCAATAAGCTGTCATAACGTAAAATAACATGATACGGCAAGAATAGCACGAGGAGGTGACATGGCATAAGCTCCTGGCAAGGTAAGGTATGGCATGACACGACGTGACATGACATGGCATGACATGATGTGACATGGTATGGCATGACATGATGTGACATGACGTGACATGACGTGACATGACGTGACATGACGTGACATGACGTGACATGACGTGACATGACGTGACATGACGTGACATGACGTGACATGACGTGACATGACGTGACATGACGTGACATGACGTGACATGACGTGACATGACGTGACATGACGTGACATGACGTGACATGACGTGACATGACGTGACATGACGTGACATGACGTGACATGACGTGACATGACGTGACATGACGTGACATGACGTGACATGACGTGACATGACGTGACATGACGTGACATGACGTGACATGACGTGACATGACGTGACATGACGTGACATGACGTGACATGACGTGACATGACGTGACATGACGTGACATGGCATGGTAGGGTATGGCATGGCACGATGTGACATGATGTGACATGATATGGCATTGTATGGCATGACACGGCGTGACATGATGTGACATGACATGACATGGCGTGACATGAGTCACATGATGTGACATGGCATTGTATGGCATGACACGACGTGACATGACATGACTTGACAAGACGTGACATAAACAATTATTTGATGAGGTTGAGCATGATAACGAGACTGAAAGTATCATTATTTTTAACTTACCGTGAGGGAAATCCCAGGACATAATCGTTGAAATGGTGGGAGTCTTAAACTGGACAGGTGTCACCTTGAACTTGGTGCGAACGTTGAACACTGGGCACGGGTACAAACGGCTGTTGTTGTAATAGTGTTGTACTCTGTCACAAGAACCTACGTCGAACATTAAAAAGACAACAACAAATGATGATACTATAGTTTGAGAGGTAGGAAAGCATGCTTAGTGATTCTCAACAGCATTTTAGGCCCTTTGTAACTAGGGATCACGTGACCTGTTTTCATTGAAAAAATAAAGTATTGAAAAAATTAATATTATGGGCCATGACTTGAAGAAAACCAGATGGAAAGAGAGAATAATGAAATTAGCTAGATGGCCAAGTTTGAGCTCCCTCAACGCTCTTCTCGGTGTTTGTAAATCGGATGAAACACGTTCTCTCGTATTTGACATAGCACATATATTAGTATATTGTTATAATTTGTATTTTAAAGTTAGATTTTTATGATTGTATTTTAAGCATTTTTATTGTAATTTCTTATTAATTTCAGTATTGTAAATAGTATAAATATCATTAGTTTTTAGAGTTTTTTATTAGAGGGCCACAAGTTTAATTATTAGCCTCGCTATTACGTGCTACCCTCTAAAATAAAGATACTACTACTAGTACTACTACATCACAAATCGTGTAAAAATGTGTTCTTTATAAGTAATGGACACATGTTTATGAGTTGTAATACATTCTAAAGTTCAGAAACTTACTGTTCGTTGTATAAAGAGGGCTTGGGGATGAGAAGTTTGAAGTGCCCTGGAGAGCCACCACTGCTAAACGGAACGATAAGTTTGTCTTGGTGACAAATTGTTCAGGGATGGTGAAAGTGGTATTAGTCGTCTGCAAGATGATCAAAGGTGACAGCATGTGAGCTAATTTATAACTAATAGATAGGTAAGGAGAATATCACCCTGGAGCCTCCATCTCCCTTATTGAGCCTATGACACGGCTTAGTTACACCTTGAGCTATTTTTAGAATGACTTTTGCCGCTAAAATCACCCGTTGCGAGCACGAGGACGAGGTTGTCATTCATGTTTCAGATTAAAATGTCCGCGGACGTACACGGAAATCTTTTCGCGGGAGAACGATTCTAAAAATAGGTGTAACTACGCTGTTGTCATTAATCAGCACAGATAGAGGCTCCGGTGTGATATGCTCCTGTAATAGACTATTCTCTTGCTGCATCACGATACTGTAAAATTCTGAAAGAAACTCGGGAGGGAGGAGGGGGGGGGGGGGGGGGGGGGGGCGAGCGGATCGATTCACGTCACAGAAACTAAGATCCTTTCAGTGAAAAATCGCAGGTATTCTAGATTTTCGGCACCGCTGACTCCTATAGCTGCTCCTATCACAAAATCCTATATAATAATCCTACTCCTTGTTCTCCAATTAACAATCTATGATGAATTGCTGCAAAAGTTAAATACAGTGGAGCCCCGCCTTACGACCGCCTCGTTAATACGTCCGCTTTCTTTTGTCCCGAAATAAAATTCTGTCAGTCATTTTCTTATTTAAGAACGCCTTTAATACGACCACCTCGTTAATACGACCAGATTTTGGTGGTCCGTTGGTGGTCGGATTGACGTGGCTCCACTCTAAAGGTTTCAGTTGAAATCCTGGTTTCATCTAGCTTTCTCAAAATGAACGGAAATATAGATAGACCAAACGATTATACAGCTTACCTCGTGATATTTCTCTATGTATGGCAAAATAATGAATGGGTCAGTGATGTTCTCATGGCGAGTGACTTCCAACACATAAACAACAGGCGAGCCACTGTATTTTGTTTCGCTGTAGCTGCTCCAGTCCAGAGTAAAGGTAAAGTATGTAGAGGATAGCAAGACGGGTCCATCTGGAACTGGCGGCAATGTAGTGATGTTGCTGGCTACAGAAAAAAAGTGAAAATCGTAGTTCTAAATTTTTTTTGTAATATGTTCAGATTGGGATTGGCTCTAATGGCAGGCAAATTTTCATTATCCAAGTGCCTTTTTTAATCAAGTGTTTTTTTGTTTTTATCTACATGGGAGGGCACTGGGGGCGGGAACTCGGGAATAAAAGGGAGAGGGAAGTCTACGGGAGACGGGAGAAGTGAGGGTGGGAGAAATGGGAAAAAATTCGCAACATTGCGTGATATTTTGCAATAGAAAAAGCACAAAGTGGCGGGAATCACAACGGAAGGGGCGGGAACCGGAAGTACAAGGTACCGGAAGTGGAAAGACAGACCCCCCTGTCCCTCCCCCCCCCAATTACATAAAATTATGCAAACTAACCTGAAGATGTATTCAGTAACTGAAGGCAGGTTTTATTACAAAGTTGCTTGTCTGCGATCTGAAGAAGATGAAAAAATTAATAAAGTCGAAGCTCTCTGAGCAGACACTCTCGTAAGCGGACTTCTCTACTTACGGCCGCCTTGAAAAAAAAAAACCGTTTGAATTATAGCTCATAAAAACTCAGTATTTACACATTCCCGTAAGCGGCCATCTTCAGTTGCGGACACTTTTTCTGCTTCCCGAGGGAGTCCGCTTACGGGAGCTTCGACCATAATCTTGCTGTAATCATTGCATCATTGGGATAACCGATAATAGAATTCTAAAGACGGAAACATCCAGGTCATCCAGTGAGCAACCAATCTCTTTCCCAGAGTCCTCGTTACCCTTGTCCAGCGGTGGAGCTAAGACTTGGACTTCCGGTTCTACTGCGCATGTGTTCGACTCCATGTTTCAACCATTCTCGTTCCCAGATCCTCCGTTTCTTTTGGTCACAACATTTAAAAAAAACCGCGTAGCTCTGGGGACGAGAATGTGTTTCAACTAACAGACGCCAAGATTCTTGGACTTCCGGTCTTACTGCGCAGGTCAGGCGGATCACTCTACGAGGACTCTGGGAACGAGATTCGTGAGCAACCATAAGCGCAGCACAACGGTGCTCACACGTGCGATAAGGTGACATACGCATGCGCAGTGCCCTTTTAAAATTTTGATCTATATCGCGCTTATGCTTGCTGGCTTCTGCTTCTGCTTATATGCTTGTGTAGTGTGTGTAAACCAGCCTTTAGAGGCCGACGAGAGGATTGATAAATGACCGTTTGTGCTTGCGTGTCGTCCCGGTTTTATACGCGAAGAAGCAACGAAGCAAACTATATGTCACGGATGGCGCATCTTGAAAAAAATTGGCCAATTTTTTCAAGTTCGCCATTCACAAATTTGGTGTTTTTCTACCTTTTTAGTATAATATTGTTTTGAGGCTTTCTTCAATTTGAAGGTGATTTTGCCTGACTTCAAAAATGACTTAAAATATCGTGACATAGCTCCTTTAAGATTTCCTTTTTTAGCTTGCGGCTCGATACGTAAGTATCGTGTGAGTGGACAGTGAAGTACCGGATGAAACACGCCCTTAACTTGTAGTTTGCTTGCATCTTCCTTTATACAAATCGGCGAAGCTCTCGTAAGCGACCACCTCGGGAATCAGTTCGAAAAAGTGGTCGCAACTAGAGCTGGTCGCTTACGAGAATGGGCTGTCTTAAGGTCATTAAGGCCGTGGCAAACGAGGAAACATTGTTGCGGACGCAAATGTTTCCCCGTTTGCCCGCGCATACAACATCTGTTGCGGACGCAAACAATGTTTTTGAATTCTTTCAGAAACATTTTGCGTCCGCAACAAATGTTTCCCCGTTTGCTCGCCAAAACATTTGCGTCCGCAACATTGTTTCCGCAACAATGTTTCCTCGTTTGCCACGGCCTTAAACTTAGTATCCTTTCTGCGCATAATTTCACGCGTAATTAGCGCGCGCACATAAAAAAATGTCGGCTTTTTCATTATGGCTATGCTAAGGTAAATGATCGTTTTCTCGTAAACGAGCGTGGTGACCTATCGTTTTTTTCGCATATTTAAGTCTAGTAATCATCTTCTTTCTATGCCAGGAGTATGGACCAATTCTCAGTGCAGATAAATTAATTATCACTGGAAACGTTTAAAAATACGTGTTTTTGGTTGATTTTGTAAGGAATTATGAGGTATTTTTAGTCGATTATATCTCTTTTGCGGGGCTGGTGACCTATTCTTTTTATTCAATATTTTGAAATATTACATCGCAATGTTCAACTAGGGAAAGGTTCAGAAATTTCCCAGTGCAACTTTTATTTCGATTAAGCGACCACGTGCACGTGTTGAAACAACAGAGGCTGACCACTTACTAAATGCACGAAAGCGAATGTACAGGTCACGCATCCATCAGCAGAGATTGAAAACTTCTCTTAGACTCGACTTAAGCAAATATTAGCAGAGGTCTATAACTAGAGGTTTCCATCTAGCATTGCGCGCGGCCCATCAGATTCGCAGTTAGGCTATTTTTAGACATTTTTCGCGCGAAACCAGCAGCCAATCACGCACCATGCCTGACAAATATGGTCACTGAACGCGCTAGCTCGACAATTTTTGTTCAAGACGGTTGACAGTGAAATTTGAAAAGATGGCTAAAATTATTAAGTAAAAAACCTTGGCCCTTCTAAATCAAACAAAAGTTAATTCTACTAAATAATGCACGAAGTTTGGAACGAAATATTTAATGGGAAATTCCTGTAAATGTACAACTAATGCGACTGAAAGAGCACTAAAGGCAGCCTGAAATTAGTTTACGGGAAGATCAGATCCGAAAACCGCGGACATATAAGCTTAATTAATTCGTCCAAAGAATGAAAACCTGTTTACAACACAAGTTTAAGCTTAGTCTATTCAGTATTGTTACCTTGTATTTCGAAGAGGCTTGTCAATTCCAGCTGAATTAAGTTTTTACAATCAGCACAATAAATATCCACGGCAGTTCGTCAAGCGTTCGTGACGGTCAGATCACTTCACAGTGAAATTCTCTTCGAAGACCACTCTCTTTCTTTCCATCCATGTAGATATTGAGGGTTTCCTTTGTTCTTTTACTTCAATGAACTTGATTTTAAGCTCAGTTCGTTTCAACACAATTTAGTTTAAGCTTATTAAATTCTGTAGTCGCGCAAGTTTTGCCCGCCGTATAATGTAAACAAGTGAAACCTTCGGCTGCGTATAGCTGTCCGTTCAACTTGTAAAATGAATATAATGTTCAGCTCCACAATTATTTCGAATCTTCCCATGTTAAGCTAAACCATCGGCACAATTTTCCAGAATATACGAAACTTTGGAGAGATTGAGCGAAGATTTTAAATCCGCGGAGAACACTTTTCATTCAACTTGCCAACTGGACAGCGCGCCAGTCCGCCAGAAGTTTTGCCGCCGAATTCATACAAATAATGCTTCATTTAGATTGAACTGAAAAATCACTCAGTCGATTTATAGTTTTACAAAAAGTATACCGAAGTTTGACCTAAATTTAGTGAAGTATTTAAACAATTATTACATTCTGCTGTGACGCTTTTCGCTTTTCCTTGGCCAAAGTTTCTGTCTTTGCGTAGCGCTCGCCGCATATCATTTTAAAGATGGTTCAACGTGATTGGCTGCTGGTTTCGCGCGAAAAATGTCTAAAAATAGCCTAACTCCGAATCTGATGGGCCAAGGCCCAATACCAGAGATGGAAACCTCTAGTTATAGACCTCTGATATTAGCTATAATTACTCCTGAGTTTATCTGCCGCGAGTTGCGAAATTTGTAATAGAGTTGATAAGTTTTTATCTAGTTCTAAAGTTTTTAGATGGTAAACAGTGTTCTATTTTCATGTAAAATATGCCGGATGTTATAACTCAAACGAAATATTAATTAAAACTGTTTCATGATTACACATAATTAAGAGCGGCTTGCTGTAACTATCACCTTAACCTATGCAAGATAGAAAAATCAGATTTTCTCAAACTTTGTCATGATAAAGGGTTTTACTAACTTGTTTCAAAAGTATAACTTTGAGGTTGTTTGGATTTTTATTTATTTTTATTTTTATTTTTTTGTGTTTGCCCCCTAGAAGTGCCCAAAATCGGCCCTGAAATCCCACTTTTATCGAATGCCAGCGAGCCAAAATAAAAACCGTAGCAGGAAAAGCTAACCCATATTATTAAAATATCATCTTTCGGCGGCTATTTAGCGCTGTCAGATTCAAATATAATTTGAATCTGAATTTTTTATCGAATTTTCAAAATTATGCCCTGCGATGGTGTTGCGTGACGTCAAAATTTAGGCCAAATTCGTGGGACGAAAAGTCAATCTGGTACATGGATTTACCTATCAAAACTGTTATTTAAGATAAAAGTATCATTTCATCTTAGCTTTTGTCGAAAAATTGGCTTGGGTAAATAAAACGAAAAATTTTGAGAGCGTCTCGAAAACAAGGCACTTGACCTAATCTCTTGACATTTTGATCTTTCATGCTGTGAGTGTTATCACAAACATTGATCCAGAAAAGTTCGACTGTGGGTCTGATCTCCCGTAAAAAGTCTTTCGAGTCTCACAAATGTCTCAGGGATATCATTTATCATATTTATAAAACAATATCGATCCCAAAACAAGCATTTTGTGGTTTAGTAAAGGTTTATTTTGAATTGCGAACTGCCATTTGCAAGCGAGTTTACAAAATACACGCGACAAAATATCAGTTTATAAATCAGCATCGACAAAAAACGCGAAGAAAACTAAAACAATAGATGCTTAACTAAATATGTGGAAGTATTTCTTACCTCAATCTAGCCTATCTTGACGAGAAATGGTAACATTGCTGTCGGCTTTACTGATGGCGTGTACGAAACTTCCACTGTACGGCTGCGGTCTAGTTACATATTAACCGACAGCCACAGGAAACCCAAGCTCGTGGGCGATCTTTTTATTTTATTATTTCACAGTATATAAATATATCCTTGTCTGTATTATCAGAAAAATCCTAGATCAGTAAAATAACAGATCAAATAAATCGTCTTCTATAATCTATGGCGTTCAATTTCCGCCAAAATTCAATGTTATAAATTCAGCATCCTATTTTTAATTTCTTGTTATTTTCACTATTCAACATTCAAGTTTATACATTTTGATATACCTCGACTAAACTTTGTAGTACTTATTACAATTCAACTTTGTACTTTTTACGATTCAACATTGTAGATTGTACAATTCAACATCGTACTTTTCATAATTCAATATTGTAGTTTCAAGAATTCAACATTGTACTTTGTACTTTGTGTAATTCATGATTTAACATCGTACTTTGTATTATTCAACTTGCTACTTCTGACAATTCAACATTGTAGTTTACGTAATTCAACATGCAAATTCACAAATTGCAAGTTTTCGATTTCCAACCGCAACCCAGTCGCGAGCCGTCAACGTGGGCTCAGTAATCTAACAAATTGACTCCCCAGCAGGGGAGATAAAGGTCAATCTACTCTACCCCCGACAAACTGATTTTTGTCATTCTGCACGTGGTACGTGCAAGTACTGTACTTTCTAAAGATGGCGGATAAAGAGAAGCTTAATGAAGTGAGGTCAGCTCTTTTAAAAGCGGCTGACCGTCTTTCTTCTTTTCCCAGCTTCTTTCAAAGCAGGGTAATAAGCAAGTATACCATTGTAAACAGTATCTTGAGATGCGAACGTAATGCTCCCATCTCCTAGACCACCATTACATAGATCTGTTCTTTCTTTCACTGTAGATGGTGGCCCTGTAGCATCTTTTGATGGCAAGCACAAAAACTTAATAGTGCATGTGGCTTCCTTCTTTCCATTGGATTTACTCCTTGAATGCAATCCTTGCCTTTGGTTATAACCAAACAGTTTCCGCTGCTCTGAAGCAATGGAAACAGTATTGATTTGACTTGCTGAAAAGTAACATAAGGAAAACTATCAATATTATTATTAGTGCCAATTTATGTCAATTATGAATATCACTATTATTAAACCATTAATTTCAAGAAATATTAAATTAAGCTTAATATATTTTTATATTGACAGTTTTTATGTGAATAAATTAAGCTTACAATAAAAAAATTTAGAATCAAATGATGTAAAAACTTTATGGAGCCATCTTGGTTTTTAACCAGTTTACTCGGATCGAACTAAAAGTGTATTTAAGTTTTGTTAACATAGTTTAACATAAAGTGGTAGTTATTCATTTCGATGTCGTATGTTACCAGAAACTCCCCTTATGAGTTATGAGTTATGAGTTTCTGATGTCACCTAAGGCCTCACCGCAGTCAGGCCTCACCGTATTGTAATTTTTATACTTTTCGTTATACATTGGGCCATTCCATTTAATATCCGCACCCCCCCTATTGAGGGATAAGGAAATCCTAGGGGGAGGGAGGGGGTCTTGGATATCAAATTTCCAAGGGGGTTAATGGCATTTTTTCTTTGTTCTTCACATGTTTCCATGGTAATGCACAGATTTCCTAGGGGGAGGGGGGGGGGGGTATTGGCGTCTCTGAAATGTTTTATCCAAAGGGGTCTTACAGGAAATCCCTCAATAGGGGGGGTGCGGATATAAAATGGAATGGCCCATTTCTTTAGACTTCTAATCGTGGTAAAACCTGGTAAACGGCTTTTAAACAACTTACCTTGTGACTGGGGTGCTTCACGTTGTGAAGAAGAAAGACCTTGTAACTGGGTTGTCTCACGTTGAAAGAAAAAAGACGGTCGGCCGCTTTTAAAAGAGCTAACCTCACTTCATTAAGCTTCTCTTTATCCGCCATCTTTAGAAAGTACAGTACTTGCACGTACCACGTGCAGAATGACAAAAATCAGTTTGTCGGGGGTAGAGTAGATTGACCTTTATCTCCCCTGCTGGGGAGTCAATTTGTTAGATTACTGAGCCCACGTTGACGGCTCGCGACTGGGTTGCGGTTGGAAATCGAAAACTTGCAATTTGTGAATTTGCATGTTGAATTACGTAAACTACAATGTTGAATTGTCAGAAGTAGCAAGTTGAATAATACAAAGTACGATGTTAAATCATGAATTACACAAAGTACAAAGTACAATGTTGAATTCTTGAAACTACAATATTGAATTATGAAAAGTACGATGTTGAATTGTACAATCTACAATGTTGAATCGTAAAAAGTACAAAGTTGAATTGTAATAAGTACTACAAAGTTTAGTCGAGGTATATCAAAATGTATAAACTTGAATGTTGAATAGTGAAAATAACAAGAAATTAAAAATAGGATGCTGAATTTATAACATTGAATTTTGGCGGAAATTGAACGCCATAATAATCTGCTCTCTATAAAAATACCCGTAAATATATTTCCGTCTTTTTCACAACCTGGCTAAATAACCAAGAGAACATCACCACTTAGAGAACATACGTGTCTCTGTCTGAACTGCTGTAGGCAATAATTATTTCTGCGTTGCACGTTTTGGCCGTTGTGCTAAAAAATATTACACTTGAAGCCTAACCTGATGGCTCGTGCTCTGATACTCTAGGCTATGCGGAATCATACTGAAGATTTATAACATATGAGAGTTACAATATACAACACACTTGTGACACTGTCACCTATACATCAGAAAGACTATCTTTCCAGGCGCGGATCCACACCGGCTTACACCGTTTTATGGAAATCGATCAAATTTTCCAAATGACTCAAAATCAAGGGAAATATAATTTTAGAGAGTGAACATCTAAGAACATTTGCGGGGAAACATGCCTCCGGACTTCCATAGATTCGGCGCTCAGACTCTAGTAAATCATTCAATTTTTTTTTTCCTGGATCCACGCTTGCTTCCAGTGCGGCCGTAGCTCACTTATTACAGTCACAAGCGAGAACGAGTTCACTCAGAGCAGCGACATATTCCGCTTTGCGTTTTGAATTAAAACCCTCTGTTGCTATGTCGAAATATTCACATATTGTACTCAGCATGGCAATGCTCAGCTGATCCTTCAGCCGCTTTCCCTTGTGCATAGCGCAGATGTCCAGGTTATCATACACAATTGGATGGTGCAGCTGTACTTGGTCAAGTATGTCTTGCCGTGTGGCATCTAACATCAGCTCGTCTTGTGCAGCTAGGACATCTGTCTCCGAAAGATCACCGGGCTTGACGCGATTTCGCTGCCATTCTGGAGAAATACGTCTGTATTTGCTGTGGGCTGAGGTACTCGTTCCTCTTGAACAGCTTCGAGCCATCCATCTTCTTGGCGAATCTCATGTCACGAGCTACAGTGGCGGAATCTTGTTTTTGGCCGGTCGCCTGGCCAAGGTTAAATTTCTCCTCCATGTATCTTCTCTGGGCATCATTGAATCGAGTGGCCTTTTTTGTTGTCTTCAAGGCCCAGCCCTCGGGTAAAGTGTCGGCACTTTCAGAGGTGTCGCCCAGTTGTTCAAGTACTGCCGACACTGCTGCACTCGCGCCTTCGACTAAGAGGTCATGGTCTTGTCCTAGCTGCACAAGACGAGCTGATGTTAGATGCCACACGGCAAGACATACTTGACCAAGTACAGCTGCACCATCCAATTGTGTATGATAACCTGGACATCTGCGCTATGCACAAGGGAAAGCGGCTGAAGGATCAGCTGAGCATTGCCATGCTGAGTACAATATGTGAATATTTCGACATAGCAACAGAGGGTTTTAATTCAAAACGCAAAGCGGAATATGTCGCTGCTCTGAGTGAACTCGTTCTCGCTTGTGACTGTAATAAGTGAGCTACGGCCGCACTGGAAGCAAGCGTGGATCCAGGAAAAAAAAAATTGAATGATTTACTAGAGTCTGAGCGCCGAATCTATGGAAATCCGGAGGCATGTTTCCCCGCAAATGTTCTTAGATGTTCACTCTCTAAAATTATATTTCCCTTGATTTTGAGTCATTTGGAAAATTTGATCGATTTCCATAAAACGGTGTAAGCCGGTGTGGATCCGCGCCTGGAAAGATAGTCTTTCTGATGTATAGGTGACAGTGTCACAAGTGTGTTGTATATTGTAACTCTCATATGTTATAAATCTTCAGTATGATTCCGCATAGCCTAGAGTATCAGAGCACGAGCCATCAGGTTAGGCTTCAAGTGTAATATTTTTTAGCACAACGGTCAAAACGTGCAACGCAGAAATAATTATTGCCTACAGCAGTTCAGACAGAGACACGTATGTTCTCTAAGTGGTGATGTTCTCTTGGTTATTTAGCCAGGTTGTGAAAAAGACGGAAATATATTTACGGGTATTTTATAGAGAGCAGATTATAGAAGACGATTTATTTGATCTGTTATTTTACTGATATAGGATTTTTCTGATAATACCGACAAGGATATATTTATATACTGTGAAATAATAAAATAAAAAGATCGCCCACGAGCGTGGGTTTCCTGTGGCTGTCGGTTAATATGTAACTAGACCGCAGCCGTACAGTGGAAGTTTCGTACACGCCATCAGTAAAGCCGACAGCAATGTTACCATTTCTCGTCAAGATAGGCTAGATTGAGGTAAGAAATACTTCCACATATTTAGTTAAGCATCTATTGTTTTAGTTTTCCTGGCGTTTTTTGTCGATGCTGATTTATAAACTGATATTTTGTCGCGTGTATTTTGTAAACTCGCTTGCAAATGGCAGTTCGCAATTCAAAATAAACCTTTACTAAACCACAAAATGCTTGTTTTGGGATCGATATTGTTTTTATAAATATGATAAATGATATCCCTGAGACATTTGTGAGACTCGAAAGACTTTTTACGGGAGATCAAACCCACAGTCGAACTTTTCTGGATCAATGTTTGTGATAACACTCACAGCATGAAAGATCAAAATGTCAAGAGATTAGGTCAAGTGCCTTGTTTTCGAGACGCTCTCAAAATTTTTAGTTTTATTTACCCAAGCCAATTTTTCGATAAAAGCTAAGATGAAATGATACTTTTATCTTAAATAACAGTTTTGATAGGTAAATCCATGTACCAGATTGACTTTTCGTCCCACGAATTTGGCCTAAATTTTGACGTCACGCAACACCATCGCAGGGCATAATTTTGAAAATTCGATAAAAAATTCAGATTCAAATTATATTTGAATCTGACAGCGCTAAATAGCCGCCGAAAGATGATATTTTAATAATATGGGTTAGCTTTTCCTGCTGCGGTTTTTATTTTGGCTCGCTGGCATTCGATAAAAGTGGGATTTCAGGGCCGATTTTGGGCACTTCTAGGGGGCAAACACAAAACAATAAAAATAAAAATAAATAAAAATCCAAACAACCTCAAAGTTATATTTTTGAAACAAGTTAGTAAAACCCTTTATCATGACAAAGTTTGAGAAAATCTGATTTTTCTATCTTGCATAGGTTAAGGTGATAGTTACAGCAAGCCACTCTTAATGACAACTGATTTAAATCATATTTCACGTTATTTCTAGTTGGGTTCAATTTTGAAAAATTAACATTGATTTTGGGGGAAGGGGATTCAAGGGGGTTCATGATGGAAAAGAATAGCTCTTCTGTCGCATGTATGCACGACAAAGAGGCAACCATGTTTTAGGCTTGAACCGGGAATAATGAGAAAATTAGGAGTCATCATTTTTTCTGAATGGTTAAATATGCCTATCACTAGAGCTTTCGACCATGAAACTCAGACACCCCCATGTCGTTTCCCAATCTACGTTAGACAAGTTAGTCACCAAACATATGCACAGTTGCACAATTTCTAAAATCGATATCACTTACTTTTGCATTGTTCTAGATCTACTTCGAAATGTTCAAAAACATGCGTGACTATGCTAATTTACATTGTGTATACACCCTAGCAATATCCTGATATTCTTAACGACTTGAAGTGGCTGCAAGCTTACTATAAATAACGGCTACAAGCTGACGATTTACTTCAAGATTACAAGATTGTTGGTGCTTAATGTCCCGGTTAATGTACAATAAAATTTTATTTCTCTAATATGTTCAACGAGATCAGTAAGGCAAGCTAGAGTCGAAGCTCTCTGAGCAGACACTCTCGTAAATTAAGCGGACAGCTGTACTTACGGCCGCCTTGACAAAACCCCGTTTGAACTCTAGCTCATACAAACTCTGCCGATTTACACATTCCGGCCGTAAGCGGCCAGCTCCAGTTGCGGACACTTTTTCAGCTTCCCGAGGGTGTCCGCTTAAGGGAGCTTCGCCGAGTGTATTCCTATTAAAAACTATGTCCAAATGCCGTGATTTCAATGTATTGATTGTTCAGACATCACGAACGTAAACATACAACAATTAATTCATTTAGCGACGAGTCGCACCGTACCTTTGAAACACAGTTATCGGAGCAATCCGTTAAGTTTTCACACGAGCCACATCTGACACAGCTAGCAACCAGCACAATGACATAAATCACAACAATTTCCATGGCTTCCCTGTGCGAGAAAAGAAAACAGAAATGATTAGAAAAACAGTGATGTGATCATTTGAAAGCATTTCTGCATTGTTTACTCCACGAGTGCCTTTGGAGTGAAGTAGGTGGTCTTGACCATACGTAAGCTAAAAGCTTTAATTTTAGTCGTGTATATACTGTATATGAAGATCCGACAAGGGTGCCTTACGTACCTTTTCTCTGTTGAAATATATGGTATTTTTCGGTAATGGTTAGAACTGTAGAGTTTCACTTCAAGTTGAGAAGTGGTGAGTAATTCACACGTTGATATTTTGACCGCATTAAACAGAAGTAAATAACCGCAACTTGCGTCAAATAAATCCTGAATTAGCTCTCGTTCCCTGCGGCGTGGAAGGAAGGCCGAAGGGAGGTAATTTACTCATGACGCCGGATGTTCATTTGATCATAAAATTAGTTTACAGACAGCGCGTCATGCATATGCGGCGAATTCGAAATTACCTCTTGGTATACAATAAGCTCTGTTTCATTGATTTTCAGGAATTTTTTTGGTGGTTCAATTAGTTTTCCTCCCAACCCCCTTCCCCCAGAAAAAAGAAAAGCGAAAAAAATGCAGCCAATCGGAAAGAGGCAACCGCGCTACGCGGGATGACTCGCGCGCCAAATGATGATTGGTTTTCTTCAATAAAGCAAAATAAATCACAGTATTTCTTGGTCAAACTATATACCTGAAAATTTCTTAGTTTCGTGAACAATTTTGGCAAGTACTTGAATTATTGTGCGGCGAATCAAAAAAGCGTGAACATTTTGATCTAACTTTGACATGTCGAAACCGCAAGAAGAATAGCGATGTTTCTCGTTACGTCACCTATTGTTATTAATGTGCCAACCAGAGAACTATTGGCTGTTGAAACAAAGAGTTCTTTTGTTTAATGGTTGGCAAATTTGAACAACAAAACAAATGTGACGTAATGTTGATAAACAGTGAACACTCCTATAGTCAGGAAACTCAAGTTTACACTTTGTTTTCGCAGAAAAGCTTTGCAAAAATAGCAAAAATGCAAAAAAGCCGGGACCTATTTTTTGCAAAGGAAAATCCAAGGTTAGATCAAAGTGTTCACGCTTTTCTGATTCGCACAGTAAAGGCTATTTTACCCGTCGAGTTATCAACATGTAATATAACTAATTTAATTGTTCGTTTATGCCGTACAATATCAATACATTGTCACGAAAACATTGTCATCAACAAGGCATATTGATAGGCGACAGCAACGCCGAGAACGGCACTGAAAACGACACTGAAAACCGGGTTTACTGAGCAGTACCGTGCGTCTTACAGCTTGGTGCATTTCTTTGGCCTTCTCTGCAAAACAACAATATAAAATGACCAAATTCTGCGTTATACAGAGAACGTGCACCAATTGCACGATTTTTTTAAAAATGTCGTCCTGGCGATAGCTCTGACATTGAGAAACAAACTGAATTGATTTTGATAATCGCGACATCGTTTTTAAGTAAAAATACACTGATTCTTAATTTTTAATAGACGTCGCTTTCGGGCGTCATCCGGTCGAAGTTTACTGATACGAACAGATGTAATGCTGTGTAATGAAACTTACCGTTCCAAATTTGCAAAGAACGGTCACCTCATGAACCATTTCCATTACTGTAAACGGGTATCCAACCTTCTCGATCTCAGAACCTCAGTTCTGATTGAAGCGCACTCAAAACAATACAAATTTCACGCAGATCATTTTGCTATGTACACACTGTGTTGCAGTACATGTAATCGGATTAGCTATTAAATTTTGGAGTGCGTACTGTACTAATGGTCATGGGTCGTGGGTCGTGGGTGCAAGTTGTGGGTCATGGGTGTGGGTGTGGGTAACAAAAATCTTGAATAAAAAAATTTATAAAAAAATTTATATAAAAAAATAATAATTCAAAATAAATTGAAAATAAAAATAAAGTTGGAAATTCATGAAAAATATCAAAAACTTATCAAACGCTTCAGACTCTTTTTTCGTTAATTTTGGAGCGCATTGTTTGACCCAAAGACCTCGGACGATTTCCGAAGATGATCCGAACCCTTCCGAAGATTTCCGAACATATTCGGACGTGATCGGAAGGTAAGCAGATATTTCCGATAATCAATTTAAGTAATTACATGATTCCTCGTAAAATTAAGAATCAATATAAAAAAGCGCGCGCGTGATATATCATGTTATTATCCAACTTCAGTTATTAGTAGAATCGACAATTAGATACACCCCCGACACAGACGCCGCACAGATGTTCTTTTGGGTCGTCGCGCAATCTCTCCTCGTCACGCAATATCTCCTGGAGGAACGCGCGAAACGAAACGAGTACAAATATTCCAGCAACAGTAGCCTGTTCCAGGTTCTCGGATAGTGGGGACGATGCGAAAAAGCGAACGGCCGCCTAAACTCTCTCCCAGACTACCTTCGCGCGGCCGTTCGCCTTTTCGCTTCGTCGCCGGGGGGGTACTGCCTTATATGGCCTATACGGGGACGTGCCGCTGGACAAGGTATGGTTTTTGGCCTCTCTCTCTCTCCTCTCTCTTTTGAGATATACTCTGAGAATAAATTTCGGATGGAATGGTTTCATTTTGTTTCATGTTGACATTCGCGCGAGTGGAAAACATGACACGACACTTGACCTTTTAATTATCACCTACTCTAGAATTCATTTTTATAGGAATATAGAGCAATACAGAACTCATTAGAACATCAGATGTTGTATTCAAACAAAAACTCTATCCTACTGTAGCAAAATAAGACATAATCAATAAATCTATTTGAAATGTGTTTTCTTGTGTTGCGTGACCATTTCAATTTTTGTAGTAAATACATGGAAAAATCCCAATGCGTTTACCTCTCTCAACGGGTGGCTTTTGAATTACCCAAGCTGGATTTTTGATATGTTACAATACAATAACAGGGCTTTTCGCTAGTATAGCTTTTATTATGAATTTCGATGTACCAGGGCAAGATTTTTGCCTATAAAGTTTCCTAAGTTTCAAGTGTTTACTGAAGTGCTGAAGATAGGAATCTTCGGACTTTCAAAACGACATGTGAAAATGCATCATATTCCCGTGTTGCAATAAGGATACCCTACTTAGCTGCCAAATATAATTTCGATACCTTGAGCCGTCTTTCTTCCCGAGCGATTTGAATATGCACCAATTTTCGGCAAAATTTAATGGCGGCTTTCACGCGAACACGGCATTTCACGTTTTGCCGAATTTCTTGAAAACGAAAACTCTTCGGAAAGTTTGATTGCAATTTTCGAAAATAGTTCACCGAAGGGTTTCTCCTGAACAAATATAAAGAAATCCGAAATTTCCGTTTGACGGCGAATTCGCGATAATTACAGTCAGCCGCTCTTAAGTGCTTTGTTAAAAGATTTTAAATCAATCATCCTCAATCCACCGTCTGAATAATCGCTGATCATTACATTTCGCTTTATCTTGTCCCCCTTTCCACTCCATAAAAATTTGAAGAAAGACTTGTTCAATTCATCTACAACACGATGATTTGTTGGCAGGGGCGACAATATGTAAACAAGTTGAGAGGCTATCAAGCTTTTTAGTACTGTAATCTTTCCGAGTAGACTCAGTCGTCGGTATTCCCAGGAGCCTAAACATTTATTGATTTTTGTTACTTTTTCAGAGTAGTTCGCCTCCATAGTTACATCAGAATTAGTTGAGAACCACACACCTAGGGCCTTTACTTTGTTTATTACCCATTTTAGATCTTTTTCAGGGCAGAGTATTTCACCGCTTCCAGCGTTAGCTCCAATCCAGAGTACTTCAGTTTTTTATTGTTTAGTTTCAGGCCAGATACTGCTCTAAAACTTTCCAAAACTTCTAAAGAGGACGTCAAAGATTCCTTTGATCCATCTAAAATAAGGGTGGTGTCGTCAGCGTACTGACTGATTTTAATTTCATTTTCATGCACAAAGATACCCTTGATGTCTTTGTTTTTTCTTATTTTCTCAGCTAGTATCTCGACGCAAAGAATGAAAAGATAAGGCGAAAGAGGACAGCCTTGCCTAACTCCTCTTTCAGGTTTGAAAAAATTGGAAGACCATCCATTATTCAGGACGCAGCTTTCAATGCCATTATAAAAAGTTTCAATCCAATTAATCATTGACGAGCCGAAGTTGAAGTGCTTGAAAGTCTTCTGTATAAAATCCCAATTCAAGGAGTCGAAAGCCTTTTCAAAATCTAAAAAGAGTAGTAATCCTGGAATATTGTTGGCGGCAGCGAAATTTATCACCCCATCTATTAATCTGATATTTTCACCGATGAATCTTCCCTTAATAAATCCAGTTTGGTCGCTGTTTACTAGTTTTGGAATAACTTTTTTGAGGCGATTTGCAATTGCCTTAGCCGCTATTTTATAATCACAGTTTGGCTTGGAAATCTTTGAAATTTTGCAAACATTTTGTTGCAGTATGGAATTTCTTGAAGAAATTGCTTTTTATCATTTAGTTAGAGTTTATTACGTTCTTATTTCATAGATTAATTTAGGGACCATTTTATGCATTTATAACAGTTTTGAGCAAATACGCCGGGACAGTGTCCCTTTAAAAAGGAAAATGTTATAAAGATCGGCTTTCTGAGCCTGACTGTGTATCACTAAGCGACTGACCACTCTATTTTTGAGAGAGGTTATAGTTACTTTGAAATTATAAAAATCCTGGTTGGGCAAAGTTTTTCACTCATTTTTTTTGCAATGATTTATATTTCCATCTGCTAGGCATCTACTAGTGCCATTTTCTTTTTACCCCATCCCCACCGCGGAGCCTATTCATAAGCTAGGCATCTACTTTCCCTTTGCTTCCCCCAAACCTTCCTTTAAAATAAAATGGTCCGTTCTTAACCACATGCTTTACCACAGAGTACGACATGGCCTTTATCTGGTTTGACCTGTTTAGTAGATAAAGAAGTTTGAATTTATTAACAGCATGTTATTTCTTGTCTGTTAAAAAAGCGCATGTAGAGACAATTTTTTAGTATTCTTACACGATTAGTAACACGACACATATACCATTCAGTCCTCTATTACTTCTATATGCTAAACACCTGATTGCTAGACAGTGTGTGTTGTGTTATACTGTTAAGTGTGACCAGATTTCTCTGCTGGATAAAGAATTTGCTAGTCACTGTGAACACACTTAAAAGTGTTCTGTGGTTTCGGGGCGTGTTCCACTAAACACTCGCAACAAGATATACATGGTGTTAATAAGGGCTTCATTCCTGTTTTATATTTTTAATGTCGCTTAACAGTTCACAGATACTGAAGCAATTGTCATGCTCCTCGTTCGTGCATGGCTTCTCTGCATCATGTGTGGTTTTATGTCGCTTTAGATGTCCTCGCTGACTAAAGCACTTGCTACACTGGTCGCACTCAAAAGGCTTCTCGCCAGTGTGTGTTCTTTTATGACGCTTTAGGTTTGATGCATCACAAAAACACTTGCCACATTGATAACATTTCTTGCCTGCGTGCGTTCTTTTGTGTTGATTCAGATTCTCTGGTTGACCGAAGCACTTGCCACACTGGTTGCACTCAAAAGGTTTCGTGTGTGTTCTTTCATGTTGCTTTAGACCTGCTGCCTGTTTAAAGCACTTCCCACACTGGCTACATTCAAAAGGCTTCTCACCGCTGTGTGTTCTTTTATGACGCTTTAGATGTGATGAATGATTAAAACACTTCCCACACTGGCTACATTCAAAAGGCTTCTCACCTGTGTGTGTTCTTTTATGTTGCTTTAGACCTGCTTCCCGTTTAAAGCACTTCCCACACTGGCTACATTCAAAAGGCATCTCGCCTGTGTGCATGCTTTTATGTCGTGTTTGATTCTCTTGCTGACTAAAGCTCTTGCCGCACTGGTTGCACTCAAAACGTTCCTCGCCTGTGTGAATTCTTTTATGTCGTTTTAGATTCCCTTGCTGTCTAAAGCACTTGCCACACTGGTTGCATTCAAAAGGCTTCTCACTGGTGTGTGTTTTTTTATGCATCCTTAGAGTTGTTGCCAGATGAAAACACTTGCCACACTGGTTACATTCAAAAGGCTTCTCACCGGTGTGTGTTAGCTTATGTTGGTTTAGATTCCCTGCGCGAGTAAAGCACTTGCCACACTGGTTACATTCAAAAGGCTTCTCACCGGTCTGTGTTTTTTTATGCATCTTTAGAGTTGCTGCGTGATGTAAACACTTCCTACACTGGTTACATTCAAAAGGCGTCTCGTCTGTGTTCAATCTCTTATGTTGGCTTAGATTTCCTGACAGACTATAAAGGACTTCCCACACAGGTCGTATCCAAAGGCTTCTCTGCTGGGTATGTTCTTCTATGAGCCTTCAGATCCCATGCATGTATAAAACACTTGTCACACTGATTACATTCAAAAGACTTCTCTCCTGTGTGTATTGTTTTATGTGGCTTTAGACTTCCTTTGTTACTAAAACAGTTGCCACACTAGATACCATTGGGGCTCTCCCGTGTGCACTATTTCGTGATTTTTGAGCTGGGTAGTTTCCCACAGTCCTTGCCGTTAAATGTTTTCTCAACTATGAAAATACTTTTCGTGATATATCTTCTCCCAGGAATCACAAGGACGTCCTTCAACCTTAAAACACAAAGGAAAAGTAACATTGTGTTACTGATAATGCAAAATACGTTACTCTTGTTGCAATATACAGTGTCAAGGAGTTTTCCCTTTAGGTACATGGATACAAAGATTATACCGTAGAATTCCGAAAGTAACCCCCCTCCCCGAAAGTAACGCTCCCCCAGAAAGTATCGGCCCCTTCAAAAATGTAACCACTTAAAAACAATAAAATCATATTTAATGTGACTTTTCAGGTAATGTAGTATACGGCAAAAACTACAAATACAAATACAAATACAACTTGGCAGTGTAAGTAGAAAGTTTTTAATAAGGAATGTTAGAAGGGTCCAAAGAAGTTAAAAAATATTGAGTGACGGTAATAGACCAATTTCGATATATTAACATTGTAACTTGGCTCCGAGGCTTAGGGGAATAAAACAAAAGAAATCGAAAAGAAATCAAATCGAGGTTGAGGGATGAATAAATCAGTTCTTTTGTTTTGTTCCCCTAAGCCTCGGAGCCAAGTTAGAATTTTAATATATCGAAATTGGCCTATTGGTGGATCCTCGCCCCCCCCCCCCCCCCCCCCCCCCCCCTCCCCATCGGTCCGTTTCTACAAGATTATCGAAGCTACGACAACGAAACTTGGAGGGTATACAATACGTCTAACTAAACAATGTTTCTTTTGAGGTATGAAACACGACATGATGACGTCATATGACATAGAAACTAAAGCCGCCATCTTGGATCCGCCATCTTGGATTTCTGGATTTTTCCAAACCGTCACAAAACCGCCAAAAATGACTCAAAAGTAAACAAAACCAATAAAATAATGCAAACATGGTCAAAAAAGGTAAAAGATATTGCCAGAAATTTATTTTCTTCCTTAAAAAACATGAAAATTCCAAATTTCGAAAAACATGCCTGTAAATATATGGTTGCCATGGTAACAGCAAGTTCCATGAACAATGACATATCATATCAAACTTGAGGTTTGGCGGTCCCGAAATCTCACCATACTGTAGGTAGATGCCTAATAACAAAATGCCTTGGTATTCCACAGTTAGTCTACTCTACTTCAATTTTAGATGTTCCTATGAGTTGTATTCCAACCATTACAACAGTTATCTTTCAGTTCATTTGGAAAAAAAAAGAAGGATAAAATCATGCGCCAAGCGATGTATCTCAATTATGAGAAAGGAGGCTTACGTGTTCCAAATATGGATGTAATGACTAAATCTCTAAGGCTAGCTTGGATATCACGACTTTTATTCAACGAGGGAGAATGGTATGAGGCCTGGAGAACAATACCAAATCATTTCCTTGACAAGTATGGAGGTCTAAATTTTTTGTTAAGATGTAATTATGATTCAAAGTTCCTTGATCGGACTGGAATGCCTCAATTTTACAAACTAATGCTACAATTCTTTTTAGAGTTAAAATGTGCTTACAAAACAGATTTTGGACAAGATTTGGTTTTATTTAATAACAGGGAAATCATTATTGATGGCAGGACTTTTTTTATAAGACGTGGCTTCAGAATGGCATTTTCCGAATCCACGACCTCCTCATGAGAAATGGAACATTTCTTTCACATGGTGAATTCATTCATAAGTACGGCATAAAATGTAACTTCTTACAATATTTACAAGTGGTATCAGCAGTACCCAAGCACCTAGTTGAAAAAGCAAAACAAAATTTAGCAGCCAAATTTATTTTCTCACAGGACGACATATCTTTTCAACTTTCACCTACGATCAATATTAACCTACTAAAAATGAAGAGTAAAGATTATTACTGGCTTTTTATGGACAAAGCGGATATAGAACTTAAGGCAGCTAAAAAATGGGCTCGTGACCTGCAATCAATCGATCTAAAGCTAAATGTATATTTTAAATACTTGAGAAACATTTGCAAGGAAAACAAATTAAGAGAGTTTTACTTCAAACTTCTACATAGAATTAGTGACAAAGAAGGAGTTATTCTTATATGGTATAGAAAACATGACATGTATGTACTGTCAGGAATCTGATTCAATAAGCCACTCCTTCATTCACTGCAATTGGTCGAAGGAATTTTTTCTGAAGTCATTAAATGGTTTAACAAAGAAAATGACACCTCCTTCTCATTAAGTACAATAGAACAACTCTTTGGAAAACTACAGAATGGAGCTGATACTGGTAAACCCCTTAAGGTGTTAAAAAAGTTAAATTATGCACTTTTGTTTGCTAAATATTATATCTATACTAAAAAATAGGCCCGCGAGGCGTGCTCATGGCTACTGCATTTTTTACTCAGAGAATGCGCATACATGTAGCCCATGAGCCGATTAAACGAAATGGGTTAGGGACTCTCACGATTTCAATCAGTAAGTTATATTTTTCTCTACCCAGCAGTCATGAATCCACATCATCCCTTTATAACATGTATACTAGACATACTAGATATAAACATTTCCACGCCAATGGCTTTCGTTAACTCTCACCAGACCTCTCAATTGATAATATAGGTCAAGACTTCGTTCTCCGAGTTGTCGCCGTTGAGGATAGTGCAGCAACTTTGTTGGTTTTGTTATTTTTTTCTTTGGTGTATTGCATTTGATAACCCTAGCCCTAAGGCAACATCTCTTGCTTTGGCTAACCACACTAAAATAATCAGGCCCGTAGGGCGAGGGATGCGACAGGTGCGTCCGTGGACCGATGGCTGTCAATAAAGTGAATGAAAAGCTCTAATTCGCTAACTGGTGTAGTCTGGAAATGAAGCCTGAATCAACGAAGATAACATCGAAGGTCCGCCATTTGTAGATTTGCTGGGTGACATATTAAATTTTGGACCAGATCTTGAGATTCTATAAGCTGAATTTAACGTTAACGATAAATTCGACCTAAACCCTCATACGGAATTTTAATCCCCAGGATCTCAAAATGAGAGAAGACTGGGTACCCCAATAATGAACTGCAAAAGGGCTCAGCATGTGTGTCAATATTGGATAAAATGGACCGAACAGAGCCAGAGGTCACAGAAGAGCGAAATAGAAAGGTCGCAGCAAAATCCTGTCAATCGATAGATACATTTGTCCGTAAATTGTAAATTACATGTCACATAAAGTTTCTTGCAATTGTTTGTCATTAATCCATTTTGAATTTAAAGAAGCTTTACAACTGCTGCTTACTAGTTTAGCCTTTTGGGTTAGAAAAAAATCGTTAAAAATCGTCTGGAACAGGGTATCTTTTTTAACATTTAGTCTGGAACAGGGTCGTAAAATTAGCGTTTTGTAGTCGGTACAGGTTAAGGGGTTTTATTTATTTTATTAGGTCACTTTTAGCAACACTTTGCTCTCGTAAACTAGCTCGCCGACTTCTCAGTTGCGGACAACAAACTCTGTTCAGTTTATTTACCTTCATGTCATTTTGATCAGTACATCTAACAAGACTTGAAACCCAAGCTAATTTGAATACAATCACCCACTGTTTTCTTAAAACAACGGAAACTGTGCTCAAATGAGATGATCTTATCTTTCGTCTACAAACCAAGCAGATAAGTTCGTCTTTAATTTTAGAAGATATTTTCATATTAAAATCATTCCTCGTTTCGAAAAAAATTTAACACACTTAACAATAGTAGATCTAAAATCCATTTTCTAATATCATTTTGTCACGATGTCCAACGTCAGACTCCCGAAAGCGCGGTGAATTAATTTTCTGCAATCCAGCACGCGGCTTTGATCTTTGTCACAACAGCATTCGCAGCATTCATGCTGACATAACAAAATTCTCAAATCACTCATCACTCATACTCTTCTGATTGTCGTCATACTGTAATATCTTTGTTTACACAGCAGCATTCGAGTTGTAAATTCACGCTAGCATAACAAAATTACAGAGATGCCAACCTCTGGAGGTTTGAAATAGGGAGATTTTTTTTGAGAGTGATATGGGTTTTTTTTTTAGGGGGGGGGTTCAATGCACGCTGAAGGCGTGCAACGAGCGCCGGAGGCGCGAGCTTCTAGGGGGGTACGGGGGCATGCCCCCCCGGAAATTTTTTTTGAGTTTACCCTCTTAAATTGCCATTTCCTGCATTTCTGAGACCCGAAAAGCGTTTGCGAAGTCAAGATATAGAACACCAATTTTGTATTTATTTATTATTATCCATGACATCGGAACACTATAAAAGAAAAGTCTACCGCCATTGTCATTGTGAATCTTGCATATGCACGAGACACAGCGGGAGCGGGAAATTGGCGGGAAACTGTGGCTTTTTTCAGTTGCGGACTTTAATTGGCTGAACGTTTATCCAATCAGACAGTCGCTTATATGGGCGTATTGACGACAAAAATATATTTCCGTGTCTGTGATCGTGAAAGAGCCGGGTTTCATTTTGGATTTTGGGAAAATTTTTGGTTAGAATCTTAGCCTATTGTAGAGAAAAGATCCAAAGTCGCTTTTATCCGGGAGAATAGGTGACCCGTACGGGAGACCGGGAGATTCGTTCCGTATCCGGGAGACTCCCGGATAATCCGGGAGAGTTGGCATAAGTGAAATTATTTGGTCCCTCAGCAACTTTCTTCTCTGACTTCACCCCTCGCGCGTGTGACTAAATGAGTAGATAATAAATAAATAAAATAAATAAATAATTTATTAAAATATGTGACCCTCCATAGGAAAAGGGGCTTAAGGCGATTTTTTACAAACGCATTTAAACGCAGCGTTTGAAATGCTTTTCAAACGCATTTCAAATTATTTCAAATGCATTTCAAATGTGTTTCAAACGGTTTCAAACTGAAGGCGTTTCAAACAGAAGAAACGCGTTTCATTGCGTTTGAAACACAAAAATAATTAATTAAGATGTGCATAATTATTGCCATTACAGAGGTTAACGGCCATACGCCGGCCAAATTTATAACAGAGCTGGACAACTAGGGTCTTTTTTGTAGGGAAGCTCGCGCACGAACTATTAGACGAATGAATAGAAAAGTTTTGCAGAACCGGTTCAAGCGTGATGGAAACAAGTCCTATTAATAAATGCTAAAAGCGGGAACTTTATAGCTTTAGCTCAAAAATAGTATCCGATATACGGATAGCTTCGAAGGGGCAGCTCATAATCATGGATTAAACGTAAACAAAATATTAAGAATCGATGACGTGTAAAGTTTCTAAAATTATAAAGTTAATTCGTAAATCTTGTATGCATCATCGACGGTCGTAGCCTAATTTACATTCCGTAGATTATTATCTGTTCTCTGGATCATGCTGGATACATGACGCACGCAATACTGAAAAAACTCCTAACAGCTAGTAGAATTAACACAAAAAAAATCCATAGAGTGCATTAACTGAAAAATTGAAACAGAACTACAAACGTATGTAAAAATCGACCGCCATTTCCTTCATTCAAGATACAAAAGAATGTCGCGCTTTTGTGAACAGATGATCGGCGGACTGATTAAACTAAAGATAACACTGACGTCTTCGACCCGCAAGAGTTACAAGTATATATGTTACAGAGGAGTTAATACATTGAGGTAAATTGTTGTAACATTACAGGAAAGAAAACGAGGAGTTATCGTACTGTGTTGGTTTCACTTGGAATCGAGGCATAGAACTGATGGGCCTCCGTGACAAACGTCAGTGTTGCGTGCGTTATGCTCGATCTGCGGTTAGAAGTCTTGTCTGCTGTCGATGTCATGTAAGTAAGTATGTCAAGCCTTGTCCGAGCGTTTCTGTTTTAGGTGCAAGCTCAATGCATTGCGAAGTGTTTGAAAAAATCGACCGCCATTTCCTTCATTCAAGATACAAAAGAATGTCGCGCTTTTGTGAACAGATGATCGGCGGACTGATTAAACTAAAGATAACACTGACGTCTTCGACCCGCAAGAGTTACAAGTATATATGTTACAGAGGAGTTAATACATTGAGGTAAATTGTTGTAACATTACAGGAAAGAAAACGAGGAGTTATCGTACTGTGTTGGTTTCACTTGGAATCGAGGCATAGAACTGATGGGCCTCCGTGACAAACGTCAGTGTTGCGTGCGTTATGCTCGATCTGCGGTTAGAAGTCTTGTCTGCTGTCGATGTCATGTAAGTAAGTATGTCAAGCCTTGTCCGAGCGTTTCTGTTTTAGGTGCAAGCTCAATGCATTGCGAAGTGTTTGAAAAACGTTGCAAGATCGTCAATTTATACACATGTAATGATGTTTATACTGTGTACGTGCTCGCTTACACGTTTTTAGAACAAGAAATACACCTGAACATTCCTGTTATCTTTCTTGATATCTTTCGCGTATTTATACACGTAAACATGCTTTTAGAACGAGGTTATTCCCCAGGATTATTCCAGCGTCTTTAGAACACTTTTACGCGCTGTTCTCTTATTAAACAAATTAATTACTAGGTACATGATGTAGGCAAGTTGACTTCAGTGTGGGCGAGTTAACTTGTTGGCGAATTCGAAGCGACCGGCTTCGCATACGGAACTTGATTGACTTTGTCCAAATATTGTACGAAAACCGAGTGGAAGGTTTTCGATGGTTGCGACTCAGATGAAGCTTAAATCAACGGAGACGACGCTCCAAGAATACTAATTCATGCATTGGAATGTCGTACGATCTTGAATTCATACTCGAAAGGAAAGGTAATTACAGAATTACAGGAGTTGACAAATAATGTCATAGCCTGTTCACGCATCATATTTGTTGACATTTCCGTTAATTTTGAGAATACTGCTATGCACTCTATAAAAACTTTCTTGTTGTTTATTGTATTGATCGACCTAACGATGGAATATTACTGAACTTTTAATCAAAAGTAAAAAGTGTAACTGCACCACCGTGATTTATCTAGCTTTTTTAAATTTCATTAACGACGCCTGAAGTTACCGTTTACCATCTTCAGTCCAGCATTTTGTCGTGTTGTCGAATAATTATGCTTATTATGGCCTTCAATGCCAAGACTAGACCACTTGCTTTTCCCCGTAGTTTACAAATTCGCCGCATGCTGTGATATCCAACACATATATCTCGATCATAACTGACTTGCGGTAATCGATTAATGAATGAGGTAGTAATACTTCGGAAGTGTTTGTTTACCCTACTCAAAACGTTAAAGTTGTCCACGATGTTTCTGGGGTTCCCTGTTAATGAAAAATCAACAATCATTTCAAGAATTTCATTTGGAAGGACCTCCATGGAAGGAGCCTCGTAATTGCTACCAGTATCATCCATCTCATGTCCAACTGAATTCGTATCTTCAATTATATGTGACTCCTCCATCTCATTATGTGCAGCTGAATTCACACTAAAAACAACAATCGACAAGTAACAATATTTTCTTTACAAAAAAATAGGTTTTTTCGAATGGAGCGGAGATTAGTTCATCTTCTGACATCTGTTCGTTATTGATAAGATAGCTACGAGATTGTTAATTGATGTCGTTGGTGATAAAATGGTTTCAATTTTTACGTAAACAAATCTCTTTGTCCTTGGTGGAAAGATAAACTGCACATGTCAAAGATTGCAAAAGTTATCTTTCCATCAACAATAAAGAGATGACACAGCCTTTTAGTTGCAGTAAAAATTGAAACCACTAATACTTGAGATACCGTTTCAATCACGTCACCTCTCTTCGTCAATAAAAAACAGATGAAAGAAACGTAAAATTGAACCCTGCCATTTGAATAATACTGGGGAGAAGTCACACAATACAACACTCACATTCATAACAACTACTCATTCTAGAAACACAATTTCAATCACATGGACGAACACCTTTTTACGTGTAAAATTTATCTTTCCATACAAAAAAGGAGATGACACAGACTTTTACTAAAATAACACTTGAAACAACTAATTGTCACAATACCATTTACATTACGTCAATTTTAAAACCTGCCTTTATATGATGACAAAACCCTTGACGGCCTTTTACTTGAAAGAACAATTTAAATTAATTATTTCAATCACGTAAGCGTACAACTTTTACATGTACAATTTATATTGCCATCAACAACAAAGAGATTATATCGTCTTTTATTTCGCGTAATTTGCAAAGTGTTTGATGACACAGCACCATTCGCGCTGACATAACAAAATTATATCATTACTCACTCTATACAAATTGTTATTTGAAAACTTGGATGATAAAACTTTCAACACCACGCTCTACAAGTTTTCCAACGGTTGAAAAGGTACTACATCAAAAAATCACAACTATTTCGTAAAACATCAATACTCTACTCTTGTACATGTAAACAACTTCTCGTGTAAAGCTTCAACTATACCTAATAACACTTACAAAGAAGTCACACTAACTACGTTGATCACTAGAAGATAAATAAACATCAGATCATACGACGAACATTCGCAGGATTATAGTAAGCTTTCAGTGCATGACAAAATTGCACCGTCTAAATGCACAGTAACCTAGAAAAGCTAACTACGTTGACCAGTGACAGATTAACGACCATCATACACAACCTTTTAGCTTATGAACTAAGAAATACTCAGAATTGATAAATAAGCTTGTCAACTTATTCTCGTCGGTTAATTACTAATATGCAAAGTTTAACTGATAAAATATGCTCGTACCCTAGACGAAAAAACACACTGACGGGTGAAATTTGGTTCACAAGTTTAGATTTAAGAGTAAACGTGATCTGTATTATTCAATAGAGTTTAAAATATATGTCAATTGAGTCATGTGTGCTGTTATTTTGTCATTCCGGGCTGTTTAAGACTTTTTTGGGCGAGATGAAAAATTCGGCCTCCTCCCGGCAGGAAATACGTCTGCGCTCGCAGGCTACTGATGAGTGGGCAACCACGAAACAGGCTTGTAAGGATGAACTTGTAGTTTATTTGTCTTTTTCTTAAACCATATATATATATATATATATATCAAATTGTTCTCAGATAATTTTTTTGCTTCAATATTAAAAAAATGTATTGTGATCGTGTATCACATGCTCTGATTGATTGTGCAGCTGCTTGCATGAGGTTGTATAAACAGGGTCAAGATGTACTTTATGAGAACCCTTGCCTGCAGCTCAGGTTTACATAAACAGTCTAATTATCCCAAACTTTATCACATGTTTGCATCAGGCTAGGTAAACATGTGCACCATTTGCTATTTACTTTTAACAATACAATGCACAATAGCTGTTATTACAGTTGAGCCCGCAGTCAAATATCCTTTTGTTTTTATAAAGTATGCAAACGAGTTAGGCTCGATTTCCGCCGCTCTCTCGAGTCCGGTCTTCATTCTAGCTCATTTTCCTGAACATCGGCTGGTAATCGAGCCTACAAATGAGGCTAATGGGCCAATACAATGCAAGATTGACCCTTTCACCTCATTTGCATGTCAAACGGCTAACAATACCAGATTGACCCTTTCACCTCGTTTGCATGTCAAAACTGCTGACATCTGTAATAACTGCTATTCAAGATAACTTGATTAAGACACTGTTAGCCGTAAACATATCTTGCAATATATATGGAAACTTCCTTGTCTGTTGACAATAATTATTTATGATATATACGCATCTTTAAAATGGAAACTATCCTCTCAACAAGTAAAACCCAATACGCTTATAAACTAATTCAGGAAATATTTCAGCTCGTATAACCTAGACATGCAAAAAGTCTGTTTAAAATAAACTCCGAATTTAAATTCTCCGCACTGGCTATCTTTAAAATGGAAACTATACTCTCTACAACTAAAACTCAATACGCTTTATATAAGGTAAACTTCAGGTAGGAGTTCATTACCTGTTGGCTGAGTGGGGGTCCAGGGTGAGTCACTACCAAAAAAAAACTTGAGCGTTTCATGAACCGGCCGCAGATACCACTGCCTGGTTTTATGGTCATGATCCACTCAATATCTGTCGGCCGTACTCAATATCCTGCGATATATGTAATTTCATATACGCGCGGTAAAATGTTCAAGTCAGTTCTTTTTTTTTAGTTGTGTTATCAGGTACGGGTCGCACTACAGCCAATTTTGTTTGTTTAAAAAATTTCGAATTTTTGGCGAGTAGAAAATTGAACAAAAAAATTCGCAACTACAAATTTTGGCGGGGGTCGCATTAACCAAAATGTGTTTTCAAAAACTCCGTCTGGTTGGCTTATGTCAATCACCGGAGCCATCTAAAAATAACACTCTTGTACATTTGTACCAGCTAATTATGTAGTGACAACAAAACATCTCACGCGCGAGAATGGATCGTCGTCAAATCATTATTATTTTCGCGGCTTTCGGGTTTTTGTCGAATCTTGTGTTTCAGTCTCAACAAAACTCCATCGCGTTTTTAGTATTGTTGATGCACTATCAGCAGGCTTTTCTACAGGTAGCTGTTGCACTAAGAAGACGTAGATTTCGCTTGAATAGAGGTCGTTTACGAAACCGTCCATGGTGGACTTTACCGCGTCCAGCAGAGTCATGGTTTGAAATCCATTTCCATGATAGAAACATTCCGGGAGAATACTTTCGAGGCCAGCTGAGAATGCAGAGAGAAACCTTTCAGGCCCTTGTTGGCATCCTGGGACCACGGTTAATCAGACAGAACACGCAACTCAGGGACTGTATTCCACCGGAAAAGGTTTTAGCTTTAGGAATATATAGGCTGGCACATGGCAATTCATACGTCAGCATTGGACCTGTATTTAACGTTGGCAAATCTACGGTAATCGAGGCCGTTCAAGACGTTGTGGCAGCTTTGTTTGAATTGAAAGATGAATATATACATTTCCCAGAAACAGTGGCAGAAACAGCAGCCTCTATAGAAACATTTCGAGACCTATCTCGACTGCCAAACATAGTTGGAGCAATCGATGGCATATACCGATAAATGCACCGCGTGAGAGTGCAGTCGATTACTTCAGCCGATATCAGCGGCACGACTTCAGCATTCAGGCAGTAGCTGACGGGAACTTGCTCTTTCTAGATTTTTCAGCTGGATATCCAGGAAGCATGCATGACGCTCGCATATTGCGGAACAGTACCCTATATCAAAGAGCTGAGCAAGGAGAAATTCTTACTGGCCCCGTCGTCAATATAAATCACCACGATATTGGACCATATTTACTTGGTGACAGTGCTTACCCAATTTCTCCATGGCTTCAAAAACCATTCCCAGAGGCTACGAGAGACAGGAACGAAATACAATTTAACCGCGAGCTGTCTAGTGCAAGGGTGAAAATAGAGTGCGCTTTTGGATGCCTAAAATCACGATGGAGAATTTTGCAAAAGCGTCTTGATAGTGATATCAAATTCTCTGTACCGATCGCTATTGCATGTGCTGTCCTGCACAACTTTTGTATCAAAATGGGGGACAATTGGGATGATGAAGGAAATCTAGATCACGACGGCGGTGATAACGACAGCGAAGATGTTGTGAGAGATGGAGAAGACATCAGAGACATCCTAAAGGAATTTCTCTAGCTGTATTTCAATACTGAATACATTATATGTTTTGCGTTACGCGTTACCGTTCTGATACATGTATATTTTTTCAGTTTTTCGGTGGCTGAAAAACATGTCTTGACCTAACTGGAACACATTTCAAATTTCAAATTACAGTCATGATTTTAAATAAACTGCTTGCTGAACTTCTTATCTTTACTACAAATTTTCAAATGTTTATCACGAATTGTGTTACATTATAACATAAACATAACATGAATTGCGTTACAGTTCACACAATATTAAAACTATATTCTCGAAAATGTTTCAAATAAAAATAAAAAACTGGAACATATCTTAATATTTTAAAACACAGTCAATCCCTGGCTTGAAAAATGTTCTACATATGCAGTTTATTCCTATGCAGTTTTTATGTGAGTCGAGCTTAGCCCTTCAATCGGGAGAAGACGACGCAGTGTTCTTGTTCATAAACTGAGTCATGGCTCCAATAAATTGACCCATCATGCCCATTTGCTGTTTTTGGGTTTCCGAGAATGTTTCCATAAAATTGCTTAAATTGTCTCCGCATTTTTTGAAGGCATCCATGCTTTCACGAAACTCGTTTCTTTCCTCTTCGTCCCTTTCTTCAAAGTCTGCGCGATTTCTTTTCCTCGATTTCTTCCTCTCGTTCCTCGCGTCTTTTTTTTCGTTAGCTCTCCTACACTTTTCTTCTTGTTAGACTGTTCATCTACATCATCAGAGCCAACCGGGGAGCCAGCACTACTGCTGCTGCTTGATGTGTTCGATGGACTTGAGCTTGCACTGGTCCCAGCTTCGGATACGTTGCTTAAAGTGACAATGTCTCGACACCCCAAGATTGCATCGATCTCGTCAAATAAGATGCTTTTCCTTTTGGAACCTCCAGATTGCTTCCTGTTCCATTCCTTCGCTTCTTTGTATTTTTCGATTAAGGTTTTCATTTTCTTCATGCACTTGTCGACGGTCTTGCTGGATTCCATGCGAGAGTTTAACTCGTCGCAGATTTTTCTCCACGCTGTTCGTGCTTCTCGGCTCTCCAGCCACTCGTGATGTTCGGCCCATAACTGGACAAGTATTTCCTGTTCGGCTTTGGACCAGGTTTCGTAGACTTTCCTGGGTTTCGTCGTTTTCTGGTTTGAAATGCTGCTGGCTGTGGCTTCGATTGCCATCGGAGGGGAAGGAGTATGTCTTGAACTCGAATCCTGTTCTCCAATTTGCCGCTGCCAGTAAGTTTGGCTTTGATCGGGCCCAGCTCGGAAGCCAAATACATTCGCTGTGTAATATCCCCGATCAAATTCGTCGTTTCCGTCGAGATAATTGTTACAATACGGATCATAAGGACCAGGTAAAAAATTATTTTGACCCGCCATAATGCGCGCGTTAAACTAACGACTAGCCAAATTTCCCGCCGTAATTAACAAAACATAACATCTTGCGTGAATGACAGTTTAATGACAGTTTAATGGCTAAAACGGGCTAAAATAACAAAATTGTGTGATTTCAAAAATTTGGTCGCCTCCGAGGCAACACTTCGGCTTCTTTGAAGATTGGCAAAAATTTGGCAATTCGCAAAAAAATTGGCAAAAAATTGAAACTG
Organism: Desmophyllum pertusum; assembly: GCA_029204205.1. NCBI lineage: Eukaryota > Metazoa > Cnidaria > Anthozoa > Scleractinia > Caryophylliidae > Desmophyllum > Desmophyllum pertusum. The sequence continues at coordinate 650,370 of MU826360.1, forward strand.
GGGGTCGCACTGTATTTTACGATTTTTACGTTACGTGTTGACAGATTTGACACCTGAATAAACAAAATTGGTCAAAATTGGCTGTAGTGCGACCCGTACCTAATAAAACAATTATTATCCTGCTCAATCTTGTGGAATATCGCCTGATTTTAGCACACTTGGCCTACGGCCTTGTCGGCTTAGTATCAGGCGATATTCCACGCGGTTTCGCAGGATAATTGTTAAATATATTGTGCCTTCTGTTTTTAATTCATAGATATTGCAGCAATTTGACCGGGGAATTTTAGTTCGCCTAAATACATTGTAGCATGCCGGTTAGCTTAGCTAGCTTGCCGGTTAGCATTGATATTGGGGGTTATTAAGGGAGTTAGTTAACGTGTTGAGTTATATAAGCATGCAGGAATTTTTAAGAACATGAGAGAAGTGCTCAGAGAAGCATGAGGGATAGCCGAGTGCTTCTCACAATTCTCGAGTGTTCTTCAAAATTCCCATTAAGTGCTTATAACAGCTGT